>CM076571.1:681661595-681991572 GCA_034641835.2 Pinus albicaulis | reverse complement strand
TAAATGAGATAAGTATCATAAATTATCAATCTCAATATGCTGATCTGATATTTTACTTAAAAAATGGGTATGATCCTTCTAATATCAATTATTTAAGTAAGCGTGCTTTGAGATTAAAAGCTAAAAACTTTGAAATCATTGATGGTGTGTTATTCAGAAGAAATTATGATTCCATTTTTCTAAGATGTCTAGAGAAAAATCAAGCACGCAAGGTTTTGCAGTAATTACATGATGGACCAGCAGGTGGACATTTTGGAGGAGATACTATAGCTCACAAGATAATTCATGTTGGATATTATTGGCCTACTTTTTTTAAAGATGCCCATGATTATGTAATGAAATGTGAGACTTGCCAAACTGCCAATGGGAGACAATGGAACCAACTTTTCCTTTACAACCAGTAAACATTGAGCAACCATTTGAACAATGCAGACTTGATATTATTGGAGAAATTGTTCCACATTCTTCCAAGCAACATAGATACATCATTACAGAAACAGATTAATTCAAAAAATGGGTAGAAGCAATTCCTTTAAAGGTAGCCAATTCTGATGTAATCATTGAATTCATTGATCAATTCATCATTACCAGGTTTGGTGTACATAATGCCCTTGTTTTTTATAATGCATCTTATTTTTCTAGAAATAATATAATGGAATTTTCTCTCAAAATATGTTTCAAATTAAAATATTCTGCAAATTATTACCCCCAAGGTAATGGTTTGGCAGAATCAACTAATAAAAATCTCATTAAAATCATCAAAAAAATAGTAGATCAAAATCAAAAGAATTGGCATAAGTCTTTGATTTTTGCACTATGGGTTGATCGTATAACTCAGAAATATTCAATTGGTACTTCACCTTTTAATATTGTGTACGAGAAAGAAGCCGTAATACCTTCAAACCTAGCACTCCCATCTCTAGCCCTAGTAAAATTTATTGAAGAAAATCCTTCATCTTCTGTCCAACTAAGATTTGATCAAATCCTCAAATTAGATGAAGAAAGAGAAAAAGCTAAAATCACTCATGCTAAACATCAATAACTTATAAAATCCTCTTTTGATTCAAATTCTACTGGATCTAAAACATTAAAAATCGGTGATCTTGTTTTGAAATGGGAAAAATCACACGAAGATAAAAGAAAACATACTAAATTTAAAAAGATGTGGCTTGGACCATTCCAAATCATTGAAAATATAGGCTCATAAACATTCATATTACAAGATATAACATGAAGGAGAGATTCCCTTCCTATGAATGGGTTTGTTTTAAAAAAAATATTTTCCTAAGAAAGCAACCCCTTCTTACCTGTACATATTCATTATGCAAATTTGTTTGTTTTACAAATAATGTTGTTAATAGTCTTCCATTGGCCTTTTATTATTGAAAATATCTTTGAGAAAATACTGTGAATAATTTTTTATGTAGATAGAAATTTTTAAGGAAGTGATTACAGTTTTTGGAAAGCTAAAATAAAATTTGCAACTCTGGAAACTTATTTTAATATTTTCAAGATCTTCCGAAACCTTGAAAATATTGTAAATCATTCGAAAGTTTATAAAGTAGAGAGAGGTTATTTATAAAAAGTAAATACTTTTTCCAAATTTTGGCACTTAAAACTCTAAAAGGTCATCCATTGACTCTTAAGGAGAGAATCATTCACCCCATCCACTAAGGTTGTGATTTTTTAGAGTGTAATTCTAAAAAATTGTGTCTAAGATAAAAGATAAGAGGTCTCATCACGAGCCTGCTTACCATGATCATAGGGAAGTAATCAAACTGACATTACCACTACTACATACCAAAACAGGGTAATGGCTTATAATCATAAGACAAGGGGTCTCATCATGAGCCATCTTATTTAGTTTAGTTACAACCAGTGAATGGAATTGTTATCAGTTGGCTCCCAAACTAGGACAATGGCTTTTAAGTTGAAAGAAGAAAAGAAACAAAATATAGAATATCTTTATGAATTTATCTTTTAAAAATTTATACTCTTGGATGGATGGGATAATGGATGATTAATGGTTAAAGGTAACCCTGTCAAGACTATAGATGTTTGCGGGTAGGAGAGGCACTACCTATGACAAAAGAGTAAATTACAAAGCTAAGTTGGAAAAGCCCCCTAATTTATCTTTATCAACCAATCAAAGCTTCATTAAGCTAAATTTTTTTTTATTTTTAAAGGGATTAAAATGAAATTGTAGATGATTCTTATTTACATTTAGAGTTAGATTTTATTTAAATTTTTCTAAGATATTTTTCTTTGTCTTTAAAACTTTTACCTACAAGAGATGTAGTGTTCACTTTATTTTTCAGAGATAATTGTTTATCTTAGTGAATTTCCAGTTGTTGTACTGTACAACATCCCTCCCCATTTCGAAATTTTTATATTAATTTTTAGAAGAAATAGGTCCCCTTTTCTTTTTCTTTTAGATTCAATGATTTTTTCTAGCTTCGCTTATTGCAAAGATTAAAGAAAGACCTTTGTATATATGTAAATATTAAAAGGAAATTAAATGAATCATAAAACAAAGCAAAGCCTAAACATAAGTCTTTATCGCATTTCACAAAACATGAAAGGAAAAGCTCAATATGTCATTGCTCAAAAAGTTCCGATGCGATAAAGTGAATCGCTAAATCGCATATCACACAGGAAAAAAATCAAAATCTTTCTCCATCATTCCGATGTGATAAATCACATCGCAAAAGCACATATTGCACTAAACATAAGGCTAATTCTTTGCTTCGAAAAGTTTCGATGCGATGAAGTATTATTGCAATCGCAAATCGGCAGTCATATCAGAAGTGGTTCCATTTCAAAAGTCCCGATGCAATGAAGTCTTATCACAATCGTAAATCAGCGAAGTCATATCACAAGCGGTCCCTTTTGCAAAGCTCCGATTCAATATGTCCAATCACAATCACGAATTGGCGGAAAAATTAATGCATCCTTATGCGCTCATTTCAAAAATTCTTACGTGACAAAATAAAAACAAACACTCATCGCTCATCGCTCATCGCTCTAAATCACATCACTCATCGACAATCGCAATCGGAAGCTTCAAACGGTAATCTTTAAACCGAGACTTTGAGCTTGCCAATCCCCGATGTACGATCATCATTGATTGGAAGTCAGATAAGTCATGATATTAACTCAAATTTTAATGCGCGATGCGACTTTCCATAATGGCATTTAATTTTTAAGATGGAAAATCATTAAGTAAGATTCATGAATGAAATCCTTTGCAGATTGTTTCTTTTCAATAATATGACGTTGCTTTAAATGACTTCCTTTTACATGACGTTGTTTATTCTTCTTTGTTCTCTTCCCGATTCTAAGAGGATTTTCCATAATTTCCCACTTATTTAAAGATCTGTAGAACAAATATTCTACCTATTTGCAGACCTGTTAAAATTCTTCCAGTCAGAGAAAATGACGAAGAAGCTTAAGAAAGTAAAGGTTACCACCATCCCAAAGGAAAATCCGGCAAAAATTAAGTTATTAACTGATACTACATGCCTTGGTCTCGGAAAGATGTCTTGGGAAGAAGTTTACAAACTGCTCGAAGCTTAAAATCCCATTGTGATAGAAGAAAAAGCGACAGTGCCAGATGAGGACTCATAATCAGAAGATAATCCCCTCAAAGAACTGGTAAACTCTTATCTTCATAGAGTAGTGGCTCGAACATATATATTTCCATACTATGATTTAGTACGATGGGTAACAGAGGGCATAAACATTACAGACAAAGCATTTTTTTACAGCTGAAGGGAAGATGTGCAGATCTTTTAAATCAGAGGATATCAGGGTAATGTATCATCTACCAGAGCCTCAGAAGGTCTACAATAAATAATTTCTAGAGGATTTCTCTTCAAAAAATGAAATAGAGTCAGACCCTATTAGAGATTGGAGACAAGCTCCAGAGAAACACAAGCATGAATCCTCAGGTATGTATTCTGTAGAATCTCTAGCACCTCCCTATTGCTATGCTGCTGCCATGATATGTAGACTGTTTGGGTTTTCCAATTATACAAGCTTTTCTATTGAAATGGTACACCTGATTGATTTTGCCGTGAGTTCTTATATTATGGATTGGTCGGTCATCCTATCTGATAAGTTAGAAAATAAAATTCTTGATTATAGAAGAAATAGACATAACTTTACTGTAACGAAACCCCCATTTCATTTGTGTGCTTTCATTTTAGATGCCATATGCTTCAATTCTGAATTTCCCATTTTTGGATGGAAATTGACTCCTTAGGACCCCACTCCTATCCATATCTATCATAAATATTTATGGGAAGGCCATTACAGAAACCATCTATATAAGATTTGTCATGGATTTATGATGCCCATTCATCAAGCCATTTTAACAAACCCTCTCCGCGTCTATCAGATAAGTCCAACCTTGACTTAACCCTAATTGTAAACTGGTTTGGAGAAGAGAATTTCACTTACATTTGAATATTCGGAAGTGTAACCAACCCTCATGTTTTGCCTCTATACCTTCTTGATAAATTACTAGCTCAGGAAATTTCCTATCAGATTATAGAGAATGGTTTGTCTAGGAATCTTAAGACCTCCAAAAAGCAAATGTCGCCTACATTTCCTCTCAAAAGTGGATCTTACACTCTCAATGATTTCAAGCATGTAGAGAAAGAGGCCTTGAAAATTAAACAAATCCAACTAGCCTTCATCGCCCCAAGGAAATATGACCCTAAGAAAATTTCCTTTAATGTTAGATCTACAGTATAGATTGCCAAGCTTGAACATGAAGATGACAGTTTTGATGATCTATTTGTCTCAGTTGAAGGTTTTGCACAGGTTCAGCAACAAGCAAGCTCAAAATTGGCAAAAAGCAATATGGAGAAATTCACACTTTACAGGAACAAGAGGCTATTAGCAATTCCTCTTGACTAGCTAAGAACAACTCCTCTGCTATCCAAAGAAAAAAAATGAAGAAAAAATGTTGAAATGAAAGTCAATGATAAAGTCAATCCTCAAACTGAACAGGTAGACACAGGAAAGAAGGCTGACAGCTCCTCTGATATGGATATACAAGTTAATTCAAATTTTTTAAAATAATGGGAACAATTTGATCAGTAGATCAAAGGGGAGAATGATTTCCAGAATCTAAGTACAACACAAAGATCTATCGTTACATTTAAAGAAACAATTGATAATATCAACACTCAAGAGGTTGAAATTATTCCTGAGAATCCATCTAAGGAGATTGTGTTAAAAATTGAAGATATACCACCCCTGGACATTTTCTACAGTCCAAAACATAGGGTTGTGATTAAGAAGCAAAGGAAGAAAAGAAAACTTGACCAAAATCTATTATTACCTTCCCAGGCTGAATTGATGGATGTTGTTTGGAAAAAATCCAAGATTGAGCCTTCAGATGATTTAACAAAACTATCTCAGTATGCAGGCGCCTATACAGCAACAAACATGGATAAAGCTTCCGAGGTAAATTTTTCAATAAAGGAAAAAGACCAAAGAATAGTGCAGCTTGAGCAGTAATTATTTGAAGAAAGGCAGCAGAATGAAGAACTTAAAGAGCAGTTAAATTATGAAAGATAAAAGCTTGACCAACAAGCTATCCAAAAACAACAACAACTGTCTCAAAACATAAATGAATTACAAACATTGCTTCAAAAAGAAAAAGTGGCCAAGGAGGAAAAAAATGCAATATTGCAAGCAAAACTACAAAGATTTAAAGATTTTCCTAAGGTAGATCAAATAAAAAATTATTATTACAGCTTGATATTTTATCTCAGAAGATAGAAATGGTTGATCCTTTATGTGAAATTACCACGACACTTGCAGAGAAAACAACTAACTCAAGAATTGAATTTGAAGAAGCTAATGAGAAAATCTTAGGATTTCTCACCTGGAAAGAAACAGATCAAGGAATTGCAACTAATTTGCCTAAAATTCAAGAAGCACATAAAGAAATTCTATTTACAGAATGGGAAGTACAGTTAATTAAATAAGAGAGAGCCACTTCTAGGGCAATATTTTTAATGAACAATGTGGTAGAGTTAATCTCTCACAACCTACATGCTGCTAACTTGATCTCCGATCTCATTCCAGGACAACTTCCGAAGATCAAAGAGTTAGAAAAACGGTGGGAAAAAGAAATGAAAAACAGGTACCAACAGATTAATGCAATACAAGAACCAACATGGGATACATTCTGGTTACATCTAGTCAAACCACACAGCCAGCAATTGACTATGAAATGCCTCTCCCATGCTATCGCTAAAATTCTTCCATATTTTCTAATGCCACCTACACCGGCCAACTACATTCTCGTCTGAGTCATACGGCAGAAGTTAAAGATACGTTATAGATATGCCAGTTGCACACATCAGTTACGTAGGGAATATCTTAGATCTATTCTGATGGGAACCACCAATCTGTTTTTGCAAAATTTCATCCTCAACTTTCATGATTTGGTATTTACAACAACATCTAAGCGATGTTTAGGATAGTTTGTTAGAATTTGTTTAGTACTATTTAAACCCCTTTCATGTTTTTAGAAAGGGGTCCTGAATTTGTAATAATTTTTGACTTGGGAGATACACTTCTATACTTCTAAACATATTATTTTTTATGATGGATCATATTCTGTGATTTTATGAAGAATCGCTTTTAAGATTCTACACTTTTGCGTCTTAAAGATAGTTCTAAGTGAAAGAACAGGATTGGAATATCAATTGCATCAGAGAATCCCAAATATATATGGTATTTCTATCATTTTTGTTTCAGTTTTCTTATGTGATGAAATATTCCTATTGAAATTGTTGTTGTTTATATATACTTGTTTTAAAACATTTATCTGTTATATCATTTTTGAAAATATAGAAATGTTATCTTTCATAGTATATATAGACAATATAGAAATATAAACTTGTGATTACGATATGCTATTATAATTATGTTTAACTTCTTAAACATATTTACCATCATATGAAATTTCATCTTTCTTTTAAATAAATTAGTCATCTTTATGATTGTTTTTTTAATTGAAATTATTCTTAAAATCGTGTTCATCTTTAAATACTCGTGTTATTTTAGAGTTATTTGTATTTATTAAGTAGTAGATTAAATATCAAATTTCACCATCCATTATACACACACCTTACCATAAACTCATCCCATTTATTATTGGGAAACTGGATCCATATTATCCATTCGGAGCCACTACTATAAACGAAAACGGAGTTGTACTAAGGTCCAGACTGGGTGGTTTCCCCAATGTTTGAAGCTAGGATTTTAGGGGCTTCAACAATTTTTTGTGCTAGAAGTAGGGCCTAAGCTATGAATGGAAAGTAAATCCAAATCCACAGGCCATTCCAAGAGCAATTCACCCTCATCACCTTCTTCAACTTCTCCTTCATCTCAAATCTCTAGGGAAGAAGTTGAAAACATAAGTACTACACCCATTGCAAAAACCTTAGACAAATCAGGAGAGTCATGTGTTGAATCTCCTAAAGTGCAATCATTAATTCATAAACTTCAAGGGTTTTCATTATCTCAAGAGGAATTTGAGTTATCCCAAGGCAGTGTGAATTCACAATACATTCCTTCTCAGCCTCTTACTAGACTACAGAGTGAAAGGCTTGGTATTGCACCAACCGAACTTCCTCTACCAAGTCGAAAAAGAGCTAGAAAAACACCCTCTGAGTTAGATAGTGAGACTCTTTCATCAATATCATCCACATCTTTCACATCATTTCCATCTACTTCCCAACTTCAAATCACAATCCAGAAAGGTACAATTGTTTCAACAGTGCCTACTCAAACAATTTCAACAGTTCCTTCAACTTCTTCTACCGTTAGTACAATGATGGCACAGAGACCATGGACCAATCCAGAAGTAGCTGAAATGCCTGCACCTTTGATTCAATTACCAGATAATCTTGAAAAATGGTTACCAAAGTTTAGTCCCTACCTTGGCATACTAGTTGAAGAACACATTAACAACTTCATGTTGTCTGTAAATTTAAATGGAGTAGCACAAGAAGATGCTGTGGTCAGACCATTCCATACACTTTTCAAGGAGAAGCGGGATCTTGGTATTTTTCATTACCATTAGGATCCATTACTAGCTGGGATATTTTTCAAGAAAAATTCCTAACCAAGTTCAGAGATGATAGGTCAATAGCCACTTTGATTAATGATCTTTCCAATTTGAAGGCAGAATCTAGAGAACTCATCAAAGACTTCAACTCTTGATTTAACAAGTTGTCAAATAAAATTCCTACAGCATCAAAACATAGTGAAGAAGTCCGAAGTGAATGGTATATATCTTCTTTTCCTTCAAACATAGCCGTCTTTGTAGATAGAGTTGCTAAACCTACACTAGCCGAAAACATGAAAGAAGCAATCGCAGTAGAAAGACTTATCATCACGTTAGATAAAAAGAATGCTAATGAGGAAACAAAATCCAAAAAAGTTAGTTGCAAAGATGATTCAAAGAAGAAAGCACCTAAAGATCCATATGATATGGAAGGATTACAAAAATTCCTAAAGACTATGTCCAATGAAATAGTTGAAATTAAGAAAGAGGTAGCTGAAACTTCCACTAAAAGGCCCTTTAGGAATTTCAAAAGAAATTAGACAACTAATTCTAAACCACCTAATGCAATATCTAACGCAAAGTAAGATTTAGAGGAAGAATAAGAGGAAGATACACTCCTATCATCAAAAGAAAATGAATAAGAAGAATCAGTTGAATGCCATGGGATGTGGGATTTCATTTTGCCTAACTCAGATAATGAAAATGAACAAGAAGCTCTCCCAGTGAGTACAAGAAGTAAGAGTGCAACAGAACCTATTCAAACATCTCCCAAGAAGAAAAATTCAACTTTGATTACTATAAAAGATAAAAATCCTGTGAAGAAAGCTTCCCCTTTGCCTACCCAAAATCAACCATCATCTTTTAATCCTCCCTCAACATCTAAAATGCTAGTAGTGTCTGATTTTATGGAATATAACATTATTCAAGATATGAAGAAGACCAGAGCAAATATTTCTTTACATGAACTCAGCAAGCTCAAGCATCAATAGAAGTTGTTGTTAAAAGAACTAAATGCAGTACCTACTTCTTCTCTCCCAAATGGTGTAATATCCAAAGCGGCCAAAGGATCAGGTAAGCCACCTGATAAAGTAGATGCTACTGACACTGTATTCATTGGAGATAGATCTAATTCATAGACACCGCCTTTCCTCTTAACTTACGAGATCTGTAATAGAAATTTACATAACTGATTGATAGATTCAGGGGCATCATCAAACATAATGCCAGCCTCAGTGTGCTCTAAATTAAACATTGAACCCTAGAAATCTGCAGTTCATATTGTCCAATTGGATCGAACTAAAGTGAAAGTTGTAGGAGAGATTAATTCAGTCACTATTATGCTAGCAGTTGATCTAAGAATAGTTCAGAGAATTGATATATTGATTGCTGACATCCCTGAGTTTTATGGTTTGATCTTAAGCAGGGATTGGTCTGAAAAACTCCATGGATACATTTTTACCGATTGGTCTCACATGTGGCTTCCCTATAAAGGGAAACCTAATCAAATTAAATTTGAGCGAGAGAAACACTTGACTCATACAGTAATAGATTTTGAACAGGAAAATCAACCTGTAGCTTTCAGTAATAATATTCTTGGAAAATACTCAGTCGAATCCTTCTTTGAAAATTTTAATTCTCAGCAATCACCTTTCTCTGTAAATAGTTTCACTTCACAAGTTGAAAATTTCTCACATACTGATACTTCAAGATGTATTAATATTGTTGATCAAACTATAAATAAATCTGTAGATAAATATTTATTTTGGTATTTGTATTTTGATGGATCAAAGTCCAATGATGGTGCAGGAGCAGGATGTATTTTAGTTAATCCAGAAGGGGAGAAAACTATGTTGTCATGTAGATTAAAATTTGAGTGTAAAAATAAAATTGTAGAATATGAAGCCTTGATTCAAGGACTTTATAAAGCAATAGGGTTGAATTTTAAATATCTGAAGGTATATGGTGATTCTCAAATTGTCATCATGCTAGCAATAAATACTATTCATTGTCTTTCGGGTCATCTTAAACTTTATCAAACCTATGTTCAAAATCTTACAACTCATTTTCTAGCATTCAATATTTCCCCTATTCCTAGATCATAGAATTCAGCAGCTGATTTATTAGCTAATGTTTCTTCTAAACTCCTTCCAGCTAAGGATTATAGTCTAGATAGGTTTTCAGTTGAATTAATATTTCGATCGTCTATTCCTGACAATGTTACCAACTGGCGAGTGTTTAATAATCATGATGAAGATATCCTGAACTTATTAACCTCGGAGAATTCTTATGATGATCAAATAATTGATGAAAGTGATCATGATCTTCAAATAAAATTAAAAAACAATGAAAATTCCATTCCGAAATTTGTGGTTAAACTTGAAGATCTCTATGATATCAAAGATAGATTCAAAATGGTTCCTAATGCCAAACT
The DNA here is from genome assembly GCA_034641835.2 of Pinus albicaulis. NCBI lineage: Eukaryota > Viridiplantae > Streptophyta > Pinopsida > Pinales > Pinaceae > Pinus > Pinus albicaulis. The sequence continues at coordinate 681,981,046 of CM076571.1, read as the reverse complement.
TCAGAGTTCAACTTTAAAGTTTGAGTTGATAAATCTTGGTACTGAATCTAAACCACAAAATTTCAATCTAGGACTCGGGCTAACACAAGAAGAAAGGTTTGCTTTCATCAAACTTCTAAACAAATACAAGAGTGTTTTTGCGTGGAGTTATGAAGATTTGAGAACTTATGATACTTCTATCATTCAGCATACAATTCCAATGATCTCTGATGTAAAACCAGTTCAACAAAAGATAGGGAAGATTCATCCCAACTAGGAAAGTCAAATTAAAATAGAGTTGAATAAACTCTTGAAAGCCAAAATTATTTTCCCTGTTAGACATTCAAATTGGGTTTCTAATTTGGTACCTGTTAGGAAGAAGAATGGAGATATTATGATTTGTATAGATTTTAGAAATCTCAACAAGGCATGTCAAAAGGATAATTTCCCATTACCTACAATGGAACAAATACTACAAGCAGTAGTAGGTTTTGAATTAATGTCTTTTCTTGATGGTTTTTCAGGATATAATCAGGTGTTGGTGCATCCCGATTATAGACTGAAAACCACATTCAGAACTAAATGGGGAACATATGCCTACCAAAAAATGCCTTTTGGTTTGATACATGTTGGAGCTACCTTCCAAAGAGCCATGGATATAGCTTTCAAAGGTTTGATTAATAGATCAGTTGTTGTATACCTAGATGACATAACTATCTATTCAAAAGAAAAGAACTAACCATCTACATGATTTAAAACAGATCTTTAAAAGATGCAAAAGGTATGGCATTTCTTTGAATCCAAAAAAATCATTCTTTGCTCTTAATGAAGGGAAACTCTTAGGATTTATTTTATCTAAAAATGGCATATATATTGAACTTGACAGAATAAAGGAGATTTCTAATATCCCTTTGCCACATAACAAGAAATCCATACAGTCATTTTTAGGAAAGATAAATTTTGTAAAGAGATTTGTTCCTGATTTTTTTCATATAGTTTTACCTTTACAGATAATGATTAGGAAGAATTCAATTTTAAAATAGGGACATAAAGAAAAGGAAGCATTTAATTCAATCAAACAGGCAATCATTAATGCTCTAGCCTTGATTACTCCTAATTTTTCTAATCATTTTATTTTTTATACTTTAGCCACTAAAACATCTTATGCAATTGTTTTCACACAACTCAATGATCAACAGATTGAAGCACCTATTTCCTTCTTTAGTTCAAATCTACAAGGAGTTGAAATTAACTATTCAAAAGTAGAAAAAAAAATATTTTGCTGTGTTTAAGTCTATCAAACATTTTAGGCCGTTTCTCTTAAAAACACATACAAAAGTCATTGTCCCATTTTCTGTAGTAAGACAATTGCTAGTACAAAGAGAAGTAGGAGAACAAAGGGCCAATTGGATAACAACATTACAGGAATACGATATTGAAATTAAACCAGCTAAAATTGTTAGAGGACAAGGCTTTTGCAGGTTATTAGTAGGAGCTTCCAATATTCCAAAACATCAAGATCAAGATAATATTGTTCAAGTAAATGAGATAAGTATTATAAATTCTGAATCTCAGTATGCTGATCTGATCTTTTACTTAAAAAATGGATATGCTCCTCCTAATCTCAACTATAAAAGTAAGTGTGCTTTAAGCTTAAAAGCTAAAAATTTTGAAATCATTGATGATGTGTTATTCAGAAGAAATTATGATTCCATTTTTCTAAGATGTCTGGAAAAAACTGAGGCACACAAGGTTTTGCAAGAACTACATGATGGACCAGCAGGTGGACATTTTGGAGGAGATACTACAACTCACAAGATAATTCATGCTGGATCTTATTGGCCTACCTTGTTTAAAGATGCTCATGATTATGTAAGGAAATGTGAAACTTGCCAAAATTCTAGTGGGAGACAACGGAAACCAACTTTTCCTTTACAACCAGTAAACATTGAGCAACCATTTGAATAATGGGGACTTGATATTATTGTAGAAATTGTTCCACATTCTTCCAAGCAACACAGATACATCCTTACAACAATGGATTACTTTACAAAATGGGTAGAGACAATTCCTCTAAAGGTAGCCAATTCTGATGCAATATTTGAATTCATTGATCAATTCATCATTACTAGGTTTGGTGTACCTAATGCTCTTGTTTTTTATAATGCATCTTATTTTTCTAGAAATAGTATAATGGAATTTTCTCTCAAAATAGGTTTCAAATTAAAATATTCTGCAAATTATTACCCCCAAGGTAATGGTTTGGTAGAATCCACTAATAAAATTCTCAATAAAATCATCAAAAGAACGGTAGATCAAAATCAAAAGAATTGGCATAAGTCTTTGATTTTTGCACTTTCGGCTGATTGTATTACTCAAAAATATTCAATCGGTACTTCACCTTTCAATCTTGTGTATGGGAAAGAAGCCGTAATACCCTCAAACCTAGCACTCCCATCTCTAGCCCTGGTACAATTTATTGAAGAAAATCCTTCATCTTCTGCCCAACTAAGATTTGATCAAATCCTCAAATTAGATGAAGAAAGAGAAAAAGCAAAAATCATTTATGCTAAACATCAACAACTTATAAAATCTTCTTGTGATTCAAATTCTACTGGATCTAAAACATTACAAATCAGTGATTTTGTTTTGAAATGGGACAAAGCACACAAAGATAAAGGAAAACATACTAAATTTCAAAAAATGTGGCTTGGACCATTCTAAATTATTGAAAAGATAGGCTCATCAGCATTCATATTGCAAGATCTGACAGGAAAGAGAGATTCTCTTCCTGTAAATGGGCTTATTTTGAAAAAATTCTTTTCCTAAGAAGGAAATCCCTTCTTACTTGTACATATTCATTATGCAAGTTTGTTTGTTTTATAAATAATGTTGTTAAATAGTCTTCCATTGACTTTTTACTATTGAAAATAATTTTGAGAAAATACTATAAATACTCATTTGTGTAAATAGAAATTTTTAAGGAAGAGATTATAATTTTGGAAAGTTAAATACAATATGAAACTTAAACTTATTTAAACATTTGCAAAATCTTCTGAAACCTCGAGAATATTGTAAATCATTATAAGTTTATAAAGTAGAGAGAGGTTATTTATAAAAAATAAATACTTTTTCCAAATTTTGGCACTCAAAACTATAAAAAGTCATTCATTAACTTTAAGGAGAAAGTCACTCACCCCATCCACTAGGGTTATGATTTTTTAGAATGTAATTCTAAAAAATTGTGTGTCTAATATAAAAGATAAGAGGTATCATCACGAGCCTTCTTACCATGATCATAGGGAAGTAATCAAACTGAAATTACCACTACTGCATACCAAAGCCGGGTAATGGCTTATAATCATAAGACAAGGGGTCTCATCATGAGCCAGCTTGTTCAGTTTAGTTACAACTAGTGAATGGCATTGTTATTAGTTGGCTCCCAAACCAGGACAATGGCTTTTAAGTTAAAAGAGTAAAAGAAACAAAAATATAGAATATATTTATGAAATTATCTTTTAAAAAGTTATACTCTTAGATGGATGGGATAATGGATGATTAATGGTTAAATGGTAACCCTGTTGAGACTATGGACGTTTGCAGGTAGCAGAGGAACTACCTATGACAAAAGAGTAAATTAAAAAGCTAATTTGGAGAAGCCCCCTACTTTATCTTTATCAACCAATCAAAGCTTGCTTAAACCAAAAATTTTCTTATTTTTAAGGGATTAAAAGGAAATTGTAAATGATTCTTATTTACATTTCAGAGTTAGATTTTATTTAAATTTTTCTGAGATAGTTTTCTTTGTCTTTAAAACTTTTTACGTATAATAGATGTAGTGCTCACTTTATTTTTTTTTAGAGATAACTGTTCCTGCTAGTGAATCGCAATTGTTGTACTGTACAACAACCCTCCCCATTTCAAAATTTTTATAAGAAATGGGTCCCCTTTTTCCCTTTTTTCTTTTTTTAGATTTAATAATTTTTCCTAGCTTCTCTTATTGCAAAAAATTAAAGAAAAACCTTTGTATATATGTAAATATTAAAAGGAAATTAAATGAATCATAAAACAAATAAAAATATAAAAATAAGCCTTTATCGCATTTTCATTTACTTAGAAGTCCCGATGCCATAAATTGGATCACTTAATCACATATCTCATTTAACATAAGGTTTATTCATTCATTTCAGAATTTCCATTGTGATGAACCCAAACGGCAATCTCAAATCGGAGAAGTCACATTCTAATATATTATTTTGAAAATATCCGATGCGATGAAATCTTATCGCAATCGCATATCAGAAAAGTCATATAACAATTGGTTGAAGAGTCAAATTTAAAAAGCTCCGATGCGATGAAGTCTTATCGCAATCTCTCATCGGCAGAGTAATATAACAATTGATTCCTTTTGAAAACTCTGATATGATAGGTCCAATCACAATCATGAATCGGCGGAAAATTTTAACACATCCTTATGCGCTCATTTAAAAAGTTTCGATGCAATGAATGCTCATCGTTAATCGCTCATCGCTTCAAAAACATATCACTCATCGGCCAATCGCAGTTGGAAGTTTCAAATGGTAATCTTTAACCCAAGACTTTAATATTTCTGATCCTTGATGTATGATCATCATTAATCGAAAATCAGATCAATCATAACATTAAATCAAATGTGAATGCGCGAATGCGACTTTCTATAATGGCATTTAATTTTAATACGAAAATCATTTAAGTCAGGTTCATTGACGAAATCCTTTGCAGAATGTTTTTTTTTATTCAATGATTTCCTTTCACATAACGTTGTTGTTCTTAGTTATTTTCCCTCCAATTCTAAGAAAATTTGTCATTGTTTCACACTTATTTACAGGCCTCTAGAACGGCAATTTCGCTTATTTGTAGAACTGTTAAAATGATACTAGTCGAACAATGAAATGTCAAAGAAGATTAAGAAAGAAAAGGTTATCACTGTCCCAAAGGAAAAGCTGACCAAAGTAAAGTTAATGACCGATACTACATGCCTTGGTCTCGAAAAGATGTCGTGGGAAGAAGTTTATAATCTGCTTGAAGCTGAGAATCCCACTGTAACCAAAGAAAAAGAAACAGTACCAGATGAGGACTCAGAATCAGAAGATAGTCCCCTCAAACCACTGGAAAAATCTTATCTTCATAGAGTAGCGGCTCGAGAAAATATATTTCCATACTATGATTTAGTACGATGGGTAATAGAGGGCATAAACATTATAGACAAAGAATTTTTTAAAGCTAAAGGGACGATGTTCAGATCTTTTAAATCAGAGGATATCAGGGAAATTTATCATCTACCAGAGCCTCAGAAGGTCTACAACAAAGAATTTCTAGAGGATTTTGCTTCAAAAAATGAAATAGAGTCAGACCCTATTAGAGACTGGAGACAAGCTCCAGAGAAACACAAGCATGAATCCTCAGGTATGTATTCTGTAGAATCTCTAGCACCTCCCTATTGCTATGTTACTGCCATGATATGCAGATTATTTGGGTTTGAAAATTTGGTAAGGTTTTCTATTGAAATGGTACCCCTGATTGATTTCGCCGTGAGTTCTTATATTATGGATTGGTCGGTCATTCTATCTGATAAGATAACAAATAAAATTCTTGATTATAGAAGAAAAAGGCATAACTCTACCATAACGACACCCCCATTTCATCTGCGTGCTTTCATTTTAGATGCTATATGCTTCAATTTCGAATTTCCTATTTTTGTATGGAAATGGACTCCTCAGGACCCCACTCCTATCCATATCTATCATAAATATTTATAGAAAGCCCATTACAGAAACCATCTATATAAGATTTGTCATGGATTTATGATGCCCATTTATCAAGCCATTTTTAACAAACCCTCTCCACGTCTATCAGATAAGGCCAACCTTGACTTAACCCTAATTGGAAACTGGTTTGGAGAAGATAATTTCACTTACATCCGAATATTCAGAAGTGTAACCAATCCTCATGTTTTGCGTCTATACATTCAAGATAAATTACTAGCTCAGGAGATTTCCTATCACATTACAGAGAATGGTTTGTCCAGGACTCTTAAGACCTCCAAAAAACAAATGTGGCCTACATTTCCTCTCAAAAGTGGATCTTACACTCTCAATGAGTTCAAGCATGCAGAGAAAGAGGCCTTGAAAATTAAACAACTCAAACTGGCATTCATCGCCCCAAGGCAATATGAACCGAAGAAAATTTCCTTTAATGTTACATCTATAGTACAGATTGCCAAGTTTTAACGTGAAGATGACAGTTTTGATGATCTATTTGTCTCAGCTGAAGCTTTTGCACAGGTTCAGCAACAAGCAAGCTCAAAATTGGAAAAAAACGATATGGATAAATTCACACATTACAGGAACAAGAGGCTATTGACAATTCCTCTTGAACAGCTAAGTAAAAATCCTTTACTATCCAAAGAAAAACAAAATTAAGAAAATAATTTTGAAATGAAAATCAATGATAAAGTCAATCCTCAATCTAAACAGGTAAACACAGGAAAGAAGGCTGACAGCTCCTCGATATGGATATACAAGTTAATTCAAATTTTTTAAAAGAATGGGAACCATTTGATCAGCAGATCAAAGGGAAGAATGATTTCTAGAAGCTAAGTACAACACAAACATCTTTCGTTCATATTGCAAGAAACAATTGATAATATCAACACTCAAGAGGTTGAAATTATTCCTGTGAATCCATCTGAGGAGATTGTGTTACAAATTGAAGATATACCACCCTTGGACATTTTCTACAATCCAAAACATAAGGATGTGGTTAAGAAGCAAAGGAAGAAAAGAAAACTTGACCACAATCTATTATTACCTTCCTAGGCTGAATTGATGGATGTTGTTTCGAAAAACTCCAATATTTATCCTTCAGATGATTTAACAAAACTATCTCAGTACGCAAGGGCCTATACGGCAACAACCATGGATAAAGCTTCTGAGTTAAATGTTTTAATAAAGGAAAAAGACCAAAAATAGTGCAGCTTGAGCAGCAATTATTTGAAGAAAGGTAGCAGAATGAAGAACTTAAAGAGCAGTTAAATTCTGAAAGACAAAAGCTTGACCAACAAGCTATCCAAAAACCAAACAATTGTCTCAAATGGTAAATGAATTACAGACATTGCTTCAAAAAGAAAAAGCGGCCAAGGAGGAACAAAATGCAATATTGCAAGCAAAACTACAAAGATTTAAAGATTTTCCTGAGGTAGATCAATTCAAGAAAGAAGCCCTTGAATCAAATAAAACATTATCATTACAACTTGATATTTTATCTCAGAATATAGCAATGGTTGAGCCTTTGTGTGAAATTACCACGACGCTTGCAGAGAAAACAACTAACTCAAGAATTGAATTTGAAGAAGCTGATGAGAAAATCTCAGGATTTCTCACCTGGAAAGAAACAAATCAAGGAATCGCAGCTAATTTTCCTAAAATTCAAGAAGCACATAAAGAAATTTTGTTTACAGAATGGGAGGTACAGTTAATTAAAGCAGAGGGAGCCACTTCTAGGGCAAGAGTTTTAATGAAAAATGTGGTAGAGTTAATCTGTCACAACCTACATGCTGCTAACTTGATCTCCGATCTCATTCTAGGACAACTTCCGAAGATCAAAGAGTTAGAAAAATAGTGGGAACAAGAAATGAAAAATAGGTACCAACATATTAATGCAATACAAGAACCAACATGTGATACATTCTGGTCATATCTAGTCAAACCACACAGCCAACAATTGACTATGAAATGCCTCTCCCATGCTATCACTAAAATGCTTCCAGAATTTTCTAATGCCACCTACACCGGCCAACTACATTCTCGTCTGAGTCATCTGCCAAAAGTTAAAGATATGTTATCAATATGCCAGCTGCACACATTAGATACGTAGGGAATATCTTAGATGTATTCTAATGGGAACCGCCAATCTATTTTTGCAAAATTTCATCCTCAACTTTCATGATTTGGTATTTACAACAACATCTAAGCGATGTTTAGGATAGTTTGTTAGAATTTTTTTAGTACTATTTAAACCCCTTTCATGTTTTTAGAAAGGGGTCCTAAATTTGTAATAATTTTGGACTTGGGAGATACACTTCTATACTTCTAAACATATTAGTTTTTACGATGGATCATATTCCGTGATTTTATGAAGAATCATTTTTAAGAGTCTGCATTTTTGCGTCTTGAAGATAGTTCTAAGTGAAAGAACAGGATCGAAATATCTATTTCATTAGAGAATTCCAAATATATATGGTTTTCTATCATTTATGTTTTAGTTTTCTTATGTGATGAAATATTCCTATTGAAATTGTTGTTGTTTATATGTACCTATTTTAAAACATTTCTCTGTTATATCATTTTTGAAAATATAGAAATGTTATCTTTCATAGTATATATAGAAAATATAGAAATATAAACTTGTGAATACGATATGCTATTATAATTATGTTTAAATTAAACAGAGTTACCATCATATGAAATTTCATATTTCATTTAAATAAATTAATCATCTTTATGATTGTTTGTTTAATTGAAATTATTATTAAAATCGTGTTCATCTTTAAATACCCGGGCTAGTTTAGAGTTATTTGTATTTATTAAGTAGTAGATTAAATATCAAATTTCACCATCCATTATACACACACCTCACCATAAACTCATCCCATTTATTATTGGGAAACTGTTCCCATATTATCCAGTCGGAGCCACTACTATAAACGGAAAAGGAGTTGTACTAAGGTCTAGACCGGGTGGTTTCCCCAATGTTTGAAGCTATGATTTCAGGGGCTTCAACATGACTCGAAAGGGATCATTTCCAATATAAAAAGGAAAATAAAATAGACTACTTATGTACATGATACTAGCCCCTTCATTGAGTGGAGATCTAACCTTGATACATGGCCTTTGGATTCACAGATGGAGGCCGTGTCTTCAGCCGCAGAAGGGAGGGCCGACACTACTTCCACAGAGATAGAAAGGAAGGGACAAGTAGATGAGGCAGGTGATTCAGGAGGTCAAGTGGGCATGAGCATAGACAAGGGATCCCATCCCTCTAAGAAACATAGGATTGAAGGACCAGAGACTGTATGGGAAGAGCCATCATAGGAAGAGTTTACCCGATATGGGTTACCTGACATAAACAAGGCTAGTTTCATGGTTACTTTTGATGGTCCCTCTTCGTTAGAACCTTCGGGGGTGTCACAGGTAGTTTCAGTTAATAGAGTAAAGGTAAGGGAAGAAATAAGCACCAGAAACAGAACTGCATGAGAAAGGCTCATGACTGAATTGGATGGATTTGTGGACAAATACCATACCCGACTTACCACTGAGTTGGATATGGACAAAGAGCAGCTCATAATTTCAATTAAAGAGGAAACACTACAACCTTTAGCTGATGGGGCTAGTTACTGAGCCCTGGAGATCGCTTTGAACCTGGCCAATATCCCTCTAATAGACAAGCTGGGCTTCCACCAGTTTGTAGGAGATATGTTGCAAGATGAGGTGGTGAAGCTCGCACTCTCTCTGAGGAAACTTGAAGACAAGTATACCTCAGTATTGGAAAATCAGAAGAGAGAGAGAGCTAGTGCAAGAGCGATCAACAATAGGTTAGAGACCCTTAGGAAGACAATAAAGAAAAAAGGGGCTAATAAAGATAGAGGTCGGCAGAAACTTACCACTGATCTAGAAATGGAAAACTCAGAACTAAAAAAGAGGCTAAATATACCCCATGGAGAGCATGTAAAAACGGATGAATTGGTCCATCTAGAGAAAGAAAAATCATCTCTCGTTGATTCACTAACTAAGGAACAAGAAGGAAACATCCAAATGACCGTGGATATTGTAGGCCTAAAGCGGATATTATCTGATTTACAAGAAAAATGAGACTAGCATGTATGCATGGCTCTGACTTCTGAAAAGCCTGGAACTACCCCAGAGCAATTGACCAAGGCCTTGTCTGATTTAAAATTTTCGGAGAATGAAGCACGAACTTCTTGTCAGAGATTACAAGAGATGGAAGCTAGACTGGAGACAAATCAGAAGGTAGTAGCGGCCTTGCAGACTGAAGTCGATAAATTGAAAAGAGAGAAGTAGGTACAAGATAAGACAATCAAATATTTAACTACTCATATGAAGGGAAATGTGACACTTCTAGAAGCCAGGCACCTAATCTGGATGGACATAATATCAGAGGTCAGAAAGCATTGGAAATACCTCACTCTGATGGATAACAAGAAAATCATGGTTCACTTATTCAAAATAAAGCTGCAAGAAGGGTGCGAGGAAGCAGAGGCAAGGGTGAAAATGGATAATAGGTACATCAAGTACCTGAATGATTTGCACCCTAAGGAGTTACTCACCCAAGAGATCATAGACCGTTTCAGAGGAGTGATGGAATTGAGAAGAGTGATCGAAAAGGAGACTGCACGTGCGAAGGCACTGATCTGTTTAGAGAAGGTTACACTGGGAGTTGAACAGTTTGATTGAGAGTGGGATAAAATAGTGTAGGCAGGCCTCCCATCATGCTGGGATCCTGAAACAGTCGCATTTTCGGGGCTAACGGTTTATGAACAGAAATTGACAGACATCATGAATGAGGTTGATTTACCTTTGGAAAAAAATGCCTGTCTAAAGGCATAAACAATAATATCCTCTCTGAGTAAGGAGTTCTCTCTCCTCTGCCAAATCAAACAGTGTTTAGCCATCTGTGTAGATTACATGGAGCTTACAGATATCCAGGCTTTAGTTGATACTTTTGTAACCATGCCGCCCCCAGGGGAGAGTGTGTGGCAAACATGCAATGAATATGCCAACGCTCTAGTATCAGTATCTTCTCACCAGTCGTTGCCACCTCTCAGTCGCAAAATTATTTCGTCCTCATCATCAGCACATCCTAATCAGCAGCCATCTAACACTCCTCTCCGCTCCAAAAATGAAACTCATGTTCTGGCCCAGGTGGCCTATTTACTTTTTATTTTCTTTTCTATGTATTGTAAAATTGGGTGAAATCTCTATTTTCTCATTGAACTCTTCCTCGGTGGTGGGGGTTTCTCTCTTCCCATGTGCCCATCCTCACCCGAGGGTGTAGCATCCTATCTATAGAACTTCTCTTTCCATGCGACCTTCCTTGCTCTCTCTTTGGTCAAGCAAGCAACTTCGCACCTTGTCCGCCAACACATTTTACATACACCCCGGTAGGGTGAGTGAGTGAGGTGAGTCACAACGTATGCACTTTTATTTTTCATTTACTGTTATTCTTTCATTTAGCGCCTTCGTTAGGCCATGATGTAGGTGATGAGAGGCCATTTTCCTCATCATCATTTTTGGTTTTGATTGTGACCCCAAACTAAAAAACATATTCAGGGGAATATTTTATCTGGAAAATATCTTTTTGCAACAGCTCAGCTGGAAAGACATAAAATATGTAATAAAAAACTAAGAAAGGGTTCCTGATCTTTTAGAGAAGAACTTGCGAATTGTGAATTTTATCTTTTGTAAAGTTTTAAGATCCTCCTATAGTGTATGCCACAATACCTCTTTGGGGAAAGGAATGAAGATTTTTCTTTTGTGTAATGGATTCCAAATGAGATGAGTAACAGTATGTATTTTCTCAGCATTGTTTAAATATAAGTGTTCACTGTGTTCTTCATCATTTTCCCATTATCGTAACTTTTAGAATGCGAGTGTTCTAATTGGCTAGATGTGAATTTATCTTGTATGATTCTCATATATGCTCACCTATAACACTTTAAATATGGCTCGAGGCGCGGTTTCTGTTCCAAGTTTTATTTGCATGCCATAGTTCTTCTTGTATTAGCGAGGGGTGGATTCTTATGTTAGTATAACCCTACTCGGCTCTGATATTTCCTTCATGTTATTTCACAGTTTTTCATACTCATTTACTCTGATAACTGTCTACTAGATTTGTGTTTGACCCACCTCACAAGAGTTAGTTTTAATGTCTGCATTAGATTCATGCCTATAGACCCTTATGTTGCACAACTAGATGTAATTTTGGTCAATACTCTATCTCTGATATCTTGGTCCCATATCAAAAACTCAAATCATCATTACATAACAAGAGGTTCCATCCCATATGCTTGTAAAAACTCTTTTGAATCCTCTTGACTTAAGATGTCCCAGGCACTGGTCCTTAACAACTCAGGGCTATCTCTAGGAGTTACAATAGGGGCTATGGTTTATTGAGCTATGTAGAGCCCAATTATAGCTATGTTGTACATAGGGGATGCTCTCATCCCATGTGCGTTGATGCTTTGAGTTGTATATGCATAGAATGTGTGCGATCATCACGTTGACGACCTCTATCTGGCCATCAATTTTGGGATGGAAAGTTGTGGACATGGTGAGCTTGGTGTCTAGTATTGACCAAAGGCTAGACCAAAATGTAATGAGGAACTTGTTGAGTAATAACTACCCCAATAACATATTCTGAGGCATTTGTCTCAATCTCAAATGTTTTTTGCAAGTCTAGTAATGTGAGCACTGGTGCAAAGGCAATTTTTCAACTCGATGAACGTTGTTGAGATTCAGACCAAAATATTTTTTCTTTCCCTCCTTCCTTGGTGACTTGGCTCAAGGGCCAAGTGATATGAGAGAATGCCAACATGAACCTGCGATATAAATTGGCAAGGCCTTAAAATATCTGGAGCTCTATTAGAGTGCTTGGGTCTAGCCAATCCAAAATGAATTGGATCTTGGCTGGATCCACATGCACCCCCTGCACATCAATAATGTATCCCATATACTGAGCCTAGGTCCCCCCAAAAGTGCACTTCTCCAAATTGGCACACATCTTGTGTTGCCACAGTGTCTGGAGGAGTTGTCAGATTTAGTGGAGGTGTTCTTACTAAGTATGGTCGAAGATCAAGATGTCATCCAAGTACACTACTACAAATGAGTTGGTCAATGGATGCAAGATATCGGCCATCAACCTCATGAAGGTTACAGGATCGTTCGTCAACACAAAATGCATGACCAACCATTTGAAAAGGCCCTCCTTGGCTTTGGAGGCAGTCTTACACATTAGAGAGTTCGATTGGTACCTGGTGATACCCAGAGTTCAAGTCGATCTTGCTGAAATATTTTACCCCCTTGAGTTGGTATAGAAGGTCATCAATCTATCGAATCGGGTACATATTCTGGACAATTATCTTGTTAACACCCGATAGTCAATACAGAGTCTCCAAGTCCCATAATTATTCTACACCAACACGATCAGGCTCCCACAAGGCGATGAACTTTTCCATATGTGACCTTTCTGCGACAGCTCCTGAATCTGCCTCTTAATTTTGTATTTCTCCAGAATAGAGCATCGATAGATTGGTCGATTAGGAAGTGGTGCACCTAGGGTCATATCAATGGGGTGCTTGACCTAAAAGTGCAGAGGCACCCCTATGGGTGAGGTGAAGATTTCCCCATACTCCTCCACAACCTTGTCCATGTGTTGTTTTCATGTACAGGAATTTTGTCTGGAGTTCACAGCCACAATATTCTTCTTATTGTGAGGGTGTATTATCAGGAAAAAAAAATTCCCAATTTTGGAAATGAGCTTACTAATTTTTTTTCAGTAACCAAAGAGATGGCGGCAGGCGGTGCTACCTTCGGTATCATGTACAACTTATTTCCCAAAGTAACAATAACAACGCGAGGCTGAGACTCATACATAGTATGTCACTTCAACAAGTATGGTTGTCCTAATAATACATCAAAAACATCAAGAGGAGTAATGTCACATAATACCTCATCCCTTAAGGGCTTGATGTTGTAGGTAAGGCAGTATTTCTGGCTGACGTGGAGATCTCGTCCTTGGGGAAGCCACCTGATGGTGTGCGACTATGGGTGTGTTGTGGTCGGCAAGTCGAACCACTTCATGGCCTCTATTGAAATGAGCTTCTTTTAGCTCCTACTGTCGATAATGAACTACATCAGGGAACCCTTTACACACATCTAGGAATGGTAGAGGTGCTCCCTCTCCTCTGGATATTATGGTTCCTCCTTCTAGATCTTTGTGGTGGCAACCATGGTATTGGGCTCTACATCGATAATATTCCTACCTTTATCATTCCCCTTGTCAGGTTCTAATTTAGATTCATAGCATGCATCTGATTTAGAAGCCTTCAGGTCGACCACCAATGACTTCTTGGCCTAAAACTCACTTGTGTTGGGAGTTGAGCTCTTATGGAACTCACACCACTTTCCCGTGTCCTTCTTTGGCTTCGTAGTGTTTCTATTTTCTTGTGGATTTGGTGAGTTATCCGAGGCCTCCCTACCTTGGTTTTGTCCTTTTTCCTATGGTTTTGGGGTATCTTTCCCTTGCTTCTGATTCATAGATCCAAAGTCTCGCTTCTTCTATTTTAACTTCAACTCAATCTTAGAAGCATACCCATATCCTATGCCAAGTGAGGAGATGTCAAGAAACTCCATTTCCTCATGAATGTATCTCTACAGACAACTGTGGTACTTCAACACCAAATGTTTCTCTGAATCTTTGATACCCAATTTTGTGTGGAGGGTATGGAACATATTCGTCAGCTCGTGAACATATTCATCCCTTTGTTTCCGTAACATAGTCAATTGTATGTACTTTTCCTCATAGCTCCCCACAGGATAATATTGTTCCTTAACGGTGTATCAAAATAGTTCCAGGTGGTTGTGTCTGAAAATAAACAAGGTTCCCTCTCGTCCTTTTGCTCACAGTAGGTTTCCCACCAGTCCTTCATATGTGGGGCGGCTTTGAGGAGTGCAAAAGTAATCTTTTCCCAGTTGGAAAAGTCATGAACTGAGAAATACCCTTTTAATAGATTAAACCATCTATCTAGAACGTTTGCATCTATTTGGCCCTCAAATATGGAAATTTGAAATTTTACTTGTACATTAAAAGGATTTCCACCTCCAGAGTGGCTGTTGGATGCAGATGCGCCACTCGTGGGAAGTCGTTGAAGGATCTGGGAAAAGTTATCTATCATCGCATTCCTTTGTTTCTCGAGGGCCTTCTCGAGCAATATTTTGATAAGATCTCCTACTCCCTCATATTTATTTTCATCCCCCATGGGAAACCGTCAGGTTCAGCGAGGCTTATCTTGCAAGGTTCAACCAGATCAATCCCTAACTCCTTATACCCCGACCTTGCTGGTGACATGCAAAGAAGGATCGAGAAAGAGAAGACTGCTCTAATACCACTAATATAAACTTATGCAGGAACACAATAAAATATAGAAATTCACGTAAACGCGAATACACGACAGAAACAAGACTTCATTTCATTAATATAACATAACTGAAATATGCTTACAGAAATAATGGAAATAAGCTACCTAGGGCATTGGTAGCTTATATATGAGAAGAGATGTGGTGGCTATAGGCCTTTTCACTGTGTTACAATGAGGCTCGAAGGCCTATTTGTTATTGAGAAATAACGGAAAACCCTAAACATCAAAAAACCTATCCCTAGGAGATGAAGTGCATAAGCTTCCCAGGGACGTAACTTTGGCATATGATCCTTGTTTGATGTGCACAAGACCTTGTTAGAAATATCTATCCTAGGAATAAAATTTTTTAGTGAGCAACATCAGTCTAAGACCCATGTTGCTCCTGGTTTTCCCAAAAAAATTCGTTTAGGGCATCCAAATGGCTCCGAAGGTTCAGTACTCAAAAAACTTCTAAAAATAGTAAACTGTGCTACAGTTAAGGAAACTGAAAAATCTGAAAGAAACAATGGTGGGGCCCTAAGTGGAATAGGCGAGCAGCCACGAATATCCACCTAGATCACTCCAAATTATAATCCAACGTATAATACCAAACATTATGAACGATAGAGTGTGGAGGAACTACAATGAAATATTAATCTTTGCGCTTTTCATTGTGAACAATAGAGTGCAGAGGAAGTACAATGAAAGGTTTCTTTTCATTTTTTCACTCCACACAATGAAAGCTTCCTCATATTTGTTCACCCTCCTCAACATATCCCCACGACTTGATATTTTTCACTTTTTATGATTTTCAAGAAAACTTTAGTTTCAAAGTATTCCACCTTTTCTTCCAAACCTCCTAGATATTTGGTTGCACTCCATGTCTCTTTTCCCACAATCCTCAACATATATTTAAGAACATCATGTACCAAATTGTACTCATTTATGTTTTTTTAGGAGAAAATAAATGCAAGTAGTCAAAAACAAATTTCCATGAATGCAATCCAAAAATAATAACATGAAGAAGTGCCTTTCTCCACATCTCAATAGTGGTGGAATCATAACATTGTTTTGAGTCATGCGTTCTCTCCCTTTTGAAGTTGCACAGAGATCAAGCATATAATCCTTCACCCTGTGTCCATCAAATATCAGTGGGTGTTACATTATAAAAAACTAGAATGATAATATCCCTACTCTCCAACATGAGTAGCAGGTCGTTTAAACACTAGCTTGAATCCACATATGTGTGAGACCAAATTTCAAAATGGATAGAGGAACTTGTAATAGATCCTTCAATCTGATGATTGAGCTCATATATACATTGAATTTCTAGTTGGTCAAGAAAAAATCCCATTCCATTCTCAATCAAGCGATGGTATAGATGGTTGGCTAAGCCCTTCATGTCTAATGTGTGCCTGCAATTGTTGCTATAATCAGTAGTGTGGAGAAAGGGTGTGGAGGAGAATGTGTGTGCAGGGAATATATGCGCAAAGGAAGGGACACAAACTCCCTCGCACACTCTTTCTTCGCACATCCTTTATCTTTAATTCTAACTCACTTCTCCAAGTTTCTTGATAAAATTTATTACTCGACAAAGCCGCGTGAATGTTGTGATGTCCATATTTGGAAATATTTGGATATTGTTGGATGATGGAAGACTCAATAAGAGACCATTGAAAAACCATTTTTGTAATTCTCTCATTCTAGAATGCTTAAGATTCTTCCTCAAGATTTCTTTTTCTCTATAGCATTGTGTTTATGATTATGTATCCAACGTAGCAAGGGTGGGTAACTAAATCCCAGTAACCCCAATGATTCACTATGAAAGTTGGCTTTTTCACATGGAGGAGTCACTCCCACCAATCAACACCTTCAATTATTTGATTGAATGTTTTACTCCCTCATGTTAGCGTTGGATTTTTCAATGCTTGATTTCCCTATGAGATATTTATGGTGAGTTGTAATAGTTATCCTTAACTGATAATCGGTTTCCTTATGTGATGGTCATTAGCGACAATCGGTCGATATTTTAAGCCAATGCTCGATAATATATTCTGTCAACAAATAACGCTTATCCTCTCGACCTCCATATTTTTTGAGCTTCATGATGTTGTATCTCAAGTCGTATGTTGGTATTCTGAACACGATGGTCAAATTATAATGAAGATTTTGCGAATTGTTGAATTATCTCCTCCATCTCCATCCTACATCCCACGAAACCATGGTATTTCTCGTGGCACGTGATTTCACCTCTTCGTAAGACTCTTCATTTTTTTATATTGACCTTTACGAATTTAAATTTTATTTTTTTGGACATGTACATGGGCATGTGGAGCCATTCGTTGGAATGAACAATAGCTTGGGATGGAACTTATGTTTCATGAACTGTTTTCAAATTGAATCCAAAAAAAATCCCAATATTTAATTCATACAAACAACCACAAATCACGGTTTTGATCTTCGCGTTAAGCTCACATGTGATCGATAGATCACTTTTGTCAGAACCTTCTTTTAGTGCATCATATGATGCACTTGATCAACCACCATAGATCATCCAAGATTTTTTTTCCTACATACACTTTTGGAGAGATGATAGCCTCGAGATCGACGGAGCACCACCTTATCACAATTTCATTTTGGTGCTCAATTCATCCTTAGAGCGGTTATTTTTTCACAATTTCTTCTTTTTGGGAAGGTTTTAAGGGATATTAATTCCTAAAATTTTTATCAAGGTTTTGAGGATTATTTATTATGAAAATCATCACCACATGTCTATGCAACGTGTTTGTGCTGAGATGGTGGGTGGCTATGAAACACTTGGTGGACAATCATGCAAACTAGGTAAATTGGTCTTATTTTTGTGGTGATTGAAAGCATAAAGCTATTATTGTTGTGATTCATCATCATTCTTCTTTTGTAGCAGTTTTTTTCTTATGTAGTTGGTGGAAAGAAATTTTTGAACTTGGTATTTTCGAGATGGGTAAAAGGTTGCAAGAGCTTCCTGAGAAGAAGGCAACATATGAACTTCATAAAAAGGTTCTTTAATTGCATTGAGTTGCAACTCTATTACAAGAAAAGAATGAAACAATTAAGAATAGGCTACAAACTTCAATAGCTAATAAAATAAAGAAGGTTGAACATTTGGAATCAACCATAGGCATATATTTCAAGATGATTGCAGATGAATTTTTGAAGGAGGTTAACCTCCTTAATGACTTGGAGGAAGAAGTTGAGTCTTCTAACTTAGAAACTCAAAATTTGAAGAAACAACTACACATGCTTGAGGTTTATGGCTCCTATCTTTAGAGATTTGGTACTTCAACACTTCTTACTTCTTGGTTTCCAGTCTTTCCCTAACTTCCATCATTGGGATCACAACCAACTCCATGTAAGTCACATATAATAGAAACTAACAACTATCAAAAATCTCCATTACCTAGAAATAAAATGAAATTCGATGTATTCATCTATCTCACAACTTTAGATACTTGAACAATTGAATGCTGGCTAAGGCCTTGTTTACTTTACCCTAGTTGAATATAGTAATTCAATTTTTTGTGGCTATAAAAATGAATCATGGTCTCAAAACCATAACAACTTTCTTTAATGCAAACATGAATATGGCTAATATGAACCTTAATTACTAACATCCACCCCACTCACAATTGAGGGAAAATGGGATCCCATGTGAAATTATGTTTATAGTTGGATGAAAAAATGAATTTTCAATAGAAGGGAGTTTGAAACTATAATGAAACAAATTATCAATGGAAGGGAGTTTGGAAGACCAATGGTGGATTTAGTCTTTCTCGTCGAGCGCACTTTATAAACTAGCATACACTTCTTACACAAAAAAACAAAATCCTAGTTAAGAGCACAACCATAAAACTAAAACACTTACAATGTTACAATAACTTTGAGTATACCAAACACAACATTGTCTGTAGGAAGCATAGTGAAATATTTATTTGCACTCCACACTCCAAGTAAACCCGATAGAAAAAAATATCCTTACATCCAATCATTTTCTAAGTACGTCATGTCTATTTGAAATAATATTGAATTAGGCTTTGAAACCAAAATTTACCATTGATTTCAGTTTCACACTCCACACAATGAAAGCTTCCTCTTCATATTTTTCCAACACTCCTCCCCCCATCCCCTCGCTTACTTAAGGGACCTAACACCCCTTCAGTTTTGGCATCCATTAGGAGAATATTGAGGTCTAAAATGGGCCTCCTAAGAAAAATGCACAACTGAAATAATTTTTTTAAGAACCAATAGGATTCAATATGATTAGGTCAACCATGGGGGATGATTCACCATTTTTTAAGTAAATGAGTAAAAGGATTAAAAAATAATAAAATAATAAAACTATATTTTCAATTCGTATTTTCAACTTATCTCCAAATTTGTTTACTCAAATTTCAAGCGGGAGTACTCGTTGGATGAAAAAATTGATTCCTCATCCAAAAAGTATCCATCTTGCATGCTTGCAATGGACCCTGCTACATGAAAAATGAGAATTATATGAAAAAACGTGTTTACAAACACATTTTTCATGTATTTCTCATTTTTCGTGTAGCAGGATCCATTTAAAGTATTCAACATGGGTACTCTGTGTAAGAGGAATTAATTTTTTCATCCAACAAGTACTCCTGCTCGAAATTTTAGTAAAAACATTAGGAGATAAGTTGAAAATACGAGTTCAAAAGTAGTTTTTCCTTTTTTCCCTCTAAAATTTGATGTTGTAATCAAATCTTATTTTATTATTTCCATTATTATTTTATAATTTCCTTAGGAAGCCCATTTTTGACCTCAAAATTCCCCTAATGATTGGTCAGAGTAGTAGAAGTTTCATACAAGTGCAAGTGTTAGTGTTAGAGTATTATTGACTGAATGGTAACTTACAAAATTAGCATTTTTTCATTTTAAAATAATTTTTCAGAATGGCCACTTACAAAATTAACCTTTTTTTTTCATTTTAAAATTATCTATAGACACTGAAAAATAAGAAAATAAAAAACAATTCCAATCTAAAAATGAGAAATACAAATTATAAAATTGTCTTAATAGTTTAAGAAGAAGAAAAAAAACCTCAATGAAAGTTGTGGTTATGCACATGAAAATGGGAAAAAAAACCTAACAAATAATCGAGAGTGAAGGAACCTTGATCACGAGGGAGTGACATAGTCCTTGCCTGTAATAACTTTGTGTAGCAATTTCAAAGGGTATCTCTCAATAAATTTGTGTAGAAATTTATTTATTTTTGTAATATTTGATCATGATTTCTATTCATATCCAAGAAAAAAATTACATATGATCGGCATGATATCATGATATCCAAATAGTCTCCTGAAGTAAAGACGGGTATCAAGATAATTACATAATAAAAACCACCAATAGAGAGAGAAACCTTGACATGGTAACAAACCAACGAAGAAAAAAACAAGAAATTCCAACCATTTAGTAGACATCACCATGCAAAAAGAGGGTGAAAAAACATTGTTGATCGTCAATTATGAAACCAACCATCGCCATACCAAAAAGAGGATAACAAGAATGCAGAAAAAACCATCTACTATGAACCCATGAATTAGAAGAAAAAATTTCATGGGACTTATTCATCTATGATAATCATCGGTTGATCTGGAGAGCAGTTTTCACTAACCATATTGATTGGTTGAGCATTTATAATTGCTTCACTATTTGGAGGAGCATTATAATCTGTATGAGAGTCAAAGATGATGTAGCATTCGATTTTGCTCAATCTGACCACAATCTCATCCATGTCATAACGAAGATCCCTGAGAATACACTTCAGGTCCTTGTGACCCACAAATAGCTTATAACTATCAACTTGCTTGTCTCATATCACCATGTTAAGGAGAGTCTCCATCTTCCTGTGTAAATATGCAATTCATGAAGTATAATCTCCTCTTCTGAAAGTTGTCAGGTCTCGCACCCATTTGGTGCTACCATTGCAAACCTAAGAATAAAAAAAATACATGTGGTATTTGAACTCTTTAGCTTTGAGGGTTTGGATTTCCTTTGTGACTTCAAATGGAACTACATCGAAAAAAATTGCAACAAACTCCCAACCAAAGAGTTTGTGGTGCCTAGAGGAAGACTCACCATGTGCTCCTACCTTAAGTCGAGTAAACATTGACGAGGGGTTAGGACCGAACAACACCTGCAAGAAGAGAGAAACCTAGAAAATTAGGATAACTAGGTGAAGTGAATTGGAGAGTCGATGAGTTAACCCAGTAAGAACCGAATGGACTGAATGGGACTTATGACAAGGGTTGTGCTCATGAAGCGAAAAGCCAAGATATTTCTCGTCGATAAACATTTAAAGAAAAGAGCTTTGACCAAATGTAACTTTAAACCCTTTAGACACTGAAACCCGAGAGTGCGCGACAATAGTTTTCATGGAAGCTTAAAAGATCACAAAGTCAAAACCAAATTGAAAAGGCCAAAACGAGTATAGTTTTCATGGAAGCTTAAAAGAGCCCAAAGTCAAAAGCAAATTGAAAAGGCCAAAACGAGTACATGATGGCTCGAGGGATTGAAGATCAACAGAGGTATAACAACTACAAGTTCAAATGAAGGCCTAAATGAATTATTATGAAGAAAGCACATGAAGAACATTGAGATTGTTGTTGTGACCTATTACCCTTAACCAAGAAAAACCTTATGATAACGCAATGGAACATTGACTTGCAAGGAGACTTTAGATAGCGCAAACAACGAAATAGCAAGACAAACAAAACCTATTAAGTGAATAACAATGACACATGACTTGTCGCAGATCTCTCATAAGATTGAACAGTAGCCAACAACAAAATTTTGGGTGACTTAAACTTTAGATAAGGATGAACGCCCAGAATTAAATACCTTTCTGCAGACAAACGATATCATCTCGACTAATAATGCTGAGAGGACGGTGAACCAATGCAATCCCTGAGTGCAAGTGGATAGAATGTAGCCACCCTATAGTCACCCGAAACACTCGACACCTTGCTTCATGTGAACTGTTATAGAGAAGGGCAAGCTCACTACATCATTTATTAGTCTTGAGCCATGTTGAAACAAAAAACCCACCAAACACCAAGTGTGATACTTCTCCCACAAAGCTAGCATCCCAAGAATACGCAGAGTAGTAAGGCCATAAATAAGGCTCGATCGCTCACAGCGTTGCTCCCAAAGAAGCAGTTCATGTTTTGGCAACCCTCCAAATGCTCATAGTGCATCCCCGCCTTTGCGAAATTAATGGTCGTAGTCTAACTAGACTGCTTTTTTGCCTTGAAAATCATGGAAAATCAAGTAAGATTTTAAGAAAATCCTACAGGGATTTTTGTAAATCCAGGTTATAGCTATCAAACTTCAATATTTTGAGTGCCTTAGAGGTTTTTGATGGTGCTGAATCCATTTCCACCATCAAAAACATGATTCAAACACTGCTAGTGCAATATTTTTATTTTTTTTGCCCAGATTCCAGCCAGTTTGAGCAATTCCTTCACCTCAGTAGACAACTCTGCCAACTCCTCAACCATACGAAGGCTCTAGCAAAAACAATGACTAGCCACGCGTGATGTGAGAGATGCCATGTGAAGGCCAAGGGACTACCACCAAAGTGAGCTTTAGTTTTTAGACTATCCGCCATTTAATGCGGTGTGGCATATACTGCCCACCGTTAGATTTAAACGGTGGGCAGTATATGCCACACCGCATAACTAGCGGATAACCCAGAAAATAAGCTTGGCCAAATGACAATGATTAGCAGCAAGGTGTCACGTTTGCCAGGAAACCGGGAATCCGATGACCGTTTATCGGCAGAACACCCCGATCGGGAAACTTCGTGTAGCAATTTCAAAAGGTAACTCTCAATAAACATTACATACATTACCGCATATCCGCTGCTTTTGCTTCCGTATATACCCTCTGGATGTCTCGAACTGTGAGCAGCAGTGGTGGTTCCTCTCCATTGCACAGAAGCAGCATCAATCTTGTTGAAAGACACTGCACTTTAAAGTCATTGACCACAGCTTTTGCAGGAATGTACCGATTCCTTCTCCAGAAATGAACTGCCAACGCTTTTACTTTTACTGTATTATCCTTCGTCACAATTCCGCTATCTGAGAGTCGAATATTTGCAAATGTGTGCGAAGACTAACGAAGATATACTTTCTAAAGGACACAGTAATTAGATACTGATTGCCGTATGTATATAGTAACCACGATATATGCGTAACTTCGTACAATGCACTAAAAAGGAGAGGCAAAGACATGAAATCGCGGAGAATCGATTAAGGAGGAAGATTCATAGCATTGTGCGATATGCCCTTCATCTCCATCATTCAAATTATTCCTTCTGTCCTTTATGAAGGCATATGCTTTATTTTCATCATGGATATCCCTTATTCTAAACTACATAAATACCCCAAATCTTCCTTGATCAATATGAACGAGTAGAAGCAGGTAGCAAATTGTTATGATTTCTGTGTGGTGACCAATTGCGGGGCACCTCTCCTATGGCCGGCAGGAATAGGGACATATAATAAGAAGGCCATTCTAGCCAGAGACATCGTCATGAATGGCTACTGGCAGTGGCTAGTCCAATCCACGTCCGCCAAAGGAGAGTTGCCCTGCGATTGCTCCTCACTGTGTAATGTTTAATGCATGACTGTGACAACATCTGTGCAGTAACAATGGCGCCTCTTGTTTTGGACTACAAAGGCTGAAGGTATTTCTAACAGTAATTGTCATTATTCTTTACTCACCGGAGGATAGTTGTGGTTTTCTATTATAAAATATATATATCTTGTTTTGGGATAGTCCTAATTTGTTCAAACGCCAGTGAGATTGTCCTAATATTAACCAATGTTACACAGGCACTACATCTCCGAGAGGGGAAACTCGACACCACCAGATTTGTACTGCTCTGCAATTAAAATAAAAAAAAACCTTAAAATCTACAATGAAATTTGCAGCCGCGAATGAATGATTGATCAATTCTTCAGCAGTAATAGTTTTTGTATATACAAAGACAGATTTTGTGATCTTTTCCATAAATGGTTTGAGTTTAGCACCAGCATAGATCGGATTGAGCGTAGATAAGCATCCAATTTTTTCAGGTGCAAATTTTTTAATGAGCTTTAGTTATTTAAATGTCAATTAAATGTTTGGTATAGTTTTTTAACTCTTTTAAATTTTTATTTTGATTGATATGAGTAAAATTTCAATTTTAATGATTTATAAATACTGGTTTATTTAGCTATTTTACGTGTAAATTTTTTTAATAAGACTTAATCATTTAAATGTTTTGTATAATTTTTTAATTTTAAATTTGTTTTAGAATTTTACTTTAACGGATTTCAAAGAAATTTCAATTTTAATTTTAATGATGGACAGACACCCTATTATACTAAACTGTAAAATAAATCTCTCAAACTCAAAAACTTAACTTAATGTGGTCACGTACATATTTCTAAAAATGGGAAAAAAATAGCACAAGAACGAGTGCTGTCTATAAATTTGAGTATTTCTATGTCATTTTTACTAAATTCATCAGTCATGTTTTATTAAATGTGGTTAGATCACGTAAAACTTCAGGGAAGTTTGTATTTATACTATTGGTTTTTAATTTTTTCACTAGTAGTCCTTAGATCAGCTAAAGCTCAAGCGAAGTATGTATTCATATAATTACTTTGAAATATTTTTTGAGTGTTTAGCTTTTATTAAATTTTAGTATCAAATTTTTAAATTCAAATTTTCGAATAATTTTTTTTAACGAAACCAATTAAATTTAAAATTCAAAGCCTTAAAAAATATTAAGAGATGAAGACATAAGAAAAAACATATCGGTTTTGCATTAAAACATTTTTCGTTTACTTATATGGTTAATTCTAAGCCTATGTGAACTCGGCCAACAAAAACTTGCCCACTATTTATTGTTTATGAAAGTTAATCCATAAAGTAGTTACTAAACCTTTGGTATAATGAATCAGACTCCACTGAAAGGAAAAACGGAAACGAGGTAAAAGAGAAAAGGAAAAGTTGGGCAAGTAGGGAAAAAGAGGAAAGGAAAAGTTGGATAAGCAAAGCGATGTGATGGAGTAAAGTCATGGAAGAAAAATTCTCGTACATATCAGATGATATCTCTAAATTTAGGAGGAAGTTTAAATTTTAAAAAAATGATATAAAAAATTTAATAAAATTATAAAATAATTAATAAAAATAATAAAAATAATATATAATTAGAAAAAAACTGACAATTTTTATTATTTTAAAAATTTGTTTAAATAATTAATATTATTTTATTGGATTTATGCAATAGGAAATATTAAAGGTTTCAGGATGGTTAATTCTCACGTAAACTGTGTTCTTGGACGTAAATCTATCACCATGTTTGTTAATAAGGAAATATTTTCAATTTATTGTTATATATTTGAATGTGTTAAAAAAAAAAAAAAAATTAATTGTGATATAATTTTGTAGTTTTTCTTTAATGAAAAAGTTTAATTAATCAAAGGTGATTATACTTAGAGGAGGAAGTAGACTAATTATATAAAAATATTTATGGTTTTTGCATTTTTGCTTTTATCTTATGGTATTTTCGTATTCTATACTTTTTTGTGCAAGTCATTCTTACTGATTTTGTAGTTTCTCTTATGTGTTGTATTTTTATGTTTTTCCATTTTGAGAGAAAGGGATTTTTGTCTACATGGTGTGTCAAATAGCTTTCTAGGTTCGTTGTTGAATAACAATTTAGAATATGACAAAGATGAGCACCTGAAGTATATGTAAAACATTATTTTAATATAAGAATATTTTGTGTGTGTTTTTTTAAATAAATAACATTGATGATTACCTAAGTAGATGTCATGAGATAATAAAAATAATTAAATAAATTTATTAATTTTTTTTAATAAAAGTATAAAAATATATTTATGAAAAAAATAATTTCATTCTTCATGCATTGAAATATGAAGAATGATAACACAAATGGAAATGGAAATATGAGATATGGAAATGATAACCCAAATGAGAATTTTAAAAATCAATTTTATATAAATGATAACACAAATGAAAATATGAGAATTTTAAAAATTTATTTTATATTATTATTATTGGCGAAAATGACATGGGTAATATACCTTTAAGAAAAATGGAAGATATCACTAAAATGATTTTTTTTTTTTTATTGGTAAAGAGATATTGAAAAAGAGATAAACATGACTATTATTATGTGTGAGGAAATTATCATTACAAAAGTGGTAAATTAGTTTTTTATTAATTTTTTTTTTTGATATTTAAATGATTTTTTAAACATTCATAAATGATAGACATGATTAAGATAAATGTGAGATACATTTTATTCACTAAAATTTATATATTTATACCATTTCTTATTACCTTTTGTTTTCATATTTCAAGTGGTCTCTTGGACTCTAATGACTATTCACATTCCACACCATAGACCTTAGTGGATTAAGTGTCCAATATTCTCCCCCTTAATCCAAACGGGTATATATGAGTCGAAGAAGAGAGTTGTACAAAAATGTAAAAAATGCATGACAACAATTAGATTAATGCACTCTCTGAAATTATGGTATAATATGGGAGAACTCAAGGTCTCAACTGGTGGTGGTTTAAGGTTGACCACTAACACTAAAATTCTTGGTACAGTTCTTGAAATAGTTCCAAATTTTGCTAGAATATGAAGTCATTTACTAGAGGAAGTGCTCCATAATTCTTGGAAAAGGAAGACCATTGATGTTTCAACCTGGGACACTTGATGCAGTTCCTAGAATAGCTCCAAATTTTGCTAGAAGTTGAATTATTCTACTAGAATAAGTGTTCTAAAAAGGGAGAGCATTGAGGTCTCAACTTGTGATGGTTTACGGAAGGCCACCAAGAAAATTGCATGCTCATGGAGAATTATTCTATCTATGGTTACAAATGTGAATTGTATGGATGACTTTCGATCTAGGCTTAGGCAACAAGCTCAGGTTGTGGTTTAGGGTCACTAGATGTATTTTTGAAGCTTGTATATGACCATCGATTCCCCTCTATTATATACGAGGTGAGAAGATGAATAAATCTCAATTGTAAGACATGTTAATACTGGAGAACAATTTATATGGTAAAACTGAAATATCTGCTTGGTTGTTAAAGAACATTGCCAAGAAGCAATCCATCCAAAGTGAATCTTCATTCTTCTAGGATGCTTGCTTCTGAAGCATCTGTTTGTATGTTGATTATTTTTATGACAATGCTCACACAAATGAAAATTAAAAAAATGATTTTCACATGGACATATTTATCACAATGTTGGAATCTGATCATTTGTGGCTACCGTCGAAGAGGTGTGGGATCTGGAATAGGTGAATATGAGCTTCCTTGAAGAAACCCATCACTCTGAAACTTGATGGGATTTGAATAATTTGGAATATAAAATGACACATCCTTTTCATATCCAAGAGAGATTTTCTGCTTGATGCTAACAAGCTCTTCCCAAGGTCGGATGATGGGCTTGGGAAGTGCAACCTCAACTTCTACATCTTATGCAAGTCTAATCCTGAGATGGGCTCAGTGATCTGATAAATTTCTAGTTGGTTATGGGAGTCAAATTCAGATCAAAAGTGGATTGTTTTGAACAAAAACAAGTTTAGAATGATGTTTTGTATTGTAACTCATCTTGTTGTAGTTCTAACTCAAGCTGCAAAAATTCATTTTTTTCTTGTGCATTGTGCAAATAGGTTCTAATGTCAAAGAGTGTGTCCTTGTTGATTTTAACCATCCCCTCGATAGTGGAATGGATCAAGGTATTTATTAACTCGAATACATCACCAATTAGAGCCATTTTTGAAACAACTAAAAATTCACTTACAAAAAAAGGATACTAAAGCACCTCTTCTTTTCGTAAGCTAGAGAGAAACGGAAATGAAGAGAATGACTTGGAAAAAGCCTTTAGGCTATCAAAACCTGTAGTGATGAGGTGATATATATAGCCCTACCTTCACATATTCAACTCTCCACACTAACATTTTTGTCCTCACACTTGATGTTAGCAACCAACAAAACTAGATGAGTGGTAATAGTACCTCCAATGATATGCTTAGCTTTAAATGCAATATTTTAATTTTAATTTGAGAACTTCAACACTTGTAATGTGAGCATTGACAATTCTCAAACTTCTCCCATTCACATGATGCATATTTCAAAAAATTTGTTAAGGGTTAAAACTTACAAATTGATAAGACACATAGTTGTAAGTATTGTGTGATAGAAGATTCCACAAATCTAGAAATGGTGTGGAGCAAGTATAAAGTTCAACACTATATTTACATTGTTATGTTAATGAATACTATAGGAAATGATACTTAAACCATTAAATAATTGTATTTCTTATGCCATATTTTTTTCAATCATAAAATTTTTTTCATGAGTAACACTTTCAAAGCTTAAAATGACAAAGGCATCTTTTAGCCAAACTATTTCAGTCCCTTTTGGAATATTATTGATGTCCATAACTCTACAACAAAATCAATATAGAGGGAGAGGAAGGGTTTCAACATTTGAAAAACAATCTTTGTCGTATAGAAAACTTTGATATAAATTCATTACTTCACACAAAAAACTATATTTGACAAATTCGTAGACAACCTAGCAGATTCTGTGAGGTTTCCACTTCGAATTGATCAATTTATGAGTATCCCTTGTAGCGAAGACACAATTTAACAAAAAACACCAAAGTTAAAAAATCCACTAAAGCCTTAGCAAATTCTCTCATGTATAAACCTTTAAAAATAAAATCTTCCATGAGCACATTAATGGAATACACAATCCTCGAAATATATGTTGTAATTAACACTATTATCTCGATTCAAATTATTTCTTTTTGGATTTTCAAGAAAATAAGCAAACCTATGTAGATATGTCTTCAGTGTAAAACCTCAAATTCCAACAAAAAAGATCTATAGTTTGAGGTTTTAAAGTAGTAAAATATTAGAATTGTGACTCTATGACTTGTCACAGTGTGGATAATGCGTAATATCACTACATATGTGATACTCAAACTGGCGGAAAGGAATATGGATACATCACCTTGTCACAGAGAATAAACCACAAGTGACTGTTATTGTATACACACAAAGAGTGTTATTATATACACAAAGAGAATTTATTTTTTTATTACCCTTCAATGTTTAAATAGCGTGAGGATCTAGATCATAACGGTGTTATTGAACTTTTGAATGTGCTAACACAAAGGGCCTATGATGACCTAGTAAATTTATATCTTTTCTACAATGAAAATATATGGAAATCACTCATTATGGTAGTGTTAATTCACACCTTTTTTTTCACAATAATAGTTCAGGATCTCATATTTACCTAAGAAGCACAATCAGGAAAGATGTAATCTAGGGTACCAGTTTTGACAAGCAACATTTTTGGTTGAGGGTAGTAGTTTTGACGAGTAGAATTTCTAGTCAAGGTAAGTAGTTTTGACGAGAAGACAGATTATTGCAGTGAGTCTCATGAGTAGAAGGAATAAGTGACATGTACAGAAATACCACAAAGCTAGTGGCTCACACTTAAGCAGGGAAAAAATTCCCCCACTCTGGTACCATGTTAAAATCTCACAAATGATAGACAAGATTATGATACACATGAGATACTTTATATTCACAAATATTTACATACTTTTAAAATTTCTTATGGCCATTTGTTTTTATATTCCAAGTGGTCTCTTGGACATCAATGAATATTCACATTGCACACCATAAACCTTGGTGGATTAGGTGTCCAACATTATCAAACATATAGAATTTGAGTTCATTTAGGAATTAGATTTTTTAATTTTTTTGGTAAAGAAAAATCTATGAAAGTACATACATTAAAAACTATTAATAAAAGGTGGAAATTTCTCAGAAATCTATTAGGTAATGAAAGAATTTTTATGCTTCATACAATGAGCTGGTAATTTAACTTAATTGTGTCAAGCTTGTAATAGATATAAATGTGTGGTATATTTATTTTGTCAAGGCTATGTTTAAGAAAAAATTGTTAAATTTATTTTATGGAACTATCTATATTTTTTAATGGAATTAAGATTTTGAAGTAAAATTTACAACAAGTAAAGAGTTCATATATATAACAACTAGTGAGAAATTCAAGTCCCTCTCATCATGGGAAAGTACATGGTAAATGGTAACAAAAGGAGGAAGACTATTTCATTTGAAATATATGTGTGTGGGTTGTAAAAATTTGAATATGTGGTAGTGTTTGATTCATAAATATAGTATAAAAAAATCAAAAGAGTTATTAGTGCTCATAGTGGAATTTTAGGGTCATCCTAAAATTACTCTTAATACCACCAATGTTCATTTCTTGCACTTTTCATGCACTTGGTGGGTGTCTTATCGTGTTCCTTTCAAAATTTTATCACCAAAAGAGGACCACCATACTCATTATCAAATTTTATTTATAATTAAGTAAATAAGAAAATTTTCATGTGGTTCTAACAATGCTTCTTTCTTTCATATAGCTTGCCCTCAAACAACATTTTTTCTTATTGTATTGTCATTTATTTTCAAGGGGAAACTAGTGAAACCCTGTTTTGGTCATTAATGTAAAATTTAGTTCGAGACCCATGAATCATATGAAACCACTTTGCATATATTTTCAAGTTGGAGAGGAGTCACAAAGTCAAAAACTTTAGAGAGGAATCCCAATGTTAAGAAGGATTTTTGGAACCAAGGACCCAAGGATATGATATCTCAAGGATTTAAGGACATAATATATGGGTATGTGCATTGGCCTAAGAAAAATTGCATCCAATTTAGTGGTCCTTAGCATCATCCCATGGAATATTGGACCTAATCCAAAGGAATCATATATTAGATATGTTGGGCCAAGTCTAGAAAAATGTATATAAATCATTAGTGTATGAGTGTATCATAGGAATATCAAATTTTGTATGCATTAGGATATTTCTTAAAAAAGAAATGTTAGCTACATATGAGAAAAATGGAGTTTGAGTAGGATATAAGAGGTGTAGGGTGCAAGGGTTAGACAAGTAGTGAAGAAGAGGCTAGAAGAGCTTTTGTGAGAGGAGGAGAGGAAAGAGGTAGAGTTTAAGAGAATGTGAAAAAAGAGTATGATGCATAGAAGAAGGTAAGATATAGTTTTATAAAAATAAAAAAATAAAAATTGTGTAATGAAAAAACCTCTCAAATTCAAAAATTTTGGTCGCCACTATAAGCTACTGTGGTAAAACATTTATGTCATTTACAAGTCTATCACTCAGTGTATCATACCTTTTGCAAATTTATGTTTGTATTTTATATAAGTATACTAATATCCAATATATTGGATATGATAGACATGGTCCTTGCTCATGAAATGTTAAGTTCTAGCAGCAAAGGAGTTAAGGCCCTTGACATACTAACTTAATGTTATTTTTGTTAAGGTGAGGCATAAATTTACTCCAATATGCAATACTTGCAACCCCAAGTTGTAGCATCTAATAATCAGGTGCTATGGTGTAGAATCTAAAGGAGAGTCCTATGGATATCTACTACTAAGAGTATAGGAGGTGAAGAATTTATTGAATGCATTGATATCCTAATCCCTATTCTATACTTTTTTGTGCAAATTATTCTTATTGATTTTGTAGTTTCTCTTATGTATTGTCTTTTATGTTTTTCCATTTTCAGAGAGGGATTTTTGTCTACATGATTTGTGAAATAGCTTTCTAGATTCATTGTTGAATAACAGTTTAGAATATAACAAAGATGAGTACTTTAAATATATGTAAGACATTGTTTTAATATAAGAATATTCTATGTGTTTTTATTTAATAATATTGATGATTACTTAAATAGATGTCAAAAGATAATAAAAATAATTAAACAAATTTATTAATTTATTTTAATAGAAGTATAAAATTATATTTATGAAAAAAATAATTTCATTATTCATGCATTGAAATATGAAGAATGATAACACAAATGGAAATGGAAATATGAGATATGGAAATGATAACACAAATCAGAATTTCAAAAATCAATTTTATATATGGAAATGATAACACAAATGAAAATATGAGAATTTAAAAAAATTATTTTATATTAAATTACTATTGGGAAAATGACATCAGAAAATATTCTTCATATTGGGTAATATACTTTTAAGAAAAAGTGGAGATATTACTAGAATGATTTTTTTTTATTGGTAAAGAGATATTGATAAAGAGATAAACATGACTATTATTATGTGTGAGGAAATTACCATTAGAAAAGTTGTCAAGAAATTATTTTTTTATTAAAAATTGTTTTTGATATTTAAATGATTTGTTAAACATTCATAAATGATAGACAAGATTAAGATAAATGTGAAATACATTTTATTCACTAAAATTTATATTTTTATACTATTTCTTATTACTTTTTGTTTTCATATTCCAAGTGGTCTCTTGGACTCCAATGACTATGCATATTCCACACCATAGACCTTAGTGGATTAAGTTTCCAATATTCTCCCCATTAATCCAAACGGGTATATATGAGTGGAACAAGAGTGTTGTACAAAAATGTAAAAAATGCATGACAACAATTAGCTTAATGCACTCTCTGAAATTATGGTATAAAATGGGAGAACTCGAGGTCTCAACCAGTGGTGGTTTAAGGTTGACCACTAACACTGAAATGATTGGTAAAATTCTTGAAATAGTTCCAAATTTGGCTAGAGTATGAAGTCTTTAACTAGAGGAAGTGCTCCATAATTCTTGGAAAAGGAAGACTATTGATGTTTCAACCTGGAACACTTGATGCAGTTCCTAGAATAGTTCCAAATTTGGCTATAAGTTGAATTCTTCTACTAGAAGAAGTGTTATGAAAGGGGAGACCATTGAGGTCTCAACTTGTGATGGCTTAGTGACGGCCACCAATAAAATTGCGTGCTCATGGAGAATTATTATATCTATGGTTACAAATATGAATTTGGGTATGGATGGCTCTCGCTCTAGGCTTAGGAAGCAACCTCATGTTGTGGTTCAGGTTCGCTAGATGTATCTTTGAAGCTTGTATATGACCATTGATTCCCCTCTATTATATATAAAGTGAGAAGATGAATAAATCTCAATTGTAAGACCTGTGAATACTGGAGAACAAATTATATGGTATGACTAAAATCTCTTCTTGGTTGTTAAAGAACATTGTCAAGAATCAATCCATCCAAAGTGAATCTTCATTCTTATAGGATGCTTGTTTCTGAAGCATCTATTTGTATGTTGATTATTTTTATGTCAATGCTCACATGAATGAAAATTAAAACTATTATTTTCACATGGTCATGTTTATCATAATGTTGGAATTTGATCATTTATGGCTACCATGGAAGAGGTGTGGGATCTGGAATAGGTGAATATGAACTTCCTTGAAGAAACCCATCACTCTGAAACTTGATGGGATTTGAATAATTTGTAATATCAAATGACACATCCTTGTCATATCCAAGAGCATTTTTATGCTTGATGCTAACAAGCTCTTCCCAAGGTCGGATGATGGGCTTGGAAAGTGCAACCTCAACTTCTGCATCTTATGCAAGTCTGAGCCTGAGATGGGCTCAGTGATATGATCAATTTCTAGTTTTTTATGGGAGTCAACTTAGGATCAAAAGTCGATTGTTCTGAACAAAAACAAGTTCAGAATGATGTTTTGTATTGTAACTCATCTTGTTGTAGTTGTGACTCAAGCTGCAAAAAGTCTTTTTTTTCTTGTGCATTGTGCAAATAGGTTCTAATTTCAAAGAGTGTGTCCTTGTTGATTTTAACTATCCCCTCGATAGTGGAATGGATAAAGGTATTTATTAACTCGAATACATCACCAATTAGAGCCATTTTCTAAACAGCTAAGAATTCACTTACAACAAAAGTATATTAAATCACCTTTTCTTTTCATAAGCTAGAGAGAAATGGAAATGAATAGAGTGACTTGGAAAAAAACCATTAGGATGTCAAAATCTGTAGAGATGAGGTGATATATATAGCCCTACCTTCACATATTCAACTCTCCACACTAACATTGTTGTCCTCACACTTGATGTTAGAAACCAACAAAACTAGACGAGTGGTAATAGTACCTACAATGCTCTGCTTAGCTTTTAATGCAATATTTTTATTTTAATGTGAGAACTTCAACACTTGTAATGTCTGCATTGAAAATGCTCAAACTTCTCCCATTCACATGATGCATATGTCAAACAATTTGTTAAGGGTTAAAACTTAGAAATTGATAAGACACATAGTTGTAAGTATTGTATGATAGAAGATTCCACAATTCTAGAAATAGTGTGGAGCAAATATAAAGTTCAACACTATATGTACAATGTTATTTTAATGAATACTATAGGAAATGATACTTAAACCATTAAATAATTTTATTTCTTATGCTATATTTTTTCAATCATAAAATTAATTTCATGAGTAACACTTTGAAAGCTTAGAATGAAGAGGCATTTTTAACCAAACTAGTTGAGTCCCTTTTCAGATATTATTGATGTCCATAACTCTACAACAAACTCAATATAGAGGGAGAGGAAGGTTTTCAACATTTTAAAAACAAGCTTTGTCGTATAGAAAACTTTGATATAAACTCATTACTTCACAAAAAACACTATATTTGACAAATCCATAGACAACCTAGCAGATTCTGTGAGGTTTGCACTTCAAATTAATCAATTTATGAGTATCCCTTGTAGCTAAAACACAATTTAACAAAAAAACATCAAAGTTAAAAAATCCACTAAACCCCTAGCAAATTCTCTCGGGTATAAAGCTTTGAAAATAAAATCTTCCATGAGCACAATAACGGAATACACAATCCCTCGAAATCCAGGTCGTAATTAACACTATTATCTCGATTCAAATTATTTATTTTTGGATTTTCAAGCAAAGAAGAAAACCTATGTAGATATGTCCTTAGTGTAAAACCTCGAATGCCAGCATAAAATATCTATATTTTGAGGTTTTAAAGTAGTAAAATATTAGAACCGTGATGCTATGACTTTTCATAGTGTGGATGATACGTAATATCACTGAATATGTGAGACTCAAACTGGTGGAAGGGAATACGGATACATCACCTTGTCTAAGAGAATAAACCACAAGTGACTGTTATTGTGTACACACAAAGAGTGTTATTATATACACAAAGAGAATTTATTTTTTTACTACCCTTCAATGTTTAGATAGAGTGCGGATATAGATCATAGCGGTGGTATTGAAATTTTGAATGTGCTAACACAAAGGGCCTATGATGACCTAGTAAATTTATATCTTTTTTACAATGAAAATCTATGGAAATTGCTCATGATGGTAGTGGTAATTCACACCTTTTTTTTCACAATAATAGTTCAAGAATGATGATCTCATATTTACCTAAGAAGCACAATCAGGAAACATGTAATCCAGGGCACCTGTTCTGACAAGCAACATTTTTGGTTGAGGGTAGTATTTTTTACAAGTAGAATTTATAGTCAAGGCAAGTAGTTTTGACGAGAAGACAGATTATTGCAGTGATTCTGATGAGTAGAGGGAATAAGTGACATGTACAGAAAGGCCACGAAGCTAGTGGCTCACACTTGAGCAGGGAAAAAATTTCTCCACTCTGGTACAATGTTGAACTCTCACAAATGATAGACAAGATTAAGATAAACACGAGATACATTATATTCACAAATATTTACATATTTTTACAATTTCTTATGACCCTTGGCTTTTATATTCCAAGTGGTCTCTTGGACTTCTTTGACTCCTCACATTCCACACCATAAACCTTGGTGGATTAGGTGTCCAACATGATCAAACATATAGAATCTGAGTTCATTTAGGAATTAGATTTTTTAATTTTTTGGTAAAGGTAAATTTATGAAAGTACATACATTAAAAACTATTAATAAAAGGTGGAAAATTCTCATAAATTTATTAGGTAATGAAAGAATTTTTATGCTTCATACAATGAGCTAGTAATTTAACTTAATTGTCTCTTAATAGATATAAATGTGTGGTATATTTATTTTGTCAAGGCTATGTTTAAGACAAAAATTTTAAATTTATTTTAAGGAAGTAACTATATTTTTTAATGGAATTGAGATTTTAAAGTAAAATTTAAAACTAGTAAAGATTTCATATATATAACAAATAGTGAGAATTTCAAGTCTCGCTCATCATGGGAAAGTACATGGTAAATGATAACAAGAGGAGGAAGACTATTTCCATCGAAATATGTGTGTGGGTTGTATAAATTTCAATATGTGGTAGTGTTTGATTCACAAATATAGTATAAAAAAATAACAAGATTTATTAGTGCTCATAGTGGCATTTTCACGTCATCCTAAAATTACTCTTAATACTACCAGTGTTCATTTCTTGCACTTTTCATGCACTTGTTGGGTGTCTTATCGTGTTCCTTTCAAAATTTTATCACCAAAAGAGGACCACCATACTCATTGTCAAATTTTCTTTATAATGAAGTAAATAAGAAAAATTTCATGTGGTTCTAACAATGCTTCTTTCTTTCATATAGCTTGGCCTCACACTACATTTTTGCTTATTGTATTGTTATTAATTTTCAAGGGCAAACTAGTGAAACCCTATTTTGGTCATTAACATAAAATTTAGTTCGAGACCCATGAACCATATGAAACCACTTTGCATATATTTTAAAGTTAGAGAGGAGTCACAAAGTCAAACATTTTAGAGAGGAATCCCAATGTTAGGAAGGATTTTTGGAACCAAGGACCCAAGGATATGATATCTCAAGGGTTTAAGGACATAATATATGGGTATGTGTATTGGCCTAAGAAAAATTGCATCCAATTTAGTGGTCCTTAACATCATCCCATGGAATATTGGACCTAATCCAAAGGAATCATATATTAGATATGTTGGGCCAAGTCTAGAAAAACGTATATAAATCATTAGTGTATGAATGTATCATAGGAATATCAAATTTTGTGTGTATTAGGATATTTATTTAAAAATTAATATTAGCTACATATGGGAAAAATGGAGTTTGAGTAGGATTTAAGAGGTGTAGAGTGCAAGGGTTAGACAAGTAGTGAAGAAGAGGCTAGAAGAGATTTTGTGAGAGGAGGAGAGGAAAGAGGTAGAGTTGAAGAGAAGGTGAAAAAAGAGTATGATGCATAGAAGAAGGTAATATGTGGTTTTATAAAAACAAAAAAAAAAAACTTTGTAATGATAAAACGTCTCAAATTCAAAATTTTTGGTCACCACTATAAGCTACTTTGATAAAACACTTACGTCATTTACAAGTATATCACTCAGTGTATTATACCTTTTGCAAATTTATGTTTGTATTTTCTATAAGTATATTAATATCCAATACATTGGATATGATTGGCATGGTCCTTGCTCATGAGATGTTAAGTTGTAGCAACAAAGGAGCTAAGGTCCTTGACGTACCAACTTAATGCCATTTTTGTTAAGGTGAGACATAAATTTCCTCCCATATGCAATACTTGCAACCCCATGTTG
Source organism: Pinus albicaulis (assembly GCA_034641835.2). Classification (NCBI taxonomy): domain Eukaryota; kingdom Viridiplantae; phylum Streptophyta; class Pinopsida; order Pinales; family Pinaceae; genus Pinus; species Pinus albicaulis. Next base: position 681,943,268 of record CM076571.1, on the reverse strand, counting down.
TAGCATCTAATAATGAGGTGCTATGGTGTATAACCTAAAGGAGATTCCTATGGATATCTACTACTGAGAGTATAGGAGGTGAAGAATTTATTGAATGCATTGATATCCTAATCCCTAGTTGTTTCCCTATCTCATCCTCTAGTCATGAAGGGGCTAAAGTATAGCTCCCAAGGCTGAGGGACCCTCGACATATTATTGTATCAATAATTTGTTTAAATATATTTTTTTTATGTTGACATCGAAATCCCTAATAACCACTTGATCTCGGTGCTTGGTCGTAGAATTTTCGTGTTTTATCCCTTGGGGCATATATATCTTAACATATTAGCTACCAATACTACTAGTGGTGCAGTAAATGTTGATTATACAAATATCCTAGTTTCACAAGCCCTCCAACCAACGAGAGGATTAAAAAAACTAACATAAAACATTTTCATCAATCGTACCTGAAATACAATTATTTTTGGAATTTGTAGTGTTAAAAAAAATTTTGTTCCTCCCAATATTATGGTGTGAAGAATAATTTAAGGTTCGACCCCTGTTTACTTGGTAAAAGTGTTTTTCTTTAGATCCTACCAGACCACAAATATTATGAATAAGATCTCTCATATGTCATATAGTATCTTAATATCCAAGTGCCAAGTGTCGTGAATTGATGGAAAAGTTGGTGTTTACTAACACAAGTTTTTCCCATCCAAAGGTATAAAGAAACTTCATTTCCACCCATTTCTAGTGCTAAGAAAACTTGTGGTGTCCTCTCGATAACAATAAGTTTTGAGTTTTTATTTGGTGTTGTAGAATGATAATACCTAGTTTTTTGATGAGGGAATAAGAAGTAATTCAAGGGCCAAGTCACGATGATTGAGATATAACACTATTATGGTATGTTCCTAGTTCAATATATCACTATAAATGTAAGAGCTTAAAAACAATAAATAGATTGCATGTCAAGAAGGTATATTGGATCAAGGTACGAAAGATTACAAAACAAGTTATATAGTTTTATTATTCAAGATAAAAATATAGAGTTGAAAAACTAAGCATAGTATAAAGTATTACAATGAAGTAAAAAGTTGAGGAATTGAGAAAAATGGAGCGCCATATAGATTACAGAGTCAACCGTTGAAATGCAGAAGTAGTTTACATAATCGATATTATACGAGATTGGTGTCTCTTGTACTTTGATTCTTACAAACTAGTATAGAGAATAGGATTGGTGTCCCCTGTATTTTGGTGCCTACAAAAATTATAAGGGGATTGGCATCTCATATAGGTTGGTGCCTAGAAATCAGAGGGGATTGGTGTCTCTTGCTATTTGGTTCCTACAAATTGATGTAACAACATGTTTATCTTTACAACATGTTTCATATAAAGAAGATTTATTGTTATCCCCTATAAGGGGTTTCCATGTATATATTGTGTTACATTTTCAATTGATGAAACTCGTGCTTTATGGTATTTTGAATGTTTAAATAAAAATTATATTATATTGATCACCCCCTTCATCTTAGTATAATTCTAAATCCAATAAAGGGTATAAAAAAATATTTATTTGGAAGCATAATATCATTTGGAAGGAATATGTCAGAGCGACCAATGGGTATTCAAGATGGTTATTTCTAACATAATGTCCCACTATTTGATGAAAAAAATTATTCTTTCTAGAAAAAAAGGGTGAGGACTTATCTGACATCTGTAGGTGTTGATACTTGGCTATTTATTGAGGTGGTCATCAAGTTCTATTAGTTCATCCCCTCTAATTCAAATAGTTAAAATGCATGTGTAAGTAATGCAAAACAAATGAATGCCATTTTGGTGTCTCCTGGCATAGTCAAAAAATTTCAAGGTAATGTAGTGTAAATTTCCAAAAGACATGTGGTACAAGCTTCAGAGAAGCTATAACATTGAAAACATAAAGAGGGAAAAGCTTAAAAATTATAGAAGATAGTTCAAGAGTTTGAGGATGGATGAATATGAAAATATTGCAATATTCTTTCTTCTCATAGATAAAATTGTTAATACTTATTGGGAAAAAGAGGAGATGAGGATAAAATTTCTGAATCTTTTTCTAAGTATGGTCATGTTGCATAGGAACATATTGACACCGCTAATAGAATATTCCGCAGATGCTAGACATAATGTGTAGACGTGAGATATAGGTCGAATATTTTTGTACAGTAACCAAATTAATCCCCAGCCAACATGGTATCTACTAGTAATGCAAGTTAGTTGGATATGGAATAATATTGAAAATTCGAAAGGTGTGGTGTCAGGACCACTGAAAATTCGCACATACAAAGATAGTGCATCTAGGTGAGATGGCAGGGTGAGATCGAAAAAGGTTCCTCTAACTATATTTGTGAAGTTCCTAGCTTATATTTATGTAATTACTTTAGCTACTATAAATAGTTATATAATTGTATAAGGAATGAACCATGTTTTTTGCTATTTCATTTCAAAGTTAACATTTTTCATATGATATGGAGGCTTTTCAGACAACGAGTTTTTATGTTTAAATATGTTTTATGTGTGACCTGTGTTGTATATAATCTTTGAAACGCTATAATATGTGAAATTATGGTTAGGAATGTATGTTTACACAATGGGATTATTTATGACATATAGGAACTACGGTAGCTAGGTTAGATCATTATGAGACATAGCTATATCCCACTCCCCTAGCTCCTTGCATATCCTTCAAAGGTTCTACAAATACATTTCATACCTCTGGTGAGACCTTCTTTACTCATAGAAGTTGACAATGCCATTATCCATAGGGGTTTTGCTGGAAAATGCATGCTCCTTATGTTGTTTCCATATTGAGCACCAAAAAATGGTTCCATTGCCAAGTCTCTAAAAGTATGTGGTAGAAACGTGGATGTGGAGGCCAATCCAACAATATATTTAATAGTGGTTCGAACAAAAATAATACTAGTTCCAAGTAAAGAAAACTAGGAACCTGCATATTACTCTAGAATTTTATTTACAAAGATACTTATGCTCTGAGTTCCACAAGATATTCATCATGGAGTTCCATTTCATTTGTGGGAGTGGCTCAAATTCCATATGGAGTTACAAGGAATGAGGTCATATCCATAAACGTATCATTTAATTATTCAGCTACTATGAAGAGAAAATGTTGTAAGTAATTCGATTTCTAGAGCCATTGATTTTTGGTTAAATAGAATGGTAGAATGGTATATAGAAGGGTGTTGTCCCTATGAAAAAGACTCTCCAAAAATATTTCTTGCACTTGAGTTTTAGAGCCTACTTGTGTACCTATGATTGATTGTTCCATGACCTTTTATAAATGCTTCATGGTCTGTTGATTTTTCTTAACTATCAGAGTCACTTGCTTACACATGCCTAGTTTTCGATGCATTCACAAGCACATATTCTTCAAAGCAAGCCCAACATTCAATATGCACCCTAGAAATTAAAGCACTACGCAGTCCTTGTCGATAGTTCTTGCGCAATATCTGAGGATAGTGACTACAAAATCCCTGAATATAGTGAGTGAAATTTCCCAGGACTCACAGTTCCCTCACTATCAATTACGATTGTATCATCTCTCCGGTGTGTTTTCTCAATTATCACTTTTGTACGCATTTCTTTTCATTAGTGTCACTTTCACTTTTATGCCTATCATTTTCACTTTCTTTCACTTCTATGAGTGGAAATTTTGTGTCCTCTTTTCTATGGAATGTGTATCTTTCACTTTCTTTATCTTTCACAAGTGTTGTTTTCATGTTTTTCTCACTGTCGCAAGTGTCGTCCCTCGGTTAGGGAAGTGTCTCATCTGTTCATAGGGAGTTATTTGTGCATATTTTAAGGGTATTTATGTGCACTCTCCTGCACTATTGTGTTCTATATATCATAAGGGAATGAATTATACACATTCCCCAAGTCTGGAGCAGTATTTCACTAGTGTCGTCACATGCATCGCAAAGTGTATCTAAATTGTCACACATTGTGAAAGCGTAGCTTTGGGTTCATTTCAAGAGGAAAATTTGGTACCAATGGATCTTATCTATCATATAGACATTTATTATACTCATTCGCAAATTTTTATGTATTTTCATACTAGTTTCGTCACTGTCACCACAAATTATATCTCAAGTGTCACAGCTGGAGGTGAGTTTTGCTCTGTCGTTGTTTTGATGAGGATAGGTTGGTTACTAATGGTAAATTCTTCCTTGTCGAGTGGTTGAGTGTATTTAATATTTTTATCATGTTTAATTCATGTATTAGTCCCATCTCTTTGCTCTTTGATCCCACACTTAGCCATTTTCTGCAACTAATGATTCTTCATTTAACCACCTCCCAAACTGCGTCCTTCATGAAGATGCAAAGAAAGTAGACAAATCACATGAAAGATCCTTCATGAAGATGTAAATAAAGTAGAAAAAGTAACAACTTGGAAATTCCACATCATCATGAATTTCCACAGCATGATTGTCGATAGTCATCTCAAGAATCACATGTGTCAAATTTCCCTACAACATCATTTCTAGAAAGTTTCGCAAAATGATAAAATATAAAATATGTGAAATACCAAGGGTCCCACATGGAATATGAAGAGTCACTATTGAGTTCTAAAGTTATATAGAAGCTCAAAGGTAATGTAATATTTTGAAAATTCATTGTAGAATCTCAAGAGTCATGAGGGAGCCTAAGAGTCACATAAGAGGTGGATATTCACCTCATTTGTTATAAATTCACCCTCATAACTCAATCAAAGGGGATTTTGGGTACTTTAACTTTCACCTTGGCTTCTATATCTCGGCATAGGAGAGGATCTCTTTCTTTGGAGGAGCAAGTGGTGACTTAATGTTCCACTCTTGGGGCTAGTGTGGCAACTTTTTTCTTGTATATATTAGAACTTCCACTTAATATATGAAGCTCGATGAGGCCACACATTTTCATGCATGTATCATGAATATCAAAGGAATTTTATTTAGATGTTTTCAGTATATGTTTCCTTCATATGTACTAAGGAAATTGAAATATTTCAGTGGTTTTGGTACTTATCTTTTTTAAGGTGTTATTTTTTTTGGTTTTATGATCGCACTTGTCTTGTGAACTATTCTGCAAACTAACTTGCGATCCTTTTATGCTATTGTGTGTCTATTTTAGGATAATACTATTAATTTTCTTCTAGGGTCTCACTCTCTTTTTCCTTGCCATGAAAGTATCTTATATACATCCCAATTGTATGCCTCATAGTGCTGACTTACTTTCTTGTTTTAAAGAATGTTTGTATAATCTCTTATGTTAATAATGGTAGCTAAGGAAAATCCCTAATGACCACAGAAACCAACTGTATTTTTGGTTGGGGCTCCTACTCCAAAAAATGATGGATTTAGAACATCATCAACATATGCTGCTAGGAGTGCTAGATAAAAATTTGTGCCCATTGAGTCTATTTTGAATCTCTTATTGTAAATGGATCATCCCAAAATCATAATCCTAGAATGTTTTTCTAACCTATCCCTTCGTAAACTAATCCTCTCCACAAGACAATTTCATGACTTGTCTCAACTCAGGTTTGATGGAAAAAGTTGTACATTCATAGCCAAGCATATATCTGATTTTATTGCTTTTTGTAAGCCTCATGAAATTGATGATGAAGATGTTGTTTGTACATTATTTACCCTCACTCATGAAGGTAGACTTAAGAAATGATTTCATACCCTAGCAACTGCTTCTATTCATTCATTTTATCAATTTCTCGAAGATCTTTATCAAGTGTTTGACATGTATGATTACCAAGATGTATGTGACAAGGTTTGTATACTCATAATGAAATATAGTGAATCTATATCGGGTTTTCCTAATCCATTTATACACCTTTTCTATGATCTCCCTCATAGAAATGGCAGTGATGTTCACCCCCTTGGGGTCGTAATGGGGTTGTAGATAGTAAGAAATGTACTATTACACTCTTAGCTCCATCAGAAAAAATGCACCGAAGAAGCGATATCCATAGTTTGAGTTTCTCCCTGCTAATAAAACACGTTTTTTAGGCAACACATTCACAGTATAATGATACATGCTCAAGATTTTAGTGGGAGCCAGAACCCTAAACCTGTTTCCCAATGCTTCTTTTGGTGTGTAGAGAAACATAATTAATGTAGGCTCCCGGGAATATTTCCAGCTGGTCATGCCATTTTTGGCACTGTGGATTATGAGTGGGCATAGAGATTTAGAAAAGAGGAAAAAGGAGTGAAATATGGATGATAAGGTGCATACCAATCAACCAAAGAAATATTACAATCCACTTTCAGCCACTCAATGATGAAAGTAGGGTTTGTAAATCTAATAGGAAGGGTTGTATATAGTTTTTCCCCTAACTATTAATGTTTGTTAACTTATTTTCTAACTACTAATCTGACAGACCACATATCTTCAATCGTCTAACATTCAATCTGACCTTGCATATATGTACATAGTGGCACCTGGAGGATGTTTTCAAAGAGGAGCGCCTTAAGGCATAAATATTCCCATAGAGATTAAATCGAGGTTTTAATAAACTAAAAATGAGAATAATTTTATATATACATATGTGAAATTTATATAATATAAATAATATTATAAAGAACTAGGATAGATGCATTTTAACCAAGGATCTAAGAAAAGAGAGAAAACAAAGTAACTACAAATGATAGAGGAAATATTTTGCATGATTCTTTTAAGTTTTTTATTATTGTTTGTAATTCACTATATTCTTATTATTCACATTTTCTATCATTCAACATTGTTACATTATCACTTTGCACTGAAAATTTTTATTTCATCATTTTTCATCATTCAAGTTACTAAAAGTCTTTCTTGTCCCCAAAAACTAACACAAATAAGAAAAGTTAAAGTTAAATTTACCAAATTAATCTTAGACATATTGAACATATTTAAAATGATCAAAATAATTATATGTTCAACAAATTTTGTATGACCGCAGAAGATTGAAACTTGCCTAGATCCATTTTAACCCCAGATCGACCAAGGGCCAATAGGAATCAAATATCTTGAGGTGAAAACCTTTCCTCAAGTTTTGCACTAAAGAAAAAGGTTTGCACCTCGAAAAATTTGATTTCTCTCGACGCTTGATAAATCTGAGATTAAAATAAATCTAAATTAATATATTTCTAAATAAAACTCATTTTCCTATATTTTATTTTGTTATATCATTATTAAATTTATTTTGAAAATATCTCTAACTATCCCTCCAATTAAAATATTATTATTTTTTTAAATTTTCATTCGCTAATATAACACATCATGAAAATCCATTATTAATTTGTACCACTTCTAAATTTCATACTAGTTTTTTAACATTCTTTTAAATCTACATGCCTTCAACTACATGATTATTTCCATCACATTAAGTACATACATTTGTCTTGTCCATGACCTCTAATAGAAAACTATTACCACACTTCTTTTTTCATATGCTAGAGACAGCTATGTTAAAATACTAAGTACGTAAAGCCAAAAACATTATTTGATTGACTAATAAATTTATGATGATTTTTCTTTTTACCATTTTACAAATATGCACAACACCACAAAATAAAAATAAAAACTAAACGTCACTATCCCCTCTTACAATCAACTCATATCCTATTTTCCTTCGTTACTTTCCTCTTTTACTATGGTCACATTTGAAGTGTACTCGTGATCTATAATAATGAGGTTTCTCATTTAAATATTTAGTTGTCAAATAAGAAACTTTTTAATGATGTCATTCTTACCCATGGTAAATATTAAAAATATATATATATATATATATAATTCTTCTAAAATTAGAGGAATTCATAACTAAATGCTTTTATATTTATGTGATATGACGTCGATTTATTATTATTATAATTTTTAATTGGATATTAGATATGTGATATATTTATAAAACTTCAAAGTGGTCTTTTAGTAGTTGGAAGACTCTAGTAATCAACTTGTGTGTTTTCTAATGAAAATTATAATGTTTAACTTTGAAAAATAAATATTTACTTTTCAATATCATCAAAAAAATTATTTTTGAAATATTTGATTGGATCATAACTTTGAAGGTTTTATTGCAACCTTTGTGCCATGTGATAACTTCCTAGGGTTTTTTCCATAATTTATTGATGTATTTGCAATATTTATGCCATGATTTATAATTATTTGTGCAATGATTTCTCATTGTTAAGCTTCAAAGGAAAAAATATAAATTAAAATCTTTGAAAATAACTCATACTCACGTAAATAAACTATTTACCATGAGTTAATGCCCACCATAATTTAAGCTATTAGTTGCATAAGAAATGGTCCAGGTGGATATTGGTGGCCACCTGTCTATTCCACGTGAGGTCCCACCATTGTTTCTTTCAGTTTTTTAGTTTCCTTAATTGTAGCATAGTTTACTATTTTTAGCAGTTTTTCTGGTCTTGGACTTCCATAGATGTTTTTAGGCCCTAAATGATGTTTTTTGGACAAACTGGGAGCAACATGGAAGTTTCTTTAATGTTTCTCACATAAAAATTTGTAGTCCTTGAATAGATATTTCTAATGAGGTATTGTGCGCGTCAAACATAGATCATATGCCAAATTTACACCCCTGGGAAGATTGATGTACCAATTTACCCAAACGGGGCCCACAGTTTTGGCACTTCATCTCCTAGGGTTAGGTTTTTGGATGTTTAGGGTTTTCCATTATTTATCAATAATAAATAGGCCCTTGAGCCTCATTGTAAGATATTTTAGAAGCCTGTAGCCGCCACATTTCTTCTCTGAGATAAGCTACCAACACCCTGGCTAATTTATTTCCATTCTCTCTGTAAGCATATTTCAGTGATTTGTTATTAATGAAATGAAGTTTTATTTCTATTGCATCTCTACTTTTATGTGTATTTTTGTATTTAATTGTGTTCCTGCATAAATCCAGATGAGTGGTATCAAGTAGTCTTCTCTTTCTTGATCCTTATTTGCATGTCCCTAATGAGGTCAGGGTATAAGGAGTTAGGGCTCGATCTGGTTGAGAATTTTCAAGATCAGCCTCACAAACCTCGATAACCGCCCATGGGGGAACAAAATAAAGATGAGGGAGCAGGAGATCCTATCAAAATATTGCTCGAGAAGGCCCTCGACAAACAAAGGAACACGATGATGGATAATTTTCTTAGATCCTTCAACGGCAACCCACTAGTGGCGCATCTACATCTGACAGTCACTCTGGAGGTGCCACTCCTTTTAAGGTACAAGTAAACTTTGAAATTCCCATATTTGAGGGAAAGATAGATGCAGATACCATAGATAGATGGTTGAACCTATTAGAAGGATATTTCTCGTTTCATGACTTTTATAACCGAGAGAAGATTATTTTCGCACTCCTGAAAGCCGTCTAACATGTCAAGGACTAGTGGGAAACCTACTGTGAGAAAAATGATGAGGGGGAACCCTCTATATTCTCAGCCATACCCACTTTGAATTATTTCCAAGGTGTCTTCAAGGAACAATATTATCCTGTGGGGAGCTAGGAGGAAAAGTACATACAATGGAATACACTGCGGCAGCAAAGGGATCAAGATGTGTGTGAGCTGATGAATATGTTCCATACACTGCACACACAACACAAGTGAGTGTTAGGCCAAGCATTCACTGGTGGCCGAGATGAAGGCTTCTAAATCATATGCATGCTCTAACTTTGAATCAAAACCCAACAAGGGGAATGAAAAAGGGAAGCAGATTGTCGATGTGGAGCCTAATGCTATTGTTGGCACCAAGAAGATCCATAAGGACAAACCGGAAGATACAGAGGAGGAGGAGCATATATTCCACTCCCACATGTGGGAAAAGGGTTCCCCGCTACAGTTCATTGTCGACATTGGGAGCCAAAAGAACCACATTTCAACAGAGGTCATGAAGCGGTTGGGCTTGAAAACCACAACACACCCAGAGTCATACACCATGAGGTGGCTTCACCAAGGACGAAATCTCTGTGTCAATCAATAGTGCCCCCTACCCTATAGCATCAAGCCCTTCATGGATGAGGTATTATGTGACATTGCTCCCCCTGATGTTTGTGATCTATTATTAGGCCAACCATACCTCTGGAAGCGACATGTTGTGTATGAGTCCTAGCCTCACGCTGTTATTGTTACTTTGGGCAATAAGGTGTACAAGATACCAAAGGTACCACTGCATGTCCCTATCTCTTTGGTTACTGCAAAACAATGCAGTAAGCTCATTTACAAAAACGGGAAATTGTTTTTCCTCATGATATACCCTCAGTGCAAGAAGAAGACTCTGGCTACGACCTCCACATAGGGCTCCTCTGCATGACAGCAACAAATGTACAAGGTCGTGGAGGAGTATGGGGACATCTTCACCTCACTCGAAAGGGTGCCTTTGCACTGTCAGGTCAATCACCGCACCGATCTAACCCCGGGTGCATCGCTACCCAATGGATCAATATATTGGTACTCTATTTTGGACAACGATGGAATCAAGAGGTAAATTTAGGACCTGTTGCATAAAGATCACATCCGGCCGGGTTCATCGCCCTATGGGAGCCCAAAATGTTGGTACAGAATAAGGATGGGACTTGGAGACTATGTATTGACTATTGGTTGTTGAGAAAGATCATTGGCCAGAATAGGTACCTGATCCCATGAATTTATGACCTTCTCGACCAACTCAAAGGGGGAAAATATTTCAGCAAGATCTACTTGAAGTCCGGGTATCACCATGTACCAATCAAACCCTCTGATTTGTGGAACTACCTTCAAATCCAAGGAGGGCCTTTTCAAATGGTTGGTCATGCCTTTCAGGTTGACTAATCTTCTCGCAACCTTCATGAGGCTGATGGATGACATCTTGCATCCATTCATCAACTCATTTTTAGTAGTGTACTTGGATGACATCCTTATCTTTAGCCAAACTTGGAAATAACACCTTCACCACATCCGAAAATTCCTCCAAACAACACCAACACAAGTTGTGTGCCAATTTGGAGAAGTGCACTTTTGGCATGACCAAGGTTTAATATCTAGGATACATTATTGATGAGTTAGGGGTGCATGTGGATCCAACCAAGATCCAAGTAATTCGGGATTGGCCAACCCCAACCACTCTAATAGAGCTTCGTAGCTTTCTGGCTTTTGCAAATTTCTACCACAGGTTCATGTTGGGATTTTCTCATATCACTTGGCCCTTCAGGCAAGTCACCAAGGGAGGAGCAAAAGAAAAACTCGTTTGGTCGGAATCTCAACAGAAGGCGTTCGTAGAATTGAAACATCGCCTCTTCTCAACCCTAGTGCTCACATTACCAGACTTGAAACAATCATTTGAGATCGATACATGTGCCTCTTACTATGTTATTGGGGCAGGTCTTACTCAACAGGGGCATCTAGTGGCATATCACAGTGAGACATTGTCTAACATAGTCCGCAAGTATCCCACTTATGAAAAAGAAATGTATTCCATTATGCAGGCTTGCCAACAATGGAAGCATTACATTTTGGAGAAGGAAATGGTCATCCACATAGACCACTGACTCGTGCAGTTTATACCGATGCAAGGGAAGTTGTAGAACGATCACGATCATAAGTGTTCCACATATCTACAACAATTTCATTTGAACATCAAGTACAAGAAAGGCAGCACCAATAATGTTGTAGACTGCCTCAACTGACCATCAATCGTGGCGCTAACCACCATTCTCAACTTTTTTGGGCACGAGAATTCTAATTAGCTACTTCTCTACAAGAGAAATCCATAATTAAACCACACATATAGGACACTCTTGGAGGGTACACAAGTTCCAAATCTTCACCTTCATGATGCACAGTTATGTCACCAGGGACACCTTTGTGTTTCTTCAAGAGAGTGTGCCAAGATGATTTGAGAAGTGCACTATAGTTAGGTCGTTGGGCATTTTGGGGTCGAGAAAATAGTGGCGGTACTGCAGAAGTATTTCTATTGGTTGAACCTTCAACAGGATGTTAGGAAGTACATCAGATCCTGCACTACTTGCGTTATTGCCAAACCAACCATCAAGAAACAAGGCCTCTATACTACTCTACTACCCCTATTCGACCTTGGGAATCCATATCCATGGATTACATGTGAGGTATTCCTTCTACTAAGCATGGAACCAACTATGTTTTCGTGGTCGTTGACATATTCTCAAAGATGGCCATTATGGCGGCCTACAAGAAGAATACCACAACATAAACCACTGCTAAACTATTCTTTGAATGAGTGTGGGTGAACTTTGGGATCCCAGAGTCTATCATCTCAGATCGGGATATTTGGTTCCTCAGAAAATTTTGGTCCATCCTCTAGTCAATGCTAGACACCAAACTCACCAAGTCCACAACTTTCCATCCCCAAACTGATGGCCAAACAAAGGTTGTCAACAGGATAATCGTACACATTCTACGCATGTACAATTCAAAGCATCCACGCACATGGATGAGAGCCTTCCCTATGTACAACACAATTATAATCGGGCTCTCCACAGCTCAACCAGCCACAACCCCTTTCAAGTGGGCTTGGGATTCAAGCCACTATGTCCCATTGACATAGCCATGCCATTTGGGGCTACTCAGGTCAATTCGACTCATGTCTAGTCTAAAGATGACAAGACGAACAACTTCATTGAGTGCATTCAGCATATCCACCAACCAGTTCATGGCATATTGGACGAAGCCAATGCTAAGTACAATCAATGCCATAATAAACATCAGGTACCACACAACTTCTAGGTGGGTGACAAAGTGTGGCTACATTTGTAGAAGGAGCGCCTTGCTGGACCCCATTGCAAGCTTTGCCTACTCTGATATGGGTCATACACCATCACCAAGGATGTAGGGGCCAATGCCTTAAAGCTCAGTATTCCACCATTCCTTGGTTTTCACCTAGTGTTAAATGTGGAATGCCTTTGACCCTACTTCCCACCTCTAGTGGACACCTCCAACATTGCAGAACAACTCATACGAACAGAGTTAAGCCCAAACTGCATATAACAGGCCACCACGAATCGTATCATGGACATGAAAATCAAGAACACTCGCCAGAAGAAAATCCAACTGTTTCGGGTTATCAAAGTTGGCCAACTTCTGCACGAAGGAAAATGGTTCACCAGGGACCAAGTTTAGTAGAAGTTTCCTCATCTCCTGGAGGAACTCACCGCAATAGGGACCATATCTTCCTAAATGGGGAGGAATGATCCAAGTGGATATTGGTGGCCACCTACCTATTCCACTTGAGGCCCCACCATTGTTTCTTTTAGTTTTTTAGTTTCCTTAATTGTAGCACAATTTACTATTTTTAGTAATTTTTCGGGTCCTGAACTTCCGAAGCCATTTTGAGGTCCTAAATGACATTTTTTTGGAAAAATCGGGAGTGACATAGAATTTTTGTCAATGTTGCTCATATCAAAAGTTATAGTCCTCGGATATATCTTTCTAGCAAGGTATTATGCGCGTCAAACGGAGATCGTATGCCAAAGTTACATCCCCGGAAAGATTGATGTAGCAATTTACCCAAACAGGGCCCATAGTTTTGGCGCTTCATCTCCTAGGGTTAGGTTTTTGGATGTTTATGGTTTTTCGTTGTTTCTCAATAATAAATAGGCCCTCGAGCCTCATTGTAAGACAGTTCAGAGACTTGTAGACGCCACATCAGCCGCCATATATCTTCTCATAGATAAGCTACCAGTGCCCTAGCTACTTTATTTCCATTATGTTTGTAAGCATATTTCAGTTATTTGTTACTAATTAAATGAAGTTTTATTTCTGTTGCATCTCTGCTTTTATGTGTACTTTTGTATTTCATTGTGTTCCTGCATAAATCCGGATAACAAAATGATGCAAATAAATATACATACCATTATTTATGTTTTCTTCAAGTCTTTAACATGTATTAGCATGTAGGAATAAAAGTGTAAATGTGCCAACTTAGTAGTCGTTACTACCCACCAAAAAAATTATACAATTAAAAGATGATGACTTTTCATATACACCTAAATTATTTTCCCTAAAGTGACTTCTATCCTCAACCCCTACACATAAGATTTAAACCTATAACCCAACTAAAACTAAACCCCAAACAAACCAACTAGTCTACATCTAATAAGTCACTAAAACAAATATTTACTAGATACTTTGACAACTCCTTTCTTTCACAATCTCAACAAACTATTCAAACACATTTTCAAATCACAAAAAAATTCACAATTTTATCTTCAACACTCAATACAACCTTATACTATAAAATAATTATTTTTATAAATCTAGTAAAATATCATAAAATAAAATTTTGTATTTCAAAATTATATTAAGTTTACACAATATACTTTTACTTACCCTAGATTTTCCTTCGCTATCATTTTGTTTTCCTATCACAGCCCCGGCTTAACCACGTCCTCTTTTCTTTTTTTTCTCTTGTTACGCCGTTGTTCGATTCACTATGCCATGGTTTAATACCTTATTTATAAATAATATCATATAAATTTGACTTGCATTTGTCACAAGAAGTTTTCAACACGAAAATCATAAATACTGAGAACTATAAACTATACCAAAAATTAACGTCAATGAGAACTATAAACTGAAGTTTTTACGTGACCAACACCTTGATTAAAAAAACAAAACGCAGATCGTAAATACGTGCTCATAATCGTAAAGCTATGCTAAGCCCTTCGGAAAATCAGGTATGGTAAGATACACAACTTAACCCTCGAAAATCACAAACATATATATAAAGATAATAATGACAATTACTGTAAGAAATGCCTTCGCCATAATCGTAAAGCTATGCTAAGCCCTTCGGAAAATCAGGTATGATAAGATACACAACTTAACCCTCGAAAATCTCTCTCTCACACATATATATATAGAAAAATGACAATTACCGTAAGAAATTCCTTCGCGATTTGTAGTCCAGCAGTACACTCGCCATTGTTAGTCCATAGACGTTTGTCACAGTCATGCAGCGAAACACTACACTGTGAGGAGCAATCGCTGCGCAACTCTCCTTTGGCTGATATGGAATAGACTTACCAGCACCAATAATCATTCATGATGGTGTAATGGGTCGAGTGGCGTTGTTATTATAAGTCCGTATTCCTGCCATCCAAAGGAGAGTTGCACCGCAAATGGTCATCACACAAACAAATCATACTAGTTTTGCTATCTACTTCTACTCCTCGTTGCTACTGATCAAGAGCGATATCGGCTACTTATATGTAGTTTAGGATAAGGGATATCAATGATGACAAGAAAGCATATTTCCCTGTTGTGTGGTGGGGATAATATGTTGTTTTTTTCTATAAATTTAGGTCTAAACTTAGGTCAAAACTTATGTTACGACATGTGATGATCTACCTTAATTCTTCGAAAAAATATTGTTAGTAAACTTAACTAATACCAAATTGATACAATGAACTATGTTTAAAAAACAAACTTAAACATATTCCTTCATAAAAGCACCTAATCAATATGAAGCAGCCATATCGCACAATGCTATTAATCTCCCCTTTTAACCGATTCTCCGCGATTTCATATCTTGTCCTCTACGGTTTTGTGCAAAATGCGATATTTCGTTATCGATTTACTTTACAGTGTCCATTAAAAAGTATATATTCCTTAGTATTCTCACATATCTGCACTGGAACGAACGATAATATAAAAATGATAAAGCAGTAAAAGAGAAATTGCAGCAAGAATAGTCTGTTCCCAAACGCTGGTTTCGTTCAAGGGCATTTTTTTTAAAAGAAGGAATAGGTATATCCCTGTAATGTGGTGATCAATGACCTGAAAGCGTGGTATTTTTTCAGCGAGATAGATGCTGTTTCTGTGTGATGGAACTGAGCGGCAATACTTCTAAAAACTTCTAACAAGTTGCGAGTATAATGCCGGTGGATATGCCCGTGAAGCTTCATTCAGTGATGTAAACATAATCTAACTCGTACCCGACGAATTTGACGGGTTTAAAACATACTAAGGTGTTAAACTGTCTTAGGTTTAATGGGTGAGTGTGTAGTTGGACATCTATAATAAGAGCACATTTTTAAAATTAAAAAAAATTATAAGAATTTATTAAATTATTAATTATTAATAATAAAAATAATTAATATATAAGTTAAATATGTATATTTAAAAAATAATATATATATATATATATATATATATAATCTAATATAATATAATATCTAACAAGATTTTCAACTATAGGAATTTATAAATAGATATTTTTAATTTATAAATAGGTTTTATTAAAATACTTTGATGTACTAGTATTTTATGCTAAAAAAAAATTAATTAATTTTATATGTCACTTATTCATATTACAATTTTTTTAATTAAAGAAAAAGAGATACCGAATAACTACTTTGGAAATAAATCAATCAAATTATTCCAAAATTGACATGTCTATCCATAGAACAATTAGATCCACTAATATTCTTATCTCTTTATCCAATCATGTAAAAGTTTTGGTTTTATACAGCTTGAGTGAGCCTAATAGTTAAGAGCATGTGCTTCCTCTTAAGAGGTCACTGGTTCAAAACAAGAGGGGGTAGAGTATATATGCCTTAGTAAACTTAGCAATCAAATAATAACATCTTTTCTATAAGAAATTTTGAATATTTTTTTTTTTTTCATTTATTTGTTTATTATTAATAAAATGACTTAATTATTTTAATTATTTGATATAATTTTTTGATGTTGGGTTGACCAACCAAATTTTAATTTTGAATCTTATTAGGAAATAACCATTAAGAATTAGTTGATGGACTAATTAATTAAATAATTAATTAATTATGGAATAAAAAGATATCATAATTAAGTTCAATATTATTTATTTATCAATATTTTCTTTAAAATACAATTGATATTATAGAACGAAGTTGTCTATAGAGGCCAAAAGTGGCCAGAATTTTGGCAAAAAAAAAATTTAAGAAATCTTCTTTGAATCATATTTTTTTTATGGAAATGATTCAGCACCATCAAAAACTTTTAGGACACTCAAAATATTGAAGTTTGATAACTATAATCTAGATTTACAAAAATCACTACGCGACTTTCTTAAAATCTTACCTAAATTTCCATAATTTTTATGATAACAAAAAAATCTAATTAGACTACAACTTATACAACAATTATTTATAAATATTTTTATATTAAAATATCATAAAATAATTTAAGAAGATCAAATAAAATAAAATAGAACTAAATGAATAAATAAATAAATCAAAATTGAATTAATAATAAATAAAAATAAGAACTAAATGAATAAATAAATAAATCAAAATTGAATTAATAATAAATAAAAATGAGAAGAAGTAAAAAAATAAATATAATGAAAAAAAAAAAAATGAGTTTTCAGTCTCTCTTAAGATTTACCTACTCTTATTAAATTAATTTATCAATTACTAAATAAATAAATAACATCACGCCCTTTAAAATGAATACTGAGATGTATTTTGTTAATTAATTTATCAATTAT
Organism: Pinus albicaulis; assembly: GCA_034641835.2. Classification (NCBI taxonomy): domain Eukaryota; kingdom Viridiplantae; phylum Streptophyta; class Pinopsida; order Pinales; family Pinaceae; genus Pinus; species Pinus albicaulis. Next base: position 681,925,778 of record CM076571.1, on the reverse strand, counting down.
TAAATAAATAAATAACATCATACCCTTTAAAATGAATACTGAGACGTATTTAGTTATGTATTTTATTCAATCGAATTTTTTTATTCATAAATTGTTTTAATTGATGATGATGATCAATTGTTGTAATTATAACATAATTAAAAATGTGTTGCTTTATGTAAATAACATAACTAAAAATATGTAGTTTTATGTAATAATAAAAAATGTGTAGCTTTATGTAATTATAACGTATATAAAAATATGTAGTTTTATGTAATTATAATATAAGTGATAAGGTGTAGTTCTATAGAATTTTTGGGATATTTGTTTGTAATAATTTCTAATAAAATTTCATAATTATAAATTAAAATGGTTTAATCTCTACCATTTAAATGTTTTAGCAATTTATTAAAATGTTGAGTTTATTATACATTTAAATATTTAATTTTAAGTAATATAAATTTATGAATATATTTATTTTTGTTGGGTAATATGAATTCTGAGATGATGGCATGCTTAACATGTGACTTGGGCACTCTAGACCTAGAGGTATTTAAGGGAAAGGCACGTGAGCTATGTCACACCACTCCTTAGCATGGTTTGATTTTTTCCCACTAGGTTTCGAATGGTTATCATTAAAACATTATTAACAATTATAAAATGGTATCATTTTAAAACATTTAAATTATTCCATTAAAATATAAGATTTATAAGGGAATATTACTTTTTTATTAGTTCTAAATTCTAGTTAAATATGTTGGACACCTAATCCTCTATGGGTAGGTGTGGAAGGCGAATAGAAAAAAGGAGTGCAAGAGACCACTTAAAAGATGAATCCAAGGGTCACCTAATGTACTATAAATGCACCATATATTAATAATAAATGCATCTCATGCTTATCTTTCTCATTGTCTGTTTTCACCATGCCATTGTTTAACATGGTATCAGAGTGGGTGATTGTTGGCCTACTCCAATCGACTAAATTTTAGTTGTATTCTCTACGTTGACTGGCTAAGTTTGAGAATAGGCCAGTCGAGTCCAACAAAGATATCGAAGTCTATAGAAAACATTCCCTTGTGACCTAAACGCTCCTCAGTGCACTGTCATATTTTCTTGCCAACTCTTGCAACTAACATACCTGTCTCTATTCAAGTGGACATTTTTTGTGCTCCCCAATGCTACCATGCATACTCCATCAATATCCCTCTCCTAGCATCGCCTTCACATATCCCTCATGCCAGCTCCTTCCCACATCCATATGCCACAACTCCCTCACACCTGTGACACTGTCATAGCATCATGACCCTTGGACGCTCAGACCTCCCTTAAACGCTGTGTTCGGCCCTCTCCCACCAGCGCTGGACCCTCTCCCACCTGCGCACAAGCACTCTCTGTGCTCCTACACCTGCGTCTGCTCCCTCTCGACCACGCTGCCTCGGCCTTTCCACCATGGCATCCTACCCTCCCTCACACCTGCGCTTTACTGTAAGCCTCCGCTCAACACTGCTTCTTCCATAATGTATTTATTTGAATTCAAAAATTAGAATCAATATATGCTTTTGTTGGTGAAATGAATTACAAGAAAGCGATTGTATCCATTCTTCACATCATATACTGCAAGTGCAAACCACTTTTTCTTTCGATGTGGCTTACTAAATTTTCCATGACACTTTAGAACCTCCTTTGGGGATCCTCCACCATTAATTAAATGTCTGCAGAATGTCCCTTTCGTAACTCTCTAAGTGAATATTCGAACACCCATTGTATGTTCGTTGGGCTGCCGCTTGTAAGTCTTCCTCGGATTTGAGATTCAAAGTAGCCATCTACGAATCCTGATTTTCCTTGTAGCATTTCCTCTGTTGGGACCTTATCATGTGATCGTTAGCCTCTATTTCACATTCGAACTCTTTCTAATAGCCCATATATATCTGCAAAGCTAAATGATGATATGTGGATACATGAAACATATCTCAATATGGTTATAATGCTCTCTAAGTTATGCACCTCGATGTTTCATCAATCCGGAAGAAGCTTTGCAGTGTTCTAGGTGGTAATGCGATGTTTCGAGTGTTTCATCTTGCAACATACCAGGAAGTTTTTGATTCAGTACGATCTCGAATTCCGGGGAAGCTCAGGGCTGCAACAAAATTCTTAGGTTTGCAGTGGTCTCTTATGAATTTTTGATGATCACGATTCTCGTGATTTGAACATTTTTGCTCACAATGGTTTGGGTGATTCCGGGATTAAGCCCATTACAAGTCGCTTCTTAATTTTAAATTTGAGATCCGAGTGCTTCAAAGTTTTGGAATGTTCTTGCTCATTCAAATTGGTGCATAGTATCTTGTGTTAATGGTATGTTGCCTGAATCCTCTATCATTGGTATGCTATAAGATGCTATATGTTGAGAGATCTTAACATGTCTTGAAGGTTGTAGCTCCCATTTGAAATATACGGTTCTCCGTGCCGGTTTTTCCATGAATGTCATGCAACTGTTCTTGGCGATGGCACATATTTTTAAATAATTTTACTTATGGTAAATAGTTTGTTGAATGTCAAGGTTTATAATTTGGAGCATTCGTTATATATTTTTTATGTGTTGAGCTCTCTTATTTTATGAAGGTCGTGAGTGGCATGTTAGAGTATATATGGTTTTGATGGTCATACGATGTATGGAGGCATCTTTGAAGAGCCTACATCCTAAAGTGATGATGATCTTTCCTAGCCACTAAGTATTTATTTTCTTCATTATTCCGTGATTCGTTGATTCTTGAAGTGTGGGGTTACAAAAAAAATACATTTTTTGAAGACTAAATGGTGCAAATTGATTATTTATTAAGAGTTACTAGGAACTCTAATGATTTCTACTGCTGATAACACAATCCAAATCATCAAAGCCTCTCTGTCAAACATTCAAATCTATCTACAAGATGCACAAGAGAGGATTGAATTTTTGCAACTTGAGTCAGAGCTTCAACAAAAGAGTTGTCATTATGCACTTTTTTATGTTCAGAACGTGAAGAAAACCTTTCATCAGCAACAACAAACTATTCAGATAATTGAGCCTAGTACAATAGCATATTTGCATGCAGGTTTCAAAATTCAGCCTATTTTTACGAAGCCCATCATAATACCTTGGGAAGAGTTGTCCATAACAAGCACCGAATAGGTCTTGGGTATTACAAGGAGTTGTTCTTTCATATTCTAGACTACTCCAAGCCCATCAAATTTGAGAGTGCCGGAACCTACAACTATTCCATCTTCTGCTCCTCTTCCACAGTAGCAACAAGAGATTGTAAAATTCCAACACTGTGATCGATTTGGCCATATGAAAGGTCATTGTTTTGATCTTCACCCATGCAAACACTGTGGTCGTCACACCCATTCTTCACACAGATGCTTCAGAAACAAGCCTCCTGCAATAACAATGATTCAACTTGGATGGATCGCTTCTTCGTAATGGGCATCAACAACCAAGAAGATGTTTAAGTCATATGTGAGAACTTGTTTTATAATATTGAACAATCATGCAGTTGAGTTTTTGCCATCATTTTACCTTGTACCTGACAGGGGGGGAATTATGGTCATCTACAAGCTTCAAAGCCACATCAAGCGAGCCTGAGGCACAACCTATCACTCCAGTTTTATATTTGTAGCCATAGACATAGTAGTTCAAGTGAGCCTGAGCCACAATCTATCATTCTAGATTCATAGATGTAGCCAGATACACATATGCCCATGAGCATGCCTTTGGTTGGTGGTCAGCGTTAAACAATCTATGCAAGGTTGATATTATTCCTCTTCAAAGAATTCAAGACACTTCCTCTAGCTAAAGACTTCAACTTCTTGCCAGTTTTGGAAGAGTTCTAGGAAATGCATCAAGAATTCCAATGTTGCTAGTCATCTTTAAACCATCACAGGTTGTAGACCTCCTTTATTCTAGGTTGAAGGTCTCCCTCTTCAAAATATGAGGAGCACTTCCTCTAGCAGAAGACTTCAGCTTCTTGCCAGTTTTGGAAGAGTTTGAGGAAATGCATCAAGCATTCTAGTGTTCGTGGTCATCCTTAAACCATCATAAGTTGTAGGCCTCCCTTCTTCTAGGTTGAAGGTCTCCCTCTTCAAAATATGAGGGACACTTCCTCTAACAGAAGACCTCAACTTCTTCCCAGACTTGGAAGCGTTCAGGGAACTGTACTAAGCATTCCAGTGTTGGTGGTCATCCTTAAACCACCTTTTTATGCCAACATTTTAGAGAGCTCATTCAGCCTAAGTGTTGTCATGCATACTTTTCCATTTTTGTATTATAGCTATCTTCTTCAACTCACACATACCGCTTCGGATTTAGGGGGGAATTTTGGACACCTAATCATCTATGGGTAGGTGTGGAAGGCGAATGAACAAAAGGCATCCAAGAAACCACTTGGAAGATGAATCCAAGGGTCACCTAATGTACTATAAATGCACCATATATGAATAATAAATGCATCTCATGCTTATATTTCTAATTGTGTGTTTTCACCATATCATTGTTTAGCAAAATATAAGACATTCAATTCAACATTGTTCTAAATTAAAAAATAAAAATTGATAAATCTAAAAAAATCTCCTACAACAAAACCTCAAATTAATCAACCAACCACAAAACTAAATAGATACATTAATTTCAAATTAATATAAAAAATTAAATTCTAATTTATTAATGTAAAAATTTGAATGTTATACAAAATATTTAATTAAATGACAAACTAATGCAAATTCAGAGATAAACAGATAAGCCAAAAAGTAAGTATAATAAACAAGGTTATAATAATCAACTTTGAAATTAATTTTATAATAAGTATATAATGATGACATAGTGATGATGATGAGGATGACAAAATAACTTATAAGATTTAAAAGATAAGAGATTATTTGAAAATTTTTGAAGTTCATATTGCTATGTTCAAAACTTATTAAAAGAACAAGAAAGTTAGTGGTGTCATAAATATTTGAAATTTAAATTTAATGTGAAGATAAACAAAACAAAAATTAAGAAAATGTAATTAATTTCTTTAATTTTTTTTTAATATTACAAAACTAAAAAACTCTTTAATATAAAATGTTTTGAAAATTAATATCAATTTGCTTTATAAATTAAATTTTTATAATTTCAACAAAATATTAATATGAGTTAACTTAATATATAGTAAAATTGAATAAAAAATTGCTTAAGATAATTCTAATCATCTTCCATCAAATCTTCTCCACCATTTAATATTAAGCACATAAAAGGGGTTGTTTATTAAAGTCATAACTTTTGTTTGGATGGAGAATTTATAGCCTAAGTGTGGTGAATTTTTAATAAAAATCTTACTGTTTGAATAAAAATTTACTTAAGATAATTCTAATCATCTTCCATCACATCTTCTCCACCATTTAATATTAAGCACACAAAAGAGATTGTTTATTGAAGTTATAATTTTTGTTTGGATGAGGAATTTCTAGCTTAAGTCTGGTGATTTTAAAAAAATAAATTATGTTAGAATGTTAATAAGTAAATAAATTCAGTCTCATCAAAACTCCTAAAACACCCAAAACTATGAGTCTAATGTTTTTTACTTGACTGTAACAGCTATTATGAATTAAAAAAAATTGTGCCTCTACTCCTGGGATACAAAGGGCGAAGGTATTTCTTACATTATTTTGCCCTTTTCTTTAGTTAGCTGACTGTTTGTGCATTCCTTTTACAAAACATACATATTTTTTTTCGGGATCGTCCTAATTTATAGAAACAATATTCATTTCGTTCTAGTTTAGAAAATGTGACATTGACGAAGCAACCAAGTTTCTGCTGGACATGCTGCATGCAATACAAAAGATAAAAATCTACGACGAGATTTACAGTCCTATTATTATTAGATTCTACCATTTAAGTGTTTATGTATCTACAACTACTGATTTTGTGATCTATGGTTTGCGACTTACCAAAAACTAAAGTGGGATACCTATTTTTCTGAAGGACGTAATATCGCACCACTGTGATGAGGGCGTATGTATAAATTGAGTTTTAATTTTTTATATCACTTTTGTTTAGTAAAATTTTTGCTCTTGTGCTTAAATTTCATTCATAAATCCCTTCAAATGTAAATAACTGCAAATGAAACTAATTAAACTAAAGTGGGATACCTATTTTTCCTAAGGGCGTAATATCGCACAACTGTGACAAGCGCATATGTATAAATTGAGTTTTAATTTTTTATCACTTGTGTTTAGTAGAAACTAATTAAACTAAAGTGGGATACCTATTTTTCCAAAGGGTGTAATATCACACCACTGTGATGAGGACATATGTATAAATTGAGTTTTAATTTTTATATCACTTGTGTATGGTAAAATGTTTGCTCCTGTGCTTAAATTTTGTTCATAAATCCCTTCAAATGTAAACAAGGGCCGCAGGCAGCTGTAGTCCCTGTCAGATATTAATCCTCTTTCACACTACAAATAGTGACAGTCCAACTAGCCGTGAACACATTTAGGAGAGAGGAGGACGCAGTGATTTTTCCATGAACAAACTTGGCATGGAGTACGGGTATCAAACTTGGCATTGAGTACCGCTATCGAGTGCATTGTACCCCCTAGATCAAGTACCAGAAAAGAGCCCTGGATCGACTATGATTCATGGCATCAACAACGAGCAACATTGCGTAAGGGAAAAGAGTCGTGTCATTGACTTCATGGAGTACTGCCATTGAGTACATCAACTCCTATAGAGTAAGGAGATCTCAATTAGCTATTGTGCAACTGAATGTCAAATTAAAGTACGCATGTTTCAAGAGAATGTGATCAATGTTGGAAATATTGAATGAAATAATAACATAGAGGGATACTTCCCCCACAACACAGAGAATGCAAATAATGCGGAAATAATCAATACATAGACAAGAAGCATAAAACACAGGAGCGGAATGAAATTTTGTTTTTCTATTCAACTCTCAAAACTTATGGAAATTACATTAGTTATACAAAATGGCCGAAGCCTGAAAAAACCTAATCTTTTTTAATGTTGGATTCAATGATGGATGGACATTTAACCACCAGTCATCCTTCTTCTGTCAAAAGACCCATTTCTATATTAAAACGACACACAGACTATATTTTGGTTTATACACAAAACATCGTACAAAGGCGTTCAAAACACAAAAGGGTGGACTTCAATTTTTTTTTTTTTTTGGCTATGAAAACACATTGCATTCGTCGCTTTATCACATATCACATATCGATGATTTCAGAATTTAACATATGCGCGAACCAGGTAAACAAAAAACCGTGCAATGTGCGATTGTGATTGCATCGCACCACAAACAACTTAATTTGCGGGCACTAAATGGAAACACAAAAGGATTGCGATTGCAATGTGTGGTAGCACAATCGAATCTCACGGCAATTAACATAGCTTGCGGTTGGGCGGTTGGTAAGTGGTAAATTCGGCGAAGTGCGCTATGCGATGCAGTTAAATGTTGGTAAGTGCAGTAAGAAAAAAAGGTACGGAAACGATGGATAACAAAGTAAATGAACTGGTTTACAAAGCGGTTGGGTGTATAGTGGGTCCTGCCGATATTGCATTGGTGGTAGAATAAGTTACTGTGAAAGGGGTCAAGAGTTAAAACAAAAGGTTGCAGGCATTGGTTGCAAGCTATGCCTGCAAGAAAAAGGTAATTATTGCAGCAGGTAAGGAAAAAAACATAGAGGTAAGAGCTCGGGTACTCTGTTCTGATATTTATGGAAATTGCGTGAAAACACCTCTGACTCTTGGATCCTTGTTTTTCCTTCCTACAACAAAATTGATGAAGTGTGGGCTACTGCCACTACTTATTCATGGTGATGGTTGGGAGTTAATTCCAACACTCCCCCTTAATCACAACTACCACCATTAGTCATTCCCAAACACTATCTGAGATAAACAAAACTCTTCTGTCCCAATGGCTTAGTGAGGATATCAGCAAATTGTTCATGTGTCCCGCAATGCTACAAAACAATCCCACCATTGTTTACCAATTCTCTTATAAAATGATATTTGGCATCTATGTGCTTTGTTCTCCTGTGGAAAACAGAATTATTTGATAATTCAATCGCTGAGCTATTCTCACAATAAACTGTGGTTCCTTTTTCTTGCTCATGACACAAATCTCTCAGCATCCTTCTCATCCATACTGCTTAGCATGTTGCTGTTGTTGCTACCACATATTCAACTTCTGTTGTTGATAATGAAACTATTTGTTTCTTCTTGGAAGCCCATGAAATGATTCCTGATCACAAATGAAACAAATACCTAGATGTGTTCTCTCTATCATCTCCACTTCTAGCCCAATCACTATCAGTGTAACCAATCTACTTAATATTATCAGTTGACTAGTATAGAACACCATACTCCTTTGTTCCATTCACATACTTCAATATTCTCATGGCTGCTTGCCAATGTGTCTCCTTTGGTGTCTCCATGAATTTGGAAATTAAACTTACAGCATACATAATATCAAGCGTAGTTGCAGTCAAATACATTAGACTTCCAACTATGCTCTTGTACCGGATCGACATTCTTGCTGCAATATTCTTTGCTTAACTTCAACCCCATGACAGTTGGAGTTGTTGTTGCTTTTCTGTTCTACATGTAAAATCTCTTTAACACTTCTTCAACATATTTTGCTTGGGAAATAAAAATTCCCTTTTCATTTTTCTTTACTTTAATACCAAAAATACATCTCAATAAACCCAAGTCAGTCATTTCAAATTCACTCTTCATGACTGCTTTAAAATTAGCAATGAGAGAAACTTCATTACCTGTAAAAATTAAATCATCTACATATAAAACAAAAATAAGAATTTTACCGTAATTTTCTTTAATGTAGAGTGTGGGTTCACCATCACACTTGTCAAAGACATTATCCATCAGGAAAGCATCAATCCTCTTGTACCATGCTCTTGGTGCTTGCTTCAGCCCATAAAGAGCTTTCTTCAACTTGCACACTTTGTGCTCTTGGCCTTCTAACTCATATCTAGGAGGTTGTTCAACATATACCTCCTATTTCAACACTCCATTCAATAATTTTGATTTTACATCCATTTGGTAGAATTTCCACTTTTGTTGTGCTACAATGGACAACATTGTCCTCACTGTCTTCGTCATTGCAACTGGTGCAAAGGTTTCTTCATATTCTCTACCTTGTTTCTGCATGTAGCCTTTGACAACAATTCTTGCTTTGTGTCTTTCTATCTTGCCTTCAATATTGCTCTTGGTCTCATAGATCCATTTTACTCCAATGACATCTTTACCTTGTGGGAGGTCCACTAACTCCCATGTATCATTATTTTCTATTGCTCCAATATCTTCATTCATTGCTTCAATCCATTTTTCCTTTTTTAATGCATCTTCAAAATGGATTGGGTCATAAACATGACAAAAAAAAGAAAACAAAGAATTCAAACCATCATTATTATCATCTTTTTCTTGCTCATAAATTTCACTTAAATTTCTAAATCTTGGTCTTCTTGGTGTGCTTGGAGTTCCACTTGAACTTGAGGGAGTTTTTTATCCTTGTAGTGTGCTTGGAGAAGCACGTCCTTGATTTCTCAAGGCTATTCTATTGCCTGCTTGTGGTGTGCTCTGTTGAGCTTGTGTAGGTAGAGGAGGAGCCACCGTGGAGGAATTATTTCTGCAATCAATTCTTCTTTATCTTCGTGAGACATACATGTCTTCACATTCACCATCTTCTCTAAACTTCCATCCCAAGATTATTCTTCAATGAACTACACATATCTATTGATTATAACTTTCTTGGTTGATGGATTATAGAGTTTATAGGCCTTGGATTCATCATTGTATCCAACAAAGATACACTTCTCCCCCTTGTTGTCCAACTTCTTTCTTAGCTGATTCGGGACATGTGCATATGCCACACATCCAAATACTCTCATGTGAGTGAAAAATTGCTTTTTTCCACTTCATGCTTCTTTTGGAACTTTGTTCATAACAACTTTGGTTGGAAATTTATTTAAAATATAAGCTGCACAATTGACAGCTTCAACTCAATACTCATTTGGCAAGTTCTTTGCCTTCAAAATACTTTTTACCATGTCCATGATAGTCCTATTCTTTATTTCTACAACATCATTTTGTTGTGGTGTGTACCTTGTGGTAAATTGGTTGTGTATGATGTGCTCCCTACATAAATGTAAGAATTATTTGGAGATATACTCTCCTCTATCAGTTCTCAGCATTTTTATGTAATGTCCACTTTGCTTCTCAACAAGAGCTTTGAAGTGGTAGAATTGTTCAAACACTTCACTTTTCTGTTTTAAAAAATACATCCATGTCTTTCTGGTGTAATCATCTATAAATTTCAAGACATGGTGACTATCAGCTAATGATGGCATTTGAATTGGTCCACACAAATATGAATGGACTATCTCCAAGGGTGCATTTGCCCTTATAATCTTTCCCATTGGAAAGGATTCTCTGTGTTGCTTGCCCAAGATGCAGACTTCACATAGGATTTTTGGTTTCTCTATGAGTGGTAATCCTCTTAACTTTCATTTTCTATGCAACAGGTTCAAACCTCCAAAATTGAGATGTCCAAATATCAAATGTCATAACTAGTTTTCATCTTTCACTTCTTCTTGAAATAATTCTTGTATGACAACTGCTACAGGACCTCCTTCCTTCAAGTCTGTTCTGATCTTGAGAGGAAACATCTTATTTCTTGTCATATGCACTTCTGCAATGGCCCTTTTACTTGGAGGTATATCCACGATTGTACACACGTAATTCTTAAAAAACACATTGTAGCCCTTATTCACAAGTTTTCCAATGCTTGTAAGGTTACATTTCAGGCCAGGTACACAATATACATCTCGCACAAACTTCTTCTCTCCCTTCTTTGTTAGTAATGATACTCTTCCTTTCCCCATGAAAGAGACCTTGCTATCAGTCCCCGTTGTTACTTCAGATTTCACATTCTCATCCAGATTGAAAAACATTGCTATGTTTCCAGTCATATGGTTACTACATCCTGAATCTAAGAACCATACATCTTCTTATTTTTCTTATGCTACATTACAAGTTAAAATCACATTTCCTTGGTTCTGATTTTCTCTTGTAAAATTTACATTTTATTTATTACACGTCATTTTGTTTCTTTCTACATTCGTTGGCACAATGGCCATACTTTTTACAATAATGACATTGGACTTGGGATTTATCATACCTCTGTCCTTATGCTTGATTTTGGCTTGAGCCTTCGCTTTGATTCTGGTTGCTGCCCCTTCCACTTGTGTTTGCAGGGTTGTTCCTTCCACCTCTTTATGGGCTTCTTCCTCTTCCTCAGTATTTTGATCTTCCTCAACCTCTATCTTGACCAAAAAAAAAATTATGTCTTGAAAGCATGCTCCAATGAGGAGTTCATTGTTCTGTTTTGTCTATGTTCATGAGACAACAGTGATGCACAAATATTATTCACTAAAAATTGAGAGAGATCCTTTGTCTCTTCTATTGCCACTACTATGGCATCAAATCTTGATGGTAGACTTCTTAGGATTTTCTCTACTATTCTTCTTTCCTCAAGTGTCTCTCCATGAGACCTTATCTAGGTAACCAACCCAATCACATGTGTGAAGAATGAGTCTATGTTATCAGACTCTTTCATACAGAGAGTTTCAAAATCTCTCCTCAGCATTTGTAATTTTGTTGTCTTGACCTTCTCCATGCCTTGATAGGTTGTCTTGAGAATATCCCATGCCTCCTTGGACTTTATTTCTGCTGCAAATCCTGGGAAAATTCTCTCATGTATTGCTTGGAAGATATAAAAGAGGGATTTGGAGTACTTCTTCATATTATCTTTCAACAAGTCTTTTTCTACGGTTGTCAAAGCATTAAGCATTGTTGCATCTGCTGGTTCTGGAAAGCCATTTTCCACCAGCTCCCAAAACAAGGCCCTCATTGTAATTCCCCAATAATCATGATTTTTACCATTGAACTGTGCTAATTTTGGATTTTTCACGCTTGTGCCTTTTGCTGCCATTTTGATTGTATAAACACAAACTTTCTCAATTCTATAAATTCTTTCTCACTGTTGGAGACTTATGCTTCTACAGACAAACAATCTTACATCTTCTTCAGTAAAGAGAGCATGTTATTTCGCTGAGAGCCTAGACCTGCTCTGATACCATGTTGAAAATATTGAATGAAACAATAACACAGAGGGATGCTTCCCCCACAACACAGAGAATGCAAATAATGCAAAAATAAACAATACACAAACAAGCAGCGTAAAACACAGGAGCGGAATGAAATTTTGTTTTTCTATTCAACCCTCAAAACTTATGGAAATTACATTATTTATACAAAATGGCCGAAGCCTGAAAAACCTAATCCTATTCAATGTTGGATTCATGTTGAATGGTCGTTTAACCACCAGTCATCCTTCTTCTGTCAAAAGACCCATTTCTATATTAAAATGACACCCAGATCGTATTTCGATTTATACACGAAACAACGTACAAATGCGTTTAAAACACAAAAGGGAGGACTTCACATTTTATTCATTCTGGTTGTGAAAACACATCGCATCCGTTTCTTTATCGCAGATCAGCGATCTCAGCATTTAACATATGCGCGGACCGGGTAAACACAAAACCTTGCGATGTGCGATTGCGATCACATCGCACCGCAAACAACTTAACTTGCAGACGCTAAACGGAAACAAAAAACGATTGTGATTTCAATGTGCGGTAGCACAATTGCATCGCATGACAATTAACATAGCATGCAGTCGGGTGGTTGGTAAGTGGTAAATTCAGCAAAGTGTGCTCTGCGGTGTGGCTAAATGTTGGTAAGTTTGGTAAGCGAAAAAGGTAAGGAAACGAAAGATAACAAAGGAAATGCACGAATTTACAAAGCAGTTGGCTGTATGGTGGGTCCTTCCAATATCGCATCGGCGGTATAATAAGTTTCGATGAAAGGGCTCAAGAGTTAAAAAAAAAGGTTGCGGACTGCGCCAGAGGGAAAAAGGTAGACATTGTAGCAAGGAAATAAATGTAGAGGTAAGGGCTCGAGTACTCTATTCTGATATTTACAGAAATTGGGTGAAAACGCCTCTGGCTCTTGGATCCTTGCTTCTCCTTCTTACAAAAAAATTGATGAAGTGTGGGTTGCTGCCACTGCATATTCTTGGCGGTGGTTAGGAGTTAATTCCAACACTCAAGTCAAATTTGTAAAGATCTTGGAGAACATTTTATCAATTTCTTTCCTTTGCATGCCTCATACCTTTTTGCAACAACAACTACTTCCTCATCTTCGTATAAGGTTGCTTGACCGAGTCATAATATTGGTTTCCTCAGTTTGTCAAAGTAGACGCAACAAATAACTCAGGTTAATCAGAGAATCTTTGGTGGCCATACTTAGTGTACAGAGACAACAACTATCTCACCTCGCCCAGAGTGTAACACTGAAATGGGAGCAAGGTTCAAACAGTGTAACACTGAAACAAGAGCAAGGTTCAAGCTGGAATAGTCACAGTTGCATCTGGACAAACAACAAAGTAAACAAATGTAAAGCATGCAACTCACGACATTGCCCATATTTTTTATTTTTAATAATTAAACTTTATTAAAGTAAATGAAGGAATTCATAATAAAATCATCAATTCTCATTCAAATTTCGAAAATAATATTGATAAAAAATAAAATAAGAAATATAATAAATGAAAAACCTTGTTCTACATGCATGCGGGGCAGTGCATGAAACTGAAACTGCCTTTCAGCGAGGAGGAGATTAATAGAGTAATCATTGTGTAAGCTTGAAATGAAAGCAAGCCAACCTGAACATGGCCATCATGATTCCAAATGCTATTATGCATTGTTGTTAACTTGGAGAGTGAGTTTTACCTTCCAAAGATCACTCTCTACTTCCTTTGGTTTAACCATCGCGATGTTTCTGATTGTGAATAAGTTTTATTCTCTAAGATCTTCGTTTCTCGGCTTTAAGCGTTAACTTCATACAATTTAGTGCCTATCTCTAGTTTCTATTTGTTGCAAATGATGCCTGCACCAAAATTTTAAGGCATAAAAAAAACTAGTGCCAGGGTGATGACCAAAATAATACTAATACAACTGCTCCGCCTCTGACCAGCTTCTTTCAGAGGTGTTATCTCCTTCTTACTCCTCCATTGGAATATAGCCATGAAAATCTTGGGGATAGCTCTATGACTTTTTGGCATCCTCCAACAATTTCAAAACTTCTTCCATTGTGGGCATCTCATCGAGAGACAACGCCACACAAGTGACCACCAAGTTTAGTAGAACTGCTAATTTTTTGGTGGAGGAGTCGTTCTCGGCCACACTGCATTCCATCTCTTGTGCCCGCATTGAGTGTACCCACTAGTGGACGTAATCAGTTTCACAGGATCCGCCATGGATAAAATATGGCGATGGTGTCCTGCCCTTCAAAAGCTCAAGAACGAGGATGTCGAAACTATAGAAATTCGCCTTACAGCCAAAGCCCAACGGCTTCTTCTTTAGTGACTTCAACTCAAGATCTCTGTACGCAACAGAGAAATATGAATCCCCACTGGCAAGAATGCTGGCTGGACACTTTCGTCGACAAGCTCTGGAGCTTCTTCAATTTCCAACTCCTCTAGAAAGCAAACTACAGAAAATCCATATCTACCGCAGTGTATGTGTGGAACAACAGGTAGGCCAACATGTTGACTCGCCCAAGATTGTGGTGGCCTTCCGAGTAACGAACAAATACAATTGCAATTCCTTCCTCCATGGCTATAGAATCTCGAGCTTTAAGTGATTGTTTCTCTAAATTCCATGCCTGCTTCACAGATCACCATTGTTCTATTCTTGTCTTCGACTATGTCCTCCACCTTGACCAGTAAGTTTTCTTATTCCTTTTTGTATGTCTTTCGATTTCCAAGTGACAATGGTGAACATCATCGATACTGAACAAAAACAAGAATTTATGGTCACCTATATGAACACGTTCAAAAGCAAATGTTTAGAGCCAGTTTCATTCCTTGGGAGCTATATACCAAATAAGAGTGCAGGTCCAAACTTGTTCGGAGCTATATACCAAATAAGAGTGCATGTCTAAACTTGTTCGGTGCAATTTCACTAAACTCCTTCAAATTTAAAAAAGCTACGCAATTTCACCAAAATCCTTCAAATTAAAAATAGCATGCAGCTTGCCACTTGCCATGAAATTCTCGACTACATTTTTCCACGAAGTTGTGACTACACCGCATTGCATATGCATTGCATTCGATATGTATTGTAGTGGATAATGTGAAACTTTAGATGTTTTGCAAATAATTCTAACTACAACTTAGCATTAAACTAGCATTGAATCAATGAAGTGAAGTGAAGTGAAATTTGAAATTACCCTAACTTATAAAAAAATCATACAGTTTTCGTTGCAATAAAAGATAGAAACAAAAACTTGGTATAAAAAATGTTTAATCAAAGATTTCTATTCAAACATTGGTTAAAAATATAAAAACATAGTTAGAATGTATTGTAATGTTCGGTCAACGCCGAGCAATAGCTATAGTCCCTGCGTGCTGAAGACACGGACTAATAACTGCAAATGAAACTAATTATTTATTATTTGATAAGGAACGGTCATGTACTTTCCTGAACTCCAAGGAAGGAGGTTTGAAGATTCAGGTATTCAAATTATATATATATATATATATATATATATATATATATATATATGCCAAATATTCGTAATATATGGATAGTAAAACCATGTTTTCCTCATTTGAATGAAAGATATGAGAGGCATTAAAGCTTGCAACCTTATTTAAATGTTCCTTTTATTTTCTAATGTTAGATTTTTTGAAGTGTCAACAGGTGTAATTTGTAACGGAAGAAATATGGAAGAAATGTGGGCTCATGAGGTAATAATACATTTGATTTTTATGTATTCAGACTTGTGCCTAGGCTTGACATGTAAATCTTTGGTTTAATGTTCCTTTTGTGTCGGAAGAGATTTCTATGATATTGTCTTGCAGTTTTAGGAAAGATATTAATTTAATGCTGGTTTTTTTAATTAAAAAATGGCATATTTTTAATGTGGTTTGTATATAAAATTATTTAATTAATTTGATTATACATTATATTGATAAAAAAAAATTAAAAATACAAAATCGGTTAACAAACACATTTATACATAAAATGAAGTACTGAGAAGTTCTTTAATAAGTAATCATTAAAACTTCGATTTGAATTTAAATATAAGATAGATTTTTAGATAATTTAATAATTTTTAAAATTACACAAATGTATAATTTGTATAAATTAATTATAGTAAATAAATATTTATAATTTGAAAAAATATCAAAGTCATTAATAATAATTTGTTATTTTTTTTTAAACTTAGGATACACTTGAAATTGTATTGGTAGATATTATGGTTTTTGAACACAAGTAAATGATAAAATATATTTAAGAAAAATGTATTTTTACTTTATTATTATATATGTTTTTTTTTATAGAGTGGGGAAAATAATCATAATTCAGTTGAGTAGTGGGGACATTTAGAATTACATGATATTTATTAATGTAGGCTGACTCATTATTATTATACCAGGTCACCTAGAACTACCCGCTAGTGGTCTCTAAGGGGGTAAGATTTCATTCCTCCAACGCCACCTAGAATTACCCGCTAGTGATCTGTAAGGGGGGGAGTTTTCATTCCTGTCACTCCACCTAGAATTACCCACTAGTGGTTTGTAAGGGGGCAAGCTTTCATTCCTGTCATATACCTCTAGGTCTTGGGTTGTTAACCTTGTTTCATTATGTCCGAGAAAAACAAACTCTTAACCAAACAAAAATAATTTTAAGGCATACTCTAAGCCCATTTTTTTCTTTTTATTGTAAACTTAGTAGTACCTCGTTATTCATTCAATATTAAAAAAATGTAGGTTACATAAAAATATAATACTATTGACCTCAACCTTCCCGTAGGAAACCAAGTCTGTTGGCCATCTTAAATAGTTATAGGCCAACCAAAACTTAAAGAGTTTAAAATGGTCTCTTGCTATATTTAGATATCTATTGTCTATCTTAACATATATAAACATATAAAAAAAGTAAATTCTATCCGTAGTATGCATATCAACAAAAAGCAGAAATTCTTAATATTCAGTCTTCTGAAGACTCAATGGGTGTTGGTTCTTTGAAACTCGACCCGGGCATGTCAACCTGGTGTAGATTCTAGAGCTATTTATCAATACGTCCTAGACAGACGTTTGGTGGTGCTGCTGTAAATGGATATCTTGAATGTATTTACGGATTTCCGTCAGAATTGAGGCTGCCTGCGGGTCCTGCCCAATCTCTTGAACTGTGACAATTACCTTAGCCAATAGACATTTTGAGGTCCAGTAAATATGAATAGAATATTGAAAAATAGATATTCTACTACGAGTATCACTAGAATTGGATCCATATCTTCCTCAACAAGGTCTTCTTCAACTTTATTCCTAACATCCTGTTGCCACCCATAAATCAAATATTTGACTTGGCTGGGCATTCCTTCTGAATAGCCCTGAAACATGTTCTCCATAATTTATTTCCCAAACTTCCATCCTCTTCTATTTGTACCCACTTTAGCCTTCCCTTTGTCTTTACCTTCCTTTCTACATGATTGAGCTTTAACTTTTTTTCCTTGAAACCGATCTCCCAGCAAATTTGTGTTCACCCAGCTCCCCACGAGGATACTGACTCGATGTGCAATGGCCTGCGAGTGAAAACTGCTAGGAAGAACTACAGAGGAACACAACATAACAATATGAAGGTCACAAAGATTATTTACAATGATATTACTAACTGGGAGCCAGCATATGTCTGTCAACCTGGCCATAATTTATATCTGAATTGATAATTGGAGCCTCCCATACATCCAAATAGGTCGCAACCTTCCAAATGTTAATATGCCTACCCTTCCCAATATTAACCCATACCATAAAATTTTAGACCAAACTCGAAAGAACCCCATTAATATTAACTGTAAATTCCTTACAAACTCTGACTACAAAAAATAAATCTTTCCCTAACAGCCCAAACTTATGTTTCTTTCCAGACTCAAAAGAACCCCCATACCCTTCACAGTGGCTCCCTTACAAATCCAAACCGAAGAACAGAGAGCATCCTCTACCAGCTCGAGACTTATCTTTCTGGTATTATTCTTATTGATGTCACAAATGGTTTTGACCAGACCGCCAACAACCCTACTGCTAGAACCAGTATAACAATTTTTTACCAAACCTCTACTCGCAAATTTATCATTGAAATACATACGCTCAGTTTCCCATAATTTTTGAATACCATCAAAATAATTATAGAAGTAAATATGCAAAATTCTGGTAGTAGTTATTATAGGGCCATGCAGAGGAAAAATTTATGCAGGAGGGATATGAAATAGGCTTTCATAGCTGAGAGGAGCCGGAAGGGTATGAAATAGTATTTCATAGCTGAGAGGAGCAGGAGGGGTATGAAACAGGCTTTCATAGTCAAGAGGAAAATAGAAAAGGGTGGGAAAAGGACATACAAACTCTTCAATATAACATGCAAGGTCTTCAATATAACATGCAAGGGCCACAGACAGATACAATTCGATGTAACATGGACATTAAGAGTAAATAGGGGCCTTAAACTAATGAGGGTCATGGAATTGCATCACCACCTCCTCTGTAGTTTCCATTTCCAGAACGTAAAACAAAAACCTACCCTCGAATTGTAGAGAGGGGGAGTCCTGCAATTTGACCAGAACCATATTACACAACTCCATAAAGACCCAAACATCAAGCATGCAAATCGTATCAGTCCCATTCCTCTTAATAAACTACTGGTTATTGGGAGACTAATAAAAAATCTTTCTAAACAAGGATCAATGACCCATTACATATTCACAAGTAGTTATCTTCATCGCAAAGGGAAAATTACCAGGAAGAAAACTTAATACATACCCACGCAAACGACATGTCGAGGTTATGAGAGCTTGCACATAATTCCATGTCTTCTTCTCGATGTTCTGCAATCCCCTTTCTATCATACTCCAAGAACCAGTAGAGAAAATTCTTTATGACCCCACATCCTTTCACGTTCATGCTTTCCCCTAGACCCTTCTAACATGCCTCCTAACATGCCTTGCTATTTAGCAGGTTCCTTAAATGTGACCATCAATCGTTGTGGGTGGATCTGCCCTCCTCTATCAGCACACGTCATATCCTACTACAGTTTGGCAGTTATGTACGATCACCACGTCGCACCATGCTCCTCTCCACGTGGCACCCCAATCAGGGGTTGTGGTTTTCGTTGTTATCTCATTCCACTATCTCTTGCAGAGTATCCAGCCCAGTCTCCCACATGGTTTAATCCCAAGAGATATCTAGGATCCTACCTTGGTTACTACATCCCCAATTTTCAAGTAGATTCGCTGCATCATTTCCTAATCGCCTAACATGAGACAGAATTATGTAACTAATTCTCGACATAATTTCCTGATCTCCTATATAATTCAAGTGTTTTGCCAACTACTCTTGATGTGCTTCCAACGTGCTCCTCTATGCAACTTTTGGAGTATGCTTGTGACCATGGTTGAATCTCCTTCCACCACAAGCCTATGGTATTGTTATCTACTTGCAATTATGAGTCCATGTTTAACCACAGTAAGTTCAGCTTCATTGTTACTGGCATAACCAAACTCCATAGCATAAATCCTTCTTACTTGACCCCGATAATCTCGAAAAATTCCCCCCACCCCTACTTGACCTGGGTTTCCTTTAGAAGCCCCATCATAATTCAGCTTAAGGAAGCTTTGTTGTGGTGGATTGTACTTATCTCTTACATGGTATGCCATTGGTTTGATTTTCCATGAGGTCAGGGCCAACATTTGGGCTTGAATTTTAGCTGAGCCAGGATCTGTGCCTCTTTTCCATTCATTACCTAGTCATCCAGAGTCCATTTTTCAGCTAGAATAATTTCTCTTATATTTTGAAGAATGGTTTTCCAAATTTATGTGGTTTGTCGTTCCCCATCTCTGAACATTTTCCTATTTCTTTCCTTCCAAATTGACTACATCAAGAAACCTATAGACATTGACCAGGCTCTATTGATAATAGGTATCTGATATCCCCCTCATCTCCAAATTTCAATTGTGTGTGGGATGCTTGTTTTATCTCTATCCGTTTGTTGAAACAATATGTATAAGTTCTGCCATAGATGGTCAACAACGGAGCAGTTGTTCAACAAATTTTCTAGGGTTTCAAAATTTTCACCACACATAACACAAGAAGAGGGTCCCAACATCCCTCGTCTCTGCAATTGATCCCAGGTAAGAATTCTACCATGACCTACAATCCATAAAATGTATTCAATTTTTAGCCAATGCTTATTAGACCAAAATGTATGCAATAGTTTTGCATTTGGAAGTTGAAAATTGTTAGCTTTACTGTTGTAAGCTTCTTGAATTGTAAACATTCCTTTAGTTCTTTATCCCCACCGTAGGATGTCATTCCCAGTGACAATAGTTAATTTTATGGATTGCAATTCTTTCTCAAGATTCCCCCATTATTGATTCTTTGGAGCATTGTGCCAATGTTTCTTCTTCTTCCACTTCCGCCAATACTGATCATTCTCTGCCTCCCAGAAGTAATCAACCATTTTTATATTTACTTGGTTCGTAAAGAGACAAATCTATGCAAGTTCAAGTCTACTGAATAAATTTTCTCTTTGCTGCCAAGAGTCCTCTCAAAACTGGGTTGTATTTCCTCCCCTGATCTCCCAAAAATTGTGGTCTCTGATGAGGTTTTTATTTGAAGAAGCTAGGTTCCAGATTGCAAAGCCTTTAGGGGTGTTTTGTACCTACAGTTTATCAACAATACTATGCGGCATGTTGTATTTTCACTCCCATATTCTTTTCCATAGATCTTTGCCTCTTGTAACCACCTCCATCACATCTTTACTCCCATTACCTGATTGAGTAGATAAAGGTCCCTAAGACCAAGTCCACCCTCATTTTTATTTTTAGTCAATTTTTTCGAGGATAATAGAGCCCATTTGCGAGTTTTTTAAGATACTTTCCATAAGAACTTTTTAAAGATATTTTTCATCTCAGTAAAAATAGATTTAGGATCAGCCATCCAATTATTATAAACTTTACTTACTTTACGTTTAAATAATTTATTAACCTAAAAAAAAATTAAATAAAGAATTTAAAATAATTTCATATTAGGGTTACTAAATGTGTATATTAAATACCTAGTAAATTTATTCTCATAAAAAAGTTGCAATAACTTTTACGATACATTAAGATGAAAAATTGAATTATTCAAAGTTAATAGGGCATATCTTCTTAAACGAGGATGGAACATGGCTTATTTAGTCCCACTGTAGTAGAATTGCAGCAAGCGGAATTGCTATAGTCCTACTTGCTTAGCCGCGAGCGTGAGGGGACTAAATTTTAAAGATGAAGAAGTTGAATTAGTCAATGTTAATGATATTAGGAAGAGACATGTTGCATAAACAAAGGGCATGTGTTTTTAAGTCTCTTAAGGTTTATATAAAGAAAGTAGATTTTTAATAATAATAATTTATATAAAGTAGATTTTTAATAATAATAATTTAATATGTTTATTAAGTTATTTTATAAAAGATATAATAAAAGAATTTGTAAAAAAAGAATTTAATAATGAAAAAAATTAACATACCAATTAACAATTATAAAAATCCTAAAATCCATTTTTGGTGTTGAGAATGATATCTAGAAGTATAACTTTAACGAGAAGCAAGAAAGTTGTTTGTTTTTTAATTAGGAATGAGATATTGAAAAAAGTAAACTTCATTGTTATAAGTGAGGAATACATTCCAAGAGGTTTATTGGTTGGTTGTGATACATTGAAAGGAAATAAACATCATTGTCATAGGTGAGAGTACACTCCAAGAGCTAGAACATAATTTTGTTGTTCATTAAAAGTTGTTTTCTATGTGGGAGGGAGGCAACATAAAATATGTGCTCAAATTTCAATTTGGAATTAGAATTCTTAAGTTGTTTGTTTTTTAAGGTATAATTTTTTGTTTTTATAGCTACGAAATAGAAGTGTGTCAAATTATTCTCAATTTATGTTTTGGGATGTTTTGGGGTTTTCAGGATGTTTTGGGGTTTCATAAAGTTAATTAGGATTTTGAATTAGGTTCGTTAAATAATATGATAAATAAAAATGCACATTATAATTTTTTTGGAGGGCATGGAGATGTATAAGTATTATTAAAAATTATTAATAATTTTATATTGAATATTTCTATGTACATCATGGATTGAATAGAAAAATATCTTATATTAAGTAATTGGGAAAAACAATTTTCCCACCAAATTCTTTTTCATAATGAGGAGGGAAAAAATATTAATTTATAAGTGCGGGTGTATGGATTCTATATATTTCAAGGTAATGTGATAATTGATTCATAAAGGCGGCAAGGAAAATTCACAAAATCAAGGGTTATCTCAAAATTACATTTGATACTACCAATTTTATTTCCTAAAATTTTGTTTCATTTTTGAGATGTTTCCATGTTTTTTCAAAATTATGTCATTGGTTGAGGAGCCTCAATATTTATCAATAATTTCAAGACTTAAAAAAAGAGAAATAGGTGATAAGTTATGCGTCCAATTAAGATTATCTTTTTCATGCAACTTAGCATCATCTAACATGCCATGCACACTCAAACTAAATTCATGTTAGGACTTTTATCTCTCTAAGGATTTCAGAACAGTTATAAATTTTTATTTTTATTTTTATATGGGGTTTTAGCAAGTGAGTGCAACAAACACATCTCTTACTAGAGATAACTACCACCATTCTAACCTTTGTGTTTGTATAGTGTTTTTAACCATTCTTACATTAATAGAAATTGGATTTCATTAAAATCATTATGTTTATTCTATGGTGTAGATATTTTTCATTTCATTCTTTGCATAATCCAAATATTCTTTGTGTTGGTTTTTATTCATGTACAAAATGATATCAAGTTCCAGCGAGTTGGGCATTAGGCTACTTGATCATTGTGAAGATATTCCTCATTGACTTAAGTGGATTCAAGTGGAAAATGAAAAGAAATATGATGCATAAATAGATCTTATCAAGTTGTTTCTTTGAGAAACCCTGAACTGACAAAGGAATAAGATGATAGATCATTTCACCCAAATTTTCTAGTGTCTCCTAACAATGATATTTCGACACTAAGATCATTCAACATGTAGCTCAGGGGAGGCAAGGTGAAGCTAAGTTGCTTGGTCAGGAAGTTCTCCAAAAAATAACTAAGTGCGGGACTGATGAGATCGATGATCAGTGATGAACTTTGAATTTTATCACACACTTAGCATATTTTTATGACTCAAACAAAATAAATCACTCATGACATACGAGAAAAAAAATTCTTTCGTACGACGGCGTTACAACAGGTTATGACAAGTGCAACACCAAAGATATACTTTACGACGACAGTGACGACACTTGTGCGACAGTGGTCAAAACTTTGGAAATGAGTGCAATGAGTACTTACAAGAATAGAACAACTCATTTGAAAAAAAATGACCTCTTGGAACCATCAGAACAAGCTCATACATATGATACAACAACCAACATGTCGAAATACGACACTTCTCCTATCTTACAAAAGGGATCACAACATTGTGAGAAAACCAATAAAATGACCTTTTAAGTTTATGAAAACAATGAATAATACCAAGGAAGACTCCAAAATTTTGTTATAGGCCAAAATTTTAAATAAATTTATAAAATCTACCATAAGATAGTTTGACCCAAATTCATGCACAAAGTTTGACCAACGAAACCCCTTTAAAAACTGGCCCTTTTGGAATCAGCTATAATATAAGTGATGCCTCACCCAAGGCACCTATAAGGATTATAGGAACCAGGATTTTGTAGTGTTGAAGGGAATCATAATCTGCATGATAGCTACTGTCCTCAGTATTTTACAAGGCTCATCTCATGCTCGTATGCTAGTTAACGAGAACCAAGAATAATCATTACCCATGTTAAGATATTGACAAAATTTTGAAAAAAGGGCATGTCCCAATCATGCAATGAAATCTTCACGGAACTATATTAAAAATAACATGGCCTAATATACCATAAAAAAATAAGACATTAACACAAATAAATGGAACAACTCATACATCGATCATCTTCTATTGATATTTAAAAAGGCTCGGTTGATGCAACATTAAAAAATTATAGTCGTATTCCATTTCAACTCACCAACCTAGTTAGCACGACATTACAATAATACCCAACATGACAATAGCTAACATAAGACACAGAACCAACCAACCTATAATTATCCAACCTGAATCCTTTAGCTAGTACCAAAGTGTAAATGAAAATGTAAATTTATTGAATAAAACCTCAAAGCAATACCCTTCATAGCAATACACTTCATGGCTGATCTAACCAATTAGAAGATGGAGAGGCAGAGTGTTAGGGTTTGCAGGATGGGGGTTTGAGGCGTTTCGACGACAGCTCCTCTAGTTTTCACACCCGTATGGGAAGGAAATTAGCTCCTTTCAATGCTGGATAACTGGGTTGGATGGCCCATGCTCGCTGGACACGTTGTGGTACACATCGGAGATGGGAAGCAGTCTCTTTGGCGGTTGACAGCCACAATATCCCACTCTCCTACGTCATGCAGGTATTTCGACTGCGAGAATGCTTAGGGCTCACTGCCCTCCCAATCGGCGCTTGGGCTTATAGACTCCTTTCTCATTCCTAGCAAAAAGATGCACCCCTCGCGTGCCAGATCAAGGAATGTTGGGATAGGGCCAAATACTGGGAGAATACTATAGGGGATGGAAGAAAGTGGTGCCAATGGGGGTTGGGCGAGCCGACTGAATTTGGGTCCATCCACAACCGTGAATCTCCTGAGAAACCCTTGCCCAGCATGCAAAAAAGGAAAATATATGACAGTTATGGCTTCCCTACTACAAAACACGATACAGTCCAGATCCAGATGTATTACATCTATCAGGTATCTCTCCTTTTTAGTTCTGTTTATTTTTTTTTTCAATTTGCAGTATCTTTCCCTTCTCTTTGTCTAGAGGGACAAGGGATTGCACCCACTATGTGCGTTGTAGGGGTGATTTTAATCCCAAATAGGAATTGGTGGCAGGGGAGAAGCAGCGGAGCTCTCATCAAGGAAATTTTTATATGTGAGGGTTCTTTGTTCTATGGATCTTGAGAGAGGACTGTAGGCAGTGTTGGGTCAAAGAGTTTACCCACAAGCACCACAAACCTAGAAGCAGAGATGCAGCTTCAAATCTTCATCAAAACACTAGAGCGGAAATCCAAGAGCATATGGGTCCAGGATACAAAGTTGGTATCTGATCTGAAGGATAAGATCTATCATATCACAGGCATTTCAGCCAGGGATCAAAGCCTGATCTATGATGGGAAATTACTTCAGGAGGGAACCAGATTAAAATATTACTCTATCCAAAGAAAATCATCCATTGTTCTGAACTTAAGGCTCAGAGGAGGAGTTAAAGGTGTAAGTACCTCGTCTAGACCTGAACACAACAAGAAAACATGGACAGGGGAGGGGAGACAACACCTCCAAAACTGGAGCCCCAAATGGTCCATCTTACATAAATATCCTTCACGAGGGGTGGTGGAGCGGGGCGGGGGGAACAAAACAACAACACCAGCAGAACCAACTGAAAACACCCCCAAACCATACATTGTGGAGCATCTGAATTGCATACCAAAACTGAACATTAAGGGTCCAGAAATTGATGAAAATTGATCCACATTTGAAACGCAGGCTATAATATGCATATTCAACTGCTATTGGCCAAAACCAATGGAACTGTTCCATTGGATTTTTACAAACTGGACCATGGACTGCGATATTCATCTCTTCTCCAAAGGATATTTTATAGTCAAGTTCCCATCAGAGGAAGCTAGAGATATCATTCTTAGGGCAGGCCCGTGGTTTTGGGGTTCTACTAGACTCTTCATCACTCCTTGGTTCTCTGATTTTGATGCAAACATGATGGAGATGACCTGGATGGCGATTTGGGTCAGGCTATATAACCTCCCACTCCATTTTTGGAATGAAGATGTATTAGAAGGTATCAGAAATAGCCTTGGGAGATATATCAAAACTGACATCCAATGACTGGAGGAGAGAATATTCACTTTGCATGAATATGTGTGGAAGTGGACCTCTGTAAGGGGTTTCCAGAAAGCATCTATCTAATCCAAAATCACAAAAATGGCTGCAACGCCTGGACTATGAAAATACAACTTTCAGATGCAGGATTTGTAGGAAAAATGGGCACCTTCAAAACACATGCCTGGATGCAAAACCAGAAACCAGAAAGAAAAATAAAACAAGGAAGGTATCCAAAGGATGGAAATTCCCCTCAGGAGGTCCAGAGCAAGAGTCGGAAGACGAAGGGGATATACCAACCCAAAATAAGACAAAATAGTTAGCGTAAGATCAAAGGATACAAGAATAAGATCTATAAGAGCCAATGGATACTAACATGACCTATCAGGTGGACCTAACGGTGGATCCAACGCCACACGAAGCATGATCTAATGTTAGTTCAGGTGCACACAAGAGAGCACATGTGTCAGAGAGCTCAGACTCTAATAAATAAAACACTACAAGGAACAATGAGCTGGCCTTGGTTCCCTCATCCCTGCATTCAAGGAATTGGCAGATCGTCCAAAAGACAAAAGGAAAGCGTGACAAGCCCAACCTAGCTGGAATTTGTAATTTTATTGGTAGCCTTGCTACATTGTGTACATGAGTACACGGGCCCTATAGGCATCTCAAATGCTTAATTTCATGTACCAAGTGTAACTCTCTTTAATTTATTAATAGAAATTTGCCAATTTTTTCCCGGGAAAAAAATGAGTACCCTTCACAACTTATGTACAATATATAAGATATCATAGATGGTCTTTAAAATGAACTGTTTTTTATCTTTTAGTCCTATCATGAATTTGAATAGTTTATCTTCAATTTTAGAGAGAATTATAATGGTTAAATTAGCTAATTAAATTATTTATTCAAAAATTATGAATAATTTATCTTCAATTTTAGAAAGAATTATAATGGTTAAATTAATTAATTAAATTATTTATTTAAAAATTATTATTAAGAAAATAAAAAATTGTAAATTTAATAAATTGAATTTCTTAAAACCATTAATTATTTTGAAACTAACCAATTGAAACATATTACATATATTTCTTTCCAACGGGAATAAAAAAATCACAAATTTCTATTAACTTTCTCTTTGGTCATTATACTTCACCCGTTTTTAATGGTAAGGAATACCTTTGGCTTCTCAATTTATTTTATTTATTTATTATTAAACTTAAAAAGGAATTTATATTAATAATGGAAATTTACTTTATTTTATTATAGAGATTTAGGATTTGTTATAACATTATGGGTTAATATTATAGCTTATCAATACTACATGTCTAAAAAATAATAATTCAGTTAATATGTTTGTTTGACATTTTATTTAATTAATCAATTTGATTAAAAATACAAAAAGAATATAACTAAAGATAAATATCAAGTTTTGATTTGCTTATATTACTATGAATATTTTCTAATATTTTTTACATATTAAATATCAACTATCCACCTAATAATTGTTGATAATTTATTAAAAATTATAAAAATACACCTAATACTTATTGATAATTAAATAAATGTTATAAAAACCCTATTCCAAAATAGACACCCCTATCAACATAATTACAACTTTCCCACACCATATTAATTTTTATCTTCTAAAAGTCCTTCTAAATACCATGGTATTTGCTACCGTCACATATTCATAGTACAATATTAGATCATTTTTAATTTAATATCAATTAGATTATTCTCACTTGTAACTTCAATGAAATGGAATTAGTGTTCAAATTTGAAATAGGCATTTCTTTTCAAGATCACTTTAGCTTGTCATAGAAGGGCATCATAGTATAGATCCATCTTAACCACAAATCTACCAACCCCCAAGAAAAATCAAATTTCTTGTCATACAAACCTCTTTTAAAGTGAAGAAATGATTTTGATCTCTCTCAATGCTATAATTTGTATTTTTTCATTGTTTAAATTGTAGATTCAATGCCTAAATTACATTTTTAGTTGGCTAAAATATAGAATAGTAAAATGAGTTAAATTGTTTTAATCATAAAAAATTGTTATTTAAGTAGTTTTTTAAATATATATATATATATATATATATATATATATATATATATATATATATATATATATATATATATATATAATAAACAAATACTTATATGTTTTATATAACATATAAGTATTTGTTTATTTTATATATATATATTGATTAAGTGTTTTTTGTTACTAGAATTCAGTGATACAATTTTCAAGCAAGTTTGTGATTTTTTGTTATTTAAAATAATTTTTTTGAATATATATACAGGTTTAGCACCGTGTATATATATGTGTATGTGAGGGAGTGCTTGTGCTTACTTTCTAGTGTGCTTATATTTTTACCACATCTTATAACATGGATATTTTATTATATCATACATTGTTTTTTATTTAGAGAATTTTTTTATTTTTTTATTTTAAAGGAAACATGTCAAGTCCATTTTTAGCATGGATGGAATCATGTAGAATGTGCCTTTCCACCTAATTGTTTTCCATGAAAATGAAATTTAAAATAAACCTTATAAATTCATCTTAATCAATATCTAGAAATTTGAAATAAACCTTATAAATTCATCTTAACCATAGATCTAGAAAGCACTAAGAGGGAACAAATTTCTTGTTATACAAAAAAAAATATTTTTGATTCCTCTCAATTCTTGATAAATGCATTTTGAATACATAATAGATGCAATGCAAAATACCCTATGAAACTTTGATTGTGTAGACTCCTTGAAAAAGGCCAAAATGTAGAATAATACTTGATTAGTTGAAACATTTTAACCATAAAAAATTATGTTTTTTCAATTGTATTTTTTTAAGCCATGTACAATAAATGCATAGTTTACATTTGGTTTATATAATATATAAGTATTTCTTTGTGTGTGCAAGCCCTGGCTTATGCAGTCTAACTTAGGAATCAAGTGATACAATTTCAAGCAAAATTTCGATTTGTTGTTGTTTAAAATACATTTTTTAATGCATATATATATTCAACACCTTGAAAACCCCTTTACACATTAAAAATGTTAAACTCAAATTCTTAAAAATCCAAGTCATTTTTTAGTTAAAATTAATTAGAAAATGCACCCTCAAAAATATCATTTTGTTAATTTTATATATATATGTTTATATATATATTCAAATATTTTATTTAAATTTTATATTAAAAAAAAAATTATAATCTTATTTATATTTGAAAATGAAAATAATAATTTTTTTATTACTATATTTCTCTTTAAATTTTATATAAATTGATGTTATCTAATAGACCATCTAAATATTTTATTTATAATATTTATAATAAGAGAGTGGAAAAAATATTTTTACATTTTATAATATCAAAAAAAAAATATTGTAGTAGACATTTTTTTTATTCAGTGAATGTTTTATTTCTATGTTAAAAAGTACACTAATAGAACTACACATTGTCCTGACAGTGAGTTATAGGTGAGTTATAGAACCAGCTTCACATTGTCCTCACAGTGAGTTATAGAACCAGCTTCGTGCGTTATAGAACCAGCTTCTCCGTACAAAAATTGATCGTCAAATTTGAAATGAAAATGTGTTCTTATGTTTTTATAAACATAATTTACGGGTAAGGAAAATTTTCATAATCTATTTTATTTCTCATATTTTTTAATTTTTTTTTTTTTTTAATCATTTCTCTATCTACTATAGCATATAAAAAAACATATAATGTTAACTATTTTCCTCTCAATCATAATTATTCAAAAAAGAAACATTATTATTTTTATCAATAAGATTTTATTGTTATAAAGCTCAAGCATCTATATTCACCTATTTATTGAAATTAAGTTTTAGTAGTAGGCATAGAAGATCAAAATATTTGATTGTGGTAAATATTTTTCTAACTCAAAGAAGAGATACTATTCCAATTCAAATGGGCTCCTCATTTTTTTGGGATTTTCACTTACAATGGGTACTTATCAATCCTCCATGGCTCCACATCTTCTTATTTAATACTTGCTTGCATTTATAAATATTACTTGTCATGGCTAGTTTACTTGCTTATCTTTTCTATTTGCTCAAATTTCTTGCATTCATAAATATTATCTTCATATCTTGTTTATGGCCACTTAATATGATGTAGACATGGCAATAGGCACTAAATATCAAAATTGATTCAATGCAAGTATGACTCCTAATTATAAAAAATTCAATGGTAAATAATAAATAGTACTCATTATTTTTGTTGACAAAAAATAATGTTATTTATATGTTATTTTGCAATGGTGTCATGCATCATAATACATAAGTGTACTAACCATAAGGTCTATAATTATTATGGAAAAATATTATTGGAAGTTATATTTATTTTATAGAAATTGTCATATGGAGGTTTGTAAATAGTTCTTGTTTTTTTTTCTTTTATTGGAGTTTATGTTGTTTCTCTTGTATTGGAGATTGGGCTAGTTATATACAAGAAAGAAAAATAGTTTCATTGTATTTGAAGAATAGCTTTCTTAAGATGTTAAATCCCACTAGCACAACCACATGAGGATGGGTCTCCTTAGCAAGGTGACCCAGAATCAAACCTCACCAAGGTTGTTGTGCTTTGTGCTAGGGGAGGAGGAGACATGCTAAAAAATCCAGTCATTAAGGTTGGTGTGGCCCAGATCCTCGAGTGACTTTGACGGATTAGATGTCCCCAGTTGGCAGCTCCTCAAGCCATAAGTTGAGTCGCAGCTCCTCAAGCCATAATTCAAGTCATGCTGGTGTGGCCGAGGCAGGGTGACTTTCACATTAAATTCCCTCCATATAATTTTCACATCCATTATAAATAAATGGTCTAATTGAATTTCTTCCATATAATTAATATAGACTCAAAGTGTCTTATTAAATTTCCTTCGTATAATTTCTGCATAGATTATAACATTGATCCAACACATCTAAAATATTATATATTTGTATTCATTCAAACATATTTGTAGATAAAATTCTTCTTTTAAAATATGCAAAACTTAACACAATAAAATGTTATATATTTGTATTCATTCAAACATATTTGTAGATAAAATTCTTCTTTTAAATATGCAAAATGCAATTAACAGGTTTTTGAAATTGAAAACCCTTCTCTTCAAATTTGCCCTACATAGAATACGAAAATGAAACCTACACTGTTTTTTTCTTTCAACACATCCGCCTGTCTACCTATTAGTGGTTTTGCTGCGTGGACTCCATTACACAAAATATTATCTATCTCTGGTGAAAGAAACTGCACTTTAAAGTCACTGATAATCGTATTTACGGGAATATAGTTATTCCCTCTCTCGAAAGCCCCAGTAGGGAAAAGCGTTTCAGGACAGGTTGATTAGCTGCTGCCAATATCGCTTTCACTGCTTTATCAGGATCGGACAGGTTATATTATCGTTCGTTCCAGTTTTGCTATCTGACTCAGTTATTTGCAGATGTGTGAGAAGACTAACCAAGATATACTTCTTAATGGACACAGTAATTCGATTTCTGATTGGTGTAGGTATGTAATAAGCAAGCAAATACGTCATATCGCACAATGCACAAATATGCACGGGAAAAGATCTGAAATTGCGGAGAATCTGTTCAGAGGGAAGATTCACAGCATTGTGCGATATGCCTGCTTGATCTCAATCTTTCAAAGTATTCTTTCTGTCATTTATGAAGGCATATGCTTTATTGTCATCATGGATATCCCTTGTGCTAAACTACATAAATACCCGAAATCTGCCTTCATCAATATGAATAAGGAGTAGAAGAAGGTAGCAAATTTTCGTGACCTGTTGGCGTGGTGACCATTTGCGGTGCAACTCTCCTTGGGCGGGCAGGAATAAGGGCTTATAATAAGAATGTCACTCTACCCACGACATCATCGACAATGATTATTGGTAGTGGTTGCTCTATTCCACTTCCGCCAAAGGAGAGTTGTTCTGCGATTGCTCCCCATAGTGTAGAGTTTGCAGCATGATTGTGACAACGATTGCACCAAAAATGGTGCCTGTGCTACTGGAATACCAAGGGACAGGTTACTTCTTACAGTATTTCTGGCTTTTCTTTACTTAGCTGATTGTTGTTGTGCATCCCTTTTAGAAATTATCTATATTTTTTTTTGCGATAGTCCTAATTTATAGAAACGACATTGCTTTCGTCCTAGTTTTAACAAATGTGACACGGGCATTGCATTGACGAAGCAACCAGGTTTCTGCTGGACGTGTTGCATCCAATCCAAAGGAAAGAAAATCTACGCCGAGATTTGCAGTTCGATGATTATTAATTCTGTCATATAAGGGTTTGTGTATATAAAAGATTGATTTAGTGATCTAGGGTTTCCGACTTGCCTAAAACTAAAGCGGCATACCTATTTTTCTGAAGGGGGCAATATAACACCACAGTTAGGAGGACGTACATATGAATTGAGTTTTAATATTTATTCATCACTTGTGTTTATTAAAATGTCTGCTCTTAAGCTGGAATTTCGATCATAGATCCCTTTAAGAGTCCAGATACAAAAACACTACGGTAATGCGTGTAAGGCAATCACTGTAATTCAAATTAATTTTGATAAACAGCATATATTTTGTGGAAGAAAAATGGAGGTGTAGAAAAGCTATTAGGAGAGAGATATACTCAAGAAAAACACAATATAAATATTGAACTAAAAAAGATATGAAATATCTCAATGCTTGAGATTATTTGTTCTCCTTATTATTTATCTGCCCAAAACAATCAAGAACAACAACATATATAGCTCTAGGTACTTCTACTTTTGTAACTATAGAAATTGTCTTCACATTCTACATTTATGGAAATTTTCATCCAAGTCTAATTTCAATTAATTAGTTGAGTCTAATCCTAACTTTGTATTGATATATTAGTGTTGAACTATAATCTATGTAGACAATGGACTCAATGAAGCATTATCTTCCCCACTCCCTCATGATGCTGAATGATGCAATTCCAAGTATGTTTCTCAGATAATGAAACTTTTCTTTTGGTAGTGATTTGGTGAATATATCAGCAAGTCCGATCAATTGTTTTACAAAACTTCATTTCAATTTCTCCTTTTGTCACATAATCTTTTATGAATTGATATTCACTATAAGAAGAAGGGTCATTTAGCCTCACATTAGCACCACTATTTGTAAAGGATTTGAGAAACCTTCACTTATCAAATAGTGGTGCAAAAGTGGTGATAATCTGGAGATACCCAAGTGATGCTATGTTTTCTCGTGCAAAAGTGGAGTTAGTAAAAAATGTTAAATTTGGTGTTAAATGCATATGTGGCATTCCATGGTGTATGGTGCAAACCACCAAAAACCAATGTGACATGGATCAACATATTGTGATGCAAAGCACCAAAACCAATTTTACAAAAATTAAAAATTTATCATAAAAATATCAAAATTATTATTATAATAATAAATTGTATATGGTGCAAAACACCATAAAATAAAATAAAAAAGGTGAAAAAAATATTTATTATTATTATTATAATAAAATTGTATATGGTGCAAAGCACCATAAAATATGAGATGGTGCAAAAAAAATTAACCTCCTTTATTTAGAAAGATTATATATTGCCAAGGTTTAAAGATAGACTAAGAAGTTGTATTTGATCATTTAGAAGCTAGGTGCCCATGAGTTTGGATCCTGGGAAGAGTTTGATTTTAGTCCCAAAGAGAAAAATTTGATCATTTTCTTTTTCTTAAATCCAATTACCATAAATATATTTAATTTATATCAAATGTATTAACACAATTGAAGTATCCCCTAGTTTCATCCAAAAAATTTAATTCATTGTGTACAATAAGAATATGGTAGCTTTATTTGTGCTTGGCTACATGGCAAGTATCAATTACAAGTAATCATTGTGTACAATAAGACCATGGTAGCTTTTTTTGTGCTTGGCTAC
This sequence comes from Pinus albicaulis, assembly GCA_034641835.2. NCBI lineage: Eukaryota > Viridiplantae > Streptophyta > Pinopsida > Pinales > Pinaceae > Pinus > Pinus albicaulis. Next base: position 681,891,625 of record CM076571.1, on the reverse strand, counting down.
ATTATGGAAAGTATCAATTACAAGTAATGGAACAGTATCTCCATTGAAACATTGATATGATTCAAAGTTGATAGGCACAATATATTTACATACATAATATCACTACTGATCACCGAGTGCTATACGCCCATCGTGCTTGCACCATCAAATCTGGAGGTTCAATACCCACAAACATATTAGTGGCTGAATAGAGATTTATCATAGGCATGGACAAACCTCATATTTTTGGAGATGCAATGGAATGGAGAACTATGAAGTCCTACTTGCTTAACTAACAAAATTCTCTTTCACAAACTGATATCCTGGAAAAATATGTCTGGTTCTAAAAAAACCAAATGTAGCGAGTAAAACATGAGAAAACTTTCATACATCACTACATACATGATTTGCACAGAAGAACCAGAAGGAAAATTGAGTACGTTATTGACTTTGGATGTCATTCTTTTAGTTCTTAATGTGGAGTTAACAATATATTGATGTTACACAAGCTAACAACATGCATACCTGATCTAACTCCTATTCCATATCATTACTACGCAGCAAAGATTATTATGACTATCCAAAAATTAGGTGTGTTATAAACTACACTCAATTGTGAAACCAAAACCAAATAAGTGTCTTCTCACCAGTGTTGGACGGACTTCATCATTGACATAGCATACAAGAGAAACATACAATAGGTTACAGAACAGCCAAATTACTTCTTTGATGTTAAAGAGATAAAGAGTATTCAAAATTTCAAAATAATATCAAACTGCTCAAATGTACTCTATCACATGCAAGTTCCTCATAGCAAAGGGTTTCTAGTGGCTACTAAAGATGTCAAATAAAGAAAAAATGAAATGAGTTCAAATAAATTTACTGCTCTGAAATCCACCATAGAGTCTGAGCAAGAATACGAATGGAACGAGCATGGATAGAAGCACCCAAAAATACCACTACTCCATATCTCTTCGGCCCCTTCTTCATAGAAATAATTTCCTGCAGAAAACATTAATCATCAAGTGCTATACGCCATCCAGGCATGCACTATCAAATCTGGAGGTTCAATACCCACAAAATTATTAGTGGCTGAACAAAGATTTATCACAAGCAGGGACAAACCCAAATCAGCGAATGAATTTTTCCTTAAAGCACAATTATCCTAGAAATTTTGAATATCCAAATTATACAAACATAACCATTTAAAATTTCTCAATTCCTTATCACATTTCCCACATTATTTCCCAATTTTCTTTTTAAAAGTCTCCTCGTTAGAATACTGCACCGATAAAGCATAAATGTTGTGACAATGTTGTCAATTTCCATACAAATCCAATATATGGTGTGTACCCTAATAAAGCAGGTCAAGAATATGTGTGTCATTGCTCTCAGTTTTCATGCATGTGATGCAAACATATGCAAATAGGAATGTTTATTTTCTTTGAAAATAAGAGAGAGAAAAAGCACAAATATCCTTAAAGCAGCGGTAAATGATAACTATCTAGTTTTGTTATATAGAAGCTCTGTTTGAAAATGCACGACCATTGGATTACAAAATTATACTGTACAACATCAACCAAATCAATCCATCCTTTCATCTTTAAATAAATTTATACTCTAAAAATGGCAGCTAATTGATTCACAATATTCATTGTCACAACTCACAATCTGGAGGTGGACAGAATCTAATAAATCAAAATCTTTTCTTTAGATTTTTCCAGATGGGGACTTCGGAATTAAAGTGACAAATGCCACTCAGTGTATTTTCTTGTATGGTGAAACCTACACTCAAGTACAACAACAAATTTCTCTCCTGAGTGAACAAGATAAACTAAAGCTTTAGGTTTATTTTTAAATACCCTAGGACTCTATAATTGGGCTCAACATGGATCAGTTAGTTGCAACAAAAAATTGAATATAAAACTTTCATCACTCACATAACTTTACAAAATACTTACATAACTCTACAAAATACTTACAAGTTCCAATATAAATTTTTCTTACATAAAATCTTCCCTACAAAATGAATCATCAAGAGAACAATGAATCATCAAGAGAACAGAAACTAAAACAAAATGAAAAATTAGGAAACAAAATAGGGAAGTGTTGCATTTACCTATTTTGCAACAAAAAATTTACATCCTCCTCGCACAGATTGCTACTAGGCTTCCTCACAACAAATGACATTGGTACTTGACCTGCTTCCTCATCAGGATTGTTGGGTAGCTTAATTGTCAGATTAAACCTCTCAATATTAATTATCAATCTGGGAGTCGTAAACGCGAGTTGTACTGCGTATTGGCTCAGCTTAATGGTCAGAGTATAAATATGTTCCTTTGTAATGATAAAGTAAACACTGGAATGAAACACACATTTGATGGCAAACAAGCAATCTTGAAAAGGAAACCTACTTAACCAATTTTGTTCAGTGCAAATTCCATAATGAAATTAAACTACAAATCAATCCTCAATCATGTAAAATTCTCGCACTCGCATTCTACTTTTAAATCTCCTATGATAACTTGAAAACCTTAATCTATTAGCTCCTCTCACTAACTTGAAACTATCACTTGAAACTAAGCCTGAGATAACCAAAAGACACACATTATAAATTCACACCTTAAGCTAACTATCTAAACTACTCTTGATAACAAATTCAAAATTTAAATTAACAAAAGACAATTCTAACTATTTTCAAAAGAAAACTACTTTGCTTCATGTAAAAATAACACTTAAAAGACCCTATTAAAAATTTCATTGCAAATAATCTACGAGAAAAATTTAATTCAAAGACTTTGATCTAAATTCAATCAATCATTCAATAACATAAGCTCACTTTCCAAAATCAAATCATGTAACTCAATAACTAAAACTAAATCATGTTGCATTTGAATTGATCTCTCTACCTGCACAATCAAATCCATATTCAAAATTTCTCTCACATGGAAATTATTACACTATGAAAACAAAGAATCATTCTAACTAAAAATAAATCTAATTCTTAAGCTAGGTCTCAGGATGCATAAACAAATTAAATTAAATCCTGCAAACATTCAAACAAATCAAATCAAATCCTACAAACATTCAAAAACATTATACTATGCAAACTTGGAATTATTATTCTAAATGGTGGCGTTAACATGTTCGAATTCAAAGCATCTAAAATATGTTCTAACATGCCACTCAATAATGAAAACTTTAAATCACTGCTACATGCACAATTAAATCCATGCTCAAACTTTCTCTTATAAAGAAATGATCATACTACGAAAACAAGAATAATTCTAATTTAAAAGAGATTTAATTATTAAGAGAAATACCGCTATGCATGAACAATCAAACCTTGAATTACACTCGCAATGGCAGCGTTACCTATTCAAAATTAAAGCATTACAATCTGTTATCACTACTGAATCAAACTCAGAAATTGGAAAACAAAATAATGATCTAAGTGTAGAATTAAGAAATATTAGATACTATTTATAAACAATTCAAAACAAAATATAATTCTACAAATTAAACTAAAGCATAATTCCTAAATCTATGAAGACGAGGGACTCGACTCCAGGTTCTAGTGGATTCTTGCCACTCCTTGGAGCAAGTCCTAAACTATCTCAACGTTTAAAAACAAAAATTACAATGCTTAAATAAAACAAATGCACAAGCCCAAAATGTATTAAATTAAATCAAAACATCGAGTCAAATCTTAATTAATAAATACATCATATGTTGCTGCTCCATTACAATTATTGTGCTGGGAAATTCGATGCTAGATCTACAAATCAGAAGAGATACATTTAATTTGACCCTGAGAAATTCGACTTTGACACCTGAGGAATTTAATTGTGCCCTGTCTAATTGATGGACGGACTCTCTAATTCTGCACCCTCCCTACATTCTCAGGAGAGATTGATTTACATCTGAGAAATTTAATTGTTGGACTCTACGCCCTTCCCAATTGATGGACGAACTACCTACTATCTAATCGATCCACACCTCCTTGATTTAGTGCGCAGCTACTGCTTTATAGAAGCAGCGTTGCCTTAATTAAATGTTGGTGGTTACATATAATACAAATTTAGGATTCAGGTGATGTGAATTAAACAAATATCAGAACAATGAGATTTTGTTTCTAATTTCAGTTTGAGCTGGTGCGATCCCGGGTTCTGGAAGAATGTGACCTCACACACTGCTGGCAGAGGTATCGTACAGCTAATTGGGGCATCGTAAGGTAGCTTCAACAATGATTTTCATTCTCATTTGCCATATCATAAGGATGGAAACTTGTTTATTGTTAAGAGCTCGACAAAGGTTGTGATTCTCCTTTTACACCTTTGAGAATTCCATTAAGCTTGGCTTATCCCCAATCAATAATGTATGGTTGAAACAATGCGTGCTATGGGTGCCACAATCGGTAACCATGATCCTCGATCAGAAATTCCCCAAAGCACACCACTGGCGGGGACACTTGAGATGGCTTCCCATTCTTGTCGTCTTCACTCAATGCTTTCACTATGAAACCTGAAGCCGACCATTTGAAGGTATTCATTTTGTGTTGAGCCTTGATTTCTAGCATTCTCAGAAACGATGATCTATAAATACCCTTGGAAGGAAATTGTGAAGTTGACAAATTGATAGTCTTGGCCTTCAGAAATATAGAGGACCTGGCTTGTTTGAATGTGGAGGCTAATTTTGTGCTCCACATTATTTTCTTTCAGAATACTCACAAGCATATGCCAAAATTCATCCTCGCTAACCTTCCCAACAAATGCTGATGAACCTCCAAGCCTTGCTATACCAACGAAAACATTCACAAGGGTTCCTCCTGGAGCTTTCTTGAATGCAGGAGCATCAACTAATGACACTCCATTGACCATTGGGACAAAAGTAGATAGCTAGCTGAAGCTCTAATAAGCGTTGAAGCATTGGCGAGGTTGAAACCACGAATTATCCAATGATTGGTGATTAGTGGTATGAGCGCTTGCAGCAAAAATCATTGAACCATTGAAACCATTGTGCATCCTGAACTCCAGAATTGATCTCATGTATGAGAAGAATGATACATTTCTATTACAATTGCTTTGTTGTAGTCAGATACTGTTGTATTTCATTGAAGCGGACGTTAGCATCCCCTTTACGAGAAATTCTATTATGGCTTTCTCAATATACATTTCAACGCAGATTCGTAAGCCTGTTCGCAGATTAACACTCAAGTCTCCTCACTATAATGTCTCATCATGGCCTTCTTGCACACAAAATTCTCACATGCCTGTTAGCTGAAGCTCAACCGAAAATATGAAGTGCACATATGAGTTTGTCTCTGAGGCACCCCAAATGCAACAAAGCATATATAGATTCATTCAAGGACTTTCCATCAAGAGATATACTAAAAAACATCAATATTTGAATTTCTTCCCAGGCAAGGTTGGGGAAGATATGTGATTTTTGAGTTCTTGTATGGTACATGCTGCTCCCTAATGGTCAATGTGTATTTTATGAAAGGGTTAACAACCATTGTCCACACAACTAGTTTTGAAGCTATAAACTCTTTGGCATATTGAGAGTAAATTGATATTGGTTTTAATCCCCAAACATAACCAGAGTAGCAATATTCATAGAGACCCAATAGGTTCACATTCAGAAATGGTTTTCAGTGGAATATTCCCCTTACAATAACTCCTTCATGAACCCGAATTTTGCCAAACGGTTTCTAGGTTATATGAAACATAGTGCTCTGAACACAACCCACGTCTCGGAATTTAGATATTCTGCTCCATTTGGGAAAAAATTTGATATTTTCACCTACATCAATTCAACTACCCAACTGCTACTTTTATGCATTTGGTGAATTCGTACTCAAATGCATTCCTGCACCGAACCTTCCTGCAACCAAGAAGGAATTTATTAAAAACACTAATCAAATTAACTAATAACAAGAATTTATAAATTAATAGCTATTGTCTCCAAATGCCTCTAATTAATCGATAAATAATGATTAAAAAACTAGGTACGAGCCTATAATGATGTGATAAATATCGTGAAAATTTGGGAAAAAGTGCGACTCAACATCCCCCCACACTGAACTTCTTGCACGTCCCCGTGCAAGAAAAACCTTTAAGACTGTGAAATAAGGCAGGGAAAATGTTAGCAAATATTCTAGAAAGTAAGAATGAAGATGCCCAATGTTGTAATGCATTCATTATCCCACACATTGGTATTAATATTGTGTTACCAGCTAAAACCATGTGAAATGATAAAACTAGATCAGGTACCGAAAGTAGACATGATGGAGAAAATAGTGTTTGCACATACTTATTACCTTGTCCCAAATTTTGTTTTTGCCAAAGTCTTATGATAAAAATCAAATTTTGTTGAAAAAGTGCAGTTTCAAGAGGAATAACACAAGATTCCTGTGCCTATTATAATGATCTCATACCTAAGTAATCCAACACATATTTAGAGGTAACTACAATCAGTATGCATTGTTGGAAACCAACACCTTCTGAGTAGTCATCATTGAGAAATTCATCACTCTGAATACCATGAAAGTTGAAGTGAGTTACGATACCAGTCAGCAACCTCTTTATTGAACACTCTAAATTATGTTGTAATCGGGAATAAAAAATAAATTTCCTCTTAATCTAGTACAATGAATTACCTTCACTAATGGTACCACATCATTCAAATATTCTTGATTTTTGAAAGATAGAACTCAAAGCATCATCTTCAAATTGTCTTAAAAACATTGTCCAAGAAAAATGATGAGTCTTAGGGAAAGAGAAGGATAACCAAATGAATCATAGAATGTAGTTAAATTTAATACCATATACATGGCCCTGCTACCCGCAAGTGTCCATAACCTCGACAGGGATGTCTTTTAACCTAGCGAAATGTCAATATCCCACTTACTAGATATAGATTTAGAGTTATCTTTATTTGACTTTTTAGATGAAGGCCACTGTCCTGGCTTGGTAACCAGATGATGGTAGTGCCACTCACAAGAAGAAACATGGATGAACAGGCCGGCTCGTGATGATACCTCCCGTCTTCCAACTTTTTGGCTGAAAGCCATTACTCTGGCTTGGTGACCAGAAGCAGTAATGTCATATATGTTAGGTCTCATGATCGTGGTATGTCGGCTCATCACGAGACCTCCTATCCTTCCCTAAATCATTGTAAGCTCTGATTATGATTAACCTTAAAGGTTACTTAATAAGTGGGGAGACAGATCTGCTCCTTAAGAGTACAGGATGGTGTGAAAACTTTTTAATGACTAATCATTGCTGGCTATTTCCTCTACCCTAAAGACTTGTTAAAGTTATCCCAGACAATGATTGAAAGATTCCTTGAGTTAAGAATGCTAGTGTTCTCCTGAATATCTCACTATGATCTTTACAAGGGTGGTCCACCATAGGGATTTTCCAATAGTACCTTCTAAGGGAAACTGAAAATATATATCCGAGACGACAACTCATTAGAGTGATTAATCATGGTTATTTTTTTCAAAATCATGAGGCATTAGAGCGAATTGTACTCAACAAGATTTGTCACAAATGTGTTTGTTAAAAACTATTGTGGATCAAAAGTAGTTTTAACATGCATTATTTAAAATTAAAAACCTTAATAGCATGATAACAGCTTTATTTATTTATTCTCCTACCCTACTTTACACTAAGAGGCAAAATACTCCCGTCTAAGTATACGAGTACTTCCAATGAAGCCATGTGCGTAACAAAATGCTGATTATACTCACACTTACTTTTAAAAAATAGACTTCAAGACAAACAAAAGCATTAGAAACTAGTTGCTTCAATTGATATGGTACCAAGAGTTTCTGAATGCTGAGGAAATAAGATGCCTTGATGACTGTTCGGAACCAGGATTCAATGGAATCCACATATTTATGATTCTCCAACTGATGCAAATCTTCCACAGTTTTATATTCACTCCCTTGGAGGCATAAGGGACCAGGTGAAAGACAAAAGATAAATCCCTCAAGTTTAGGTTCAAATATCTGCTTTTCAAATTGAGAAGAATGGTTGAGAGAGATTCTAGGGTTTTTAGTTTCAACAACATTTTCAAAATAAGTTCCAATGAAATATTGCTGCTCTTGTGTTATTTGAATTATATCTTCCCGGAGTGAATGCTCTATAGTAATGGGGGGAGTTTCCAGATTCATTCCCTCTTCCAACATGGAAGATGTAGCATTTTTTTCAATAGGGGAATCAACGGAAAGACTAGGTGGTTCGAACTACTGTGCAAATCGATGGTTTAGATTAGGGTTTAGGGTGCGGTTTGGCCTAGGGTTTTGGTTAATGATTGGACTAAGGTTTGGATTTGGATTGGGATAAGGCCTAGGGATTGAGTTAAGGCTAGGATTTGAATGAGGGCTAGGTTTAGGGTTTGGACTAGCATGAGGGTATCGATTAGGGTTAGGTCTAGGGTTAGGATAAGGGCTAGGTTATGGATTAAATCTAGGTCTAGGGTATGGAATAGGGTATGAACTAGGGTTAGGGTAGGGTTGCACATGTAGCTGCAACCATGGAGGAGGATAAATTAATGGTGCATTGGAAACATATTGTGGCTGTTGTTGGTGCTCATATGATTGAATTTGCATGGGATATTTCCCTAGAGATAAGGATCCAAATGACTCTTGAGGCCATGGAGATATATAGCTCAAGGATGAGGGCCAAGGCGAGGGCCACTGTGGCCATGAAGTAGGATATTCAATTCGAGGAGGATCAGAAGTTTGCCATGAAATTCCAGGATTATAAACATGCTAAGGAACTTGCTCAGGAAAATAAAAATTATTCCAAGTATCAAATGGTGTTGGGTTTTGAGTTATACCTGGAAGTTGATTCGATTCATTACTTGATTCCCTGAGTACCTTTCATAATCATGGCAGTGATGGGCAATGTTCAGTTGCCTGACCATCCTCACAGTTTTCGCAAACTTTTAGATTGCTAAGTGGACACTTTCCATGACAATGTTTCTTTCTATAGTTGGCACATAGGATAAGCAGTGGTTCTTCGTCCTTCTCTTTTTCCTGCAAATCATCCAATTTCGAAATCAAATATTTGATTATATTAAATTTATATTCAAGCAAGATATTAAATTTTTCACTTGTGAATTCTTTATCGGATGACTTGTCTGTCTCTGTAGCAGCATGAAAACTCCTCATTGAATGATTCCTCAAAATACCATCTTCTTGTCTTCAGTGAGAAAACTGGTAAATTCTGTGATCACATGAATTAGTATGCAAGGTTTCTTATAGTACCCAAAAAATGATATAACATTGAAGATTGGATTCTGAAGATAAATGAATTTTAAAATATTTTGATTGAAATAAAGCTCACCATGCTTGCATGAAAGGACAATGTCGAATCAAAGTACTAGGGGGGAAATACTGAATCAAAGAAATATTTAATCTATTGAAAGAAAAGAAATTTGGAAATTAAATGTCTAAAGCCTGCTTCCATAGGAAAGGAAATAAAAGTTCAAGAGATAAGCAAGATGGCCAAACTTTGGAGCAACCCCAAAAAAGTGGATGCGTGGCTCTTCACTCACGTCTTACTTTACACTCTCCACCCTATTACATCCTACAATACCCTTGAAAATCTGTAAGAAAAAGTTTACCTGAGCCAAAATAAAACTCCCCAGCAACGACACCAAAATGTTGAGCAGCTTAATTGTCGGATTAAACCTCTCAATGTTAATTATCAATCAGAGAGTCGTAAACGCGAGTTGTACTACATATTGGCTCAGCTTAATGGTCAGAGTATAAATATGTTCCTTTGTAATGATAAACTAAACACTGGAATGAAACACACATTTGTTGGAAAACAAGCAATCTTGAAAAGGAAACCTACTTAACCAATTTCGTTCAGTACAAACACCATAATTCAATTAAACTACAAATCAATCCTTAATCATGTAACATTCTTTCACTCGCATTCTACCTTTAAATCTCCTATGATAGCTTGAAAACCTTAATCTATTAACTCCTCTCACTAACTTGAAACTATCACTTAAAACTAAGCCTGAGATAACCAAAAGACACACATTATAAATTCACACCTTAAGCTAACTATCTAAACTACTCTTGATAACAAATTCAAAATTTAAATTAACAAAAGACAATTCTAACTATTTCTAAAAGATAACTACTTTGCTTCATGTAAAAATAACACTTAAAAGACCCTATTAAAAATATCATTGCAAATAATCTACGAGAAACCTTTAATTCAAAGACTTTGATATAAATGAAATAAATAATTCAATAACACAAGCTCACTCTCCAAAATCAAATCATGTAACTCAATAACTAAAACTAAATCATGCTACATTTGAATTGATCTCTCTACTTGCACAATCAAATCCATATTCAAAATTGCTCTTACAAGGAAATTATTACACTACGAAAACAAAGAATCATTCTAACTAAAAATAAATCTAATTATTAAGATAGGTCTCAGGATGCATAAACAAATCAAATTAAATCCTGCAAACATTCAAAAAAATCAAATCAAATCGTGCAAACATTCAAAAACATTATACTATGCAAACTTGGAATTATGATTCTAAATGGCGGTGTTAACATGTTCGAATTCAAAGCATCTAAAATCTGCTCTAGCATGCCACTCAATAATGAAAACTTTAAATCACCACTACATGCACAATTAAATCCACGCTCAAACTTGCTCTTATAAACAAATGATCATACAATGAAAAGAAGAATAATTCTAATTTAAAAGAGATTTAATTATTAAGAGAAATCTCGCTATGCATGAACAAATCAAACCTTGAATTACACTCTCAATGGTAGTGTTACCTATTCAAAATTAAAGCATTACAATATGTTCTCACTACTGAATCAATATCAGAAATTGGAAAACAAAATAATGATCTAAGTGCACAATTAGGAAATATTAGATACTATTTAAAAACAATTCAAAACAAAATATAATTCTACAAATTAAACCAAATCATAATTCCTAAATCTATGAAGGCGAGGGACTCGACTCTAGGTTGCAGTAGATCCTTGCCATTCCTTGGAGCAAGTCCTAAACTAGATCAACGTTTAAAAACAAAAATTACAATGCTTATATAAACCAAATGCACAAGCCCAAAATGTATTAAATTAAATCAAAACATCGAATCAAATCTTAATTAATAAATACATCATTTTTTGCTGCTCCATTACAATTATTGTGCTAGGCAATTTGATGCTAGATCTGCAAATCAGAAGAGATTCATTTAATTCAACCCTGAGAAATTCGACTTTGACACCTGAGGAATTTAATTGTGCTCTCTCTAATTGATGGATGGACTCTCTAATTCTGCGCCCTCCCTACATTCTTAGAAGAGATTGATTTACATTTGAGAAAATTAATCGCTCGACTCTGCGCCCTTCCCAATTGATGGATGAACTACCTACTATCTAATCGATCCACACCTCCTTGATCTAGTGCGCAGCTACTGCTTGATAGCAAAAACGTTGCCTTAATTAAATGTTGGTGGTTACATATAATACAAATTTAGGATTCATGTGATGTGAATTAAACAAAAATCAGAACAATGAGATTTTGTTTCTAATTTCAGTTTGATCTGGTGTGATCCCAGGTTCTGGAATAATGTGACCTCACACACTACTGGCAGAGGTATCGTACAGCTAATTGGGGCATCGTAAGGTAGCTTCAACAATGATTTTCATTCTCGTTTGCCATATCATAAGGATGGCAACTTGTTTATTGTTAATATCTTGATGAAGGCTGTGATTCTCCTTTTATGCCTCTCAGAATGCCATTAAGATTGGCTTATCGCCAATCGATAATGTATGGTTGAAACGATGCGTGCTATGGGTGCCACAACCAGTAGCCATGATCCTCGATCAGCATTTCCCCAAAGCACACCACTAGCGAGGACACCTTAGATGGCTTCCCATTCTTGTCATCTTCATGCAATGATTTCACTATTAAACCTAAAACCAGTCGTTCGAAGGTATTCCTTTTGTGTTGAGCCTTGATTTCCAGCATTCTTAGAAACGACGATCTGTAAAGACCCTTGGACGGAAATTTTGAAGTTGACAAATTGATAGTCTTGGCATCCAAAAATATAGAGGACACGGCCCAATTGAATGTGGAGATTGATTATGTGCTCCACATTATTTTCTTTCATAATACCCATAAGCATGCACCCAAATTCATCCTCGCCAACCTTCCCAACAAATGCTGATGTACCTCCAAGCCTTGCTATACCAACGAAAACATTCGCAGGGGCTCCTCCTAGAGCTTTCTTGAATGCAGGAGCATCATCTAATGACACTCCATTGACCGTTGGGACAAAATTAGATAGCTAGTTGAAGCTCTAACCAGTGTTGAAGCATTAGCGAGGTTGAAACCACGAATTCTCCAATGATGTGTGATTAGTGGTATGAGCACTTGTAGCAAAAATCATTGAAACAATTGAAACCATTGTGCATCCTGAACTCTAGAATTGATCTCATGTCTGAGAAGAATCGTACATTTCCATTATAATTTCTTTGTTGTAGTCAGAGCCTGTTGTATTTCATTAAAGCAGACATTAGCATCCCCTTTACGAGAAATTCTATTGTGGCTTTCTCAATCTCGATTTCAATGCAGATTTGTAAGCTTGTTTGCAAATTAACGCTCAAGTCTCCTCACTATAATGGCTCACCATTTCCTTCTTGCACACAAAATTATCACATGCCCATTAGCTGAAGCTCAACCGAAAATATGAAGTGCGCATATGAGTTTGTCTCCAAGGCTCCCCAAATGCAACAATGCATAAATATATTCATTCAAGGACTTTTCATCAAGAGATATACTGAAAAACATCAATATTTGAATTTCTTCCCAGGCAAGTTTGGGGAAGATATGTGAGTTTTGAATTAGTGTATGGTACATGTTGCTCCCTGATGGTCAATGTGTATTTTATGAAAGGGTTAACAACCATTGTCCACACAACTAGTTTTGAAGCTATAAGCTCTTTGACATATTGAGAGTATACTGAGATTTGTTTTAATCCCCAAACATAACCAGAGTAGCAATATTCATAGAGACCCAATAGGTTCACGTTCAGAAATCGTTTTTAGTGGAATATTCCCCTAACGATCACTCTTTCACGAAGCCAAATTTTTCCAAACAGTTTCTGAAGTTATATGAAACACGGTGCTATGAACACAACCCACATCTTGGAATTTAGATATTATACTCCATTTGGTCATAAATTTGATATTTTCACCTATAGAAATTCAACTACCCAACTGCTACTTTTATGCATTTGGTGAATTCGTACTCAAATGCATTCCTGCACCGAACCTTCCTGTAACCAAGAAGGAATTTATTAAAAACAATCATCAAATTAACTAATAACAAGAATTTATAAATTAATAGCTACTGTCTCCAAATGCCTCTAATTAATGGATAAATAATCATTAAAACACTAGGTACGAGCATATAATGATGTGATAAATATCGTGAAAATTTGGGCAAAAGTGCGGCTCAACAAGGATATCTAAAACACAGAATGCATTCTTAAATTAATTAGAAGGTATGCAAAAATCTAAGACAAAGAATTTCATGCTTAAATTATTTAGAAGGTATGCAAAATCTAGCGTGCAAACAAAAGAGGAGATGCACTAAATGTTGTAGAGAGTCTGTGCTATGAACCTAAATATTGAATTTTGGATCAAGAAGTGTGGTAAATGGTACTCACGGAATAACAGCTACATCAGTAATCTTTGGGTTTGAGAGGAGAAATTCCTCTAATTCTGCTGGAGAAACCTACCAAAAAAATAAAATTCTGAGAAAATATTTGGATTTGCATCAAACTAAAGGACTCTGAAATGCTAATTCTTCCTAGGCAACTTGCCAAAATATTAAAAAAAAAAATCTGAGAGGATAAATATATTAAATTTGCATTAAAATAGAGGTCCTAAAATGATTTGTACCTGAAATCCTTTGTACTTGATCAACTCCTTTAATCTGTCCACAATAAAAAGGAATCCATCCTCACCAATGTAACATAGATCCCCAATTTTCAGCCACCCTTTAGAGTCCAAAGTTGATGTAGTTGCTTCATCATTGCCAAAATAGCACACATGGATTACTAAAATCCTGAATTGTATTTCTCTACTCAGAACTTAGGACAGATCAGGCCAATACAGAAATATTGGACCTGTGTATTGGGAGGTAGGGTTAGAGAAATATCATACTGCTAACACCAATCACCTTTGTTTTCTAACATAGGTTTATTGTCTATAAATACAATTATTGTATGAAATATAGTTTCTATAATTAAAATCTCATAAAAATAAATTAACCTAATCTCATTGCAAATTCTAAAATATTCCCTTACCTATTCCAGAATATTTCTAAAAATACCATGAATTTAAACAAAAGTGAAACAATTAACTTCATTTAAACATTTTTAAAAGATCCCAAATATATACTAAACATAAAAATTAACCATTATAATCATACAATAAATATACACTTAAACCTATAATGGTGGGTCAAGACAGGACATAGTCCTTTCAGAATGGTCTATAGAGTGAGCTCATTGGGTTCTTCAATAATTTTTTAAAGTGTTTGCAAAAAGGCAACCAGGTCAACACCATATATAATCTTGTGATATGCTGTCACATTAACTTGAAAGATAACAGTTGAATATTAGATGCCTCCTTAAGTCTGATGCAAATACAAGCTTCAGTGCATGTTGAATTTCATTTAATATTTTTTGACAGATTTAATATTTTCTTTGATACATACATACACACACACACACACACACACACACACACACACACACACACACACACATATATATATATCATGTCGACCAGATATAATACAATTGCATGATCATTTTTTTAAGTGAGAATTCTAATACAATAAAGATACTCGATCACATTGAGATGCTCAAGATTTTCAGGTAGATATTTGGAAATGAGGTAGCTAATTAAAAATCTTCGGATGCATTATGAGCCTATTAGAAAAACACGGTCTAACATGACAAACACTTTTTAAGTTAGAAAAATTAGAGAGATCTGTAGCTGCAATTGGTTTTTCAAACGGATTAATCCATCAGTAGTCACAACAACTGTTGGTTGGAATGCCCCCACAGCCATAATTTCTCCATGTCAAACATTAGAAAGTTCACTTTAATAGTTATCCTTGAACAAAGAGAAAAATTGTGTGGCTCAACTTGAGAATGGAATCGACTGAACCCCCTTGAAGACAATAATGCAGGGTTTACTTACAGAACTAGGAGGCAGGATTGCATCAAAACGGTCCACACCAAACATTCCTAAATTAGACAAAGTAAAATTTCCTACAAAGAGGCTAGGCATATAAGAATTAAGCTTTTATAGTTGACCTTGTGAAACTCAAGACACATCTACTTCAATGTGTAGGACACAAAAAAGAGTTATAATGACAACCTTGTGTTGGGAATGGCGAAAAGCTACTAAACAATGGATAGGGAAATTATCTTTTGATAAGAAAATCAAAGAAGATCCAAAAAATGAATAAGAAGAATAGATTCATAGTACATTTTCACAAACCTATATTATATTCCTAAGGCTGAAGCTGGTTTTCACAAGCCTTATCTACCAATTCCTTCCATTTCCTTGAGAGAGTATATATATCAACCTAAATGCAAGATACAAACTCTGAAAAAGTTTAGACTTACAAAATTTCAGTCGGCAAGTAATGTACAATACTGCTAAGGCTTCATAAATTGAACCACAAAAAAGAAATTGTTGAAAAAATTTGAATTTGATATAACAGAGACTGAGATCTAAATTCTATATGGTCTGGATTCCAAACCTTGTCTGCAATCTTGAAGCACAGGTGTAATTAGGCCTCCATCCATAGCCACAGTGACTGCAATGTTTATGTTGCTATTGTAGGTGAAACTCTTTCCATATTTGCAACTTGCATTGTTTTTTGGGTGTTTGGCTAAAGCAAGGGCAGTGGATTTTGCAATCAATGCAATCATTGTCACTCCTTTAGACTTGATCTACACATGAGAATCCAACTTGGAAAAAATAGTAGTACCTCAAGGCATCTGAATACAACAAAGGTCTTCTGCCCCCTCATGACATTATAAATCAAGTAAAATTTTCATACTGCTGGAAAAAAACTTCTCAGGGAAGCTCAACATCAAATTTGCATCCAATATGCCCATCATTGGCACATGTGGATAGCATCAAAGTCAACGGTGAGTAATACTACATACTTTAAAAACAAACTCTCACGAAAAGAGGCTTGGGGCCTCATCCTGCGATAAATTATAATACATGTCATAATGGGAATCTAAAGTCTAGATTATGTTGACCAGGTATAACCTACAGGGAATATTCACAAAACAAAAATATGGAGGAAGAAAATGTAGCTAAAGTATAGAAACGTTGAGAACGACTGCATAAAGCCACAAAATGCCAATTAAATAACAAGAAATCACACCCAAAATTTAATCATGGAAATTGCACCATGCTGAAGCTCAATATATCATATTGATAGAGGGATGGAGAAGAAAATTGCACTCCTCAACATATCATAGGTACAGAATGTGACAGTGAAAACATGGGGGAGGAATAAATCAAATATTCAATGCCAGAAAATACACCATAATCAAGTTAAGAAATGAGGAAAATAATGGCGAAATTGTTTTCATTTAATGGTTCACACTTTCAGGTCAGTTATGGCTAAATATACCCAAGTATAGGGACATTAGTAGAACCAGTTACTTGTTAACCATGGTGTTTATTCAAAGACATAAAGTTGGAATTTTTCCCTATATAACATCTTTGGCTCTTCGTGAGATTTTCACCCACAATTTGTGGATTTTGTATCATGTTCTAATCTCCAGATCACACACTTGATTAAAAACACGGAAATTCTCTAAAATCAATGTGGTCTGTGATTTTGATTTTTTTTTTTAATTTTGAATAAAACCTATATGGTCTGTGGCCTTTTTTTCAAATTCCAAAGAAAATATTTAGAATGATGGGTAAAAAAACCTGAACGAAAATTGTTGTTATGCACATGAAAATGGGAAAAAAAACCTAACAAATAATCGAGAGTAAGGAACCTTAATCACAAGGGAGTGACATAGTCCTTGCCCGTAATAACTTTGTGTAGCAATTTCAAAGGGTATCTCTCAATAACTTTGTGTAGCAATTTCTTTTTCTTTTGTAATATTCGATCATGATTTCTATTCATATCAAAAAAAAAAAACATATGATAGTCATGATATCGTGATATCCAAATAGTGTCCTGAAGTAAAGACCGGTATCGAGATAATTACATAATAAAAAACACCAATAGAGAGAGAAACCTTGACATGGTAACAAACCAACAAAGAAAAACAAACAAGAAATTCCAACCATTTTGCAGACATCACCATGCAAAAAGAGGGTGACAAAACATTGTTGATCGTCAATTATGAAACCAACCATCGCCATACCAAAAAGAGGATAACAAGAATGCAGAAAAAACCATCTACTATGAACCCATGAGTTAGAAGCAAAAAATGAGTGGGACTTATTCATCCATGATAATCATAGGTTGATCTGGAGAGGAGTTTGCACTGACCATATTGATTGGTTGAGCATTTATAATTGCTTCATTGTCTGGAGGAGCATTAGAATCTGTATTGGAGTCAGAGATGATGTGGCGTTCGATTTTACTCAATCTAACCACAATCTCATCCATGTCATAACGAATATCCCTCATAATACACTTTAGGTCCTTGTGACCCACAAATAGCTTATAACTATCAACTTTCTTGTCTCATATCACCATGTTAAGTAGAGTCTCCATCTGTCTGTGTAAATATGGAATTTAGGAAGTATAATCTCCTCTTCTGAAGGTTGCGAGGTCTCGCACCCATTTGGTGTTGCCATTGCAAACCTAAGAATCAAAAAAATACATGTGGTCTTTGAACTCTTTAGCTTCGAGGGTTTGGATTTCCTTCGTGACTTCAAATCGAACTACATAAAAAAAAATTGCAACAAACTCCCAACCAAAGAGTTTGTGGTGCCTAGAGGAAGACTCACCATGTGCTCCTACCTTAAGTCAAGCAAACACTGACGTGGGGTTAGGACCGAACAACACCTGCAAGAAGAGAGAAACCTAGCAAATTAGGATAACTAGGTGAAGTGAATTGGAGAGTCGATGAGTTAACCCACTAAGAACCGAATGGACTGAATGGGACTTAGGACAAGGGTTGTGCTCATGAAGCGAAAAGCCAAGATATTTCTCGTCGATAAACATTTAAAGAAAAAAGCTTTGACCAAATGTAACTTTAAACCCTTTAGAGACTGAAACCCGAGAGTGCGCGACAATAGTTTTCATGGAAGCTTAAAAGAGCACAAAGTCAAAACCAAATTGAAAAGGCCAAAACGAGTATAGTTTTCATGGAAGCTTAAAAGAGCACAAAGTCAAAACCAAATTGAAAAGGCCAAAACGAGTACCTGATGGCTCGAGGGATTGAAGATCAACAGAGGGTAGAACAACTACAAGTTCAAACGAAGGCATAAATGAATTATTATGAAGAAAGCGCATGAAGAACATTGAGATTGTTGTTGTGACCTGTTACCCTTAACCAAGAAAAACCTTAATGATAACGCAATGGAACGCTAACTTGCAAGGAGATTTCAGATAGCGCAAACAACGAAATAGCAAGACAAACAAACTTATTCAGATCTCTCATAAGATTGAACAATAGGCAACAACAAATTTTTGGGTGACTTAAACTTTAGATAAGGATGAACGCCCGGAATTAAAATACCTTTCTGCAGACAAGCGATATCATCTGGGTGGATAATGCTGAGAAGACGGTGAACCAATGCAATCCCTGAGTGCAAGTGGATAGAATGTAGCTACCCTATAGTCACCTGAAACATTCGACACCCTGCTTCATGAGAACTGTTATATAACAGGGCAAGCTAACTACACCCTTTATTAGTCTTGAGCCCATGTTGAAACAATAAGCCCACCAAACGCCAAGTGTGATACTTCTCCCACAAAGCTAACATCCCAAGAATACGCATAGTAGTAAGGCCATAAATCGGGAAACTTCGTGTAGCAATTTCAAACATAGGCCATAAGGCGTATGTATATAGTAACCACGATATATGCGTAACTTCGCACAATGCACTAAAAAGGAGAGGCAAAGACATGAAATCGCGGAGAATCGATTAAGGAGGAAGATTCATAGCATTGTGCGACATGCCTCCTTCATCTCCATCATTCAAATTATTCCTTCTGTCCTTTATGAAGGCATATGCTTTATTTTCATCATGGATGTCCCTTATTCTAAACTACATAAATACCCCAAATCTTCCTTGATCAATATGAACGAGTAGAAGCAGTTAGCAAATTGTTATGATTTCTGTGTGGTGACCAATTGCGGGGCACCTCTCCTATGGCCGGCAGGAATAGGGACATATAATAAGAAGGCCATTCTAGCCAGAGACATCATCATGAATGACTACTGGCGGTGGCTAGTCCAATCCACGTCCGCCAAAGGAGAGTTGCCCTGCGATTGCTCCTCACTGTGTAATGTTTAATGCATGACTGTGACAACATCTGTGCACTAACAATGGAGCCTCTTGTTTTCGACTACAAAGGGTGAAGGTATTTCTAACCGTAATTGTCATTATTCTTTACTCACCGGAGGATAGTTGCGCTTTCCTATTAGAAAATATATATAACTTGTTTTGGGATAGTCCTAATTTGTGCAAACGCCACTGATATTGTCCAATGTTAACAAATGTTACAGAGGCCCTACATCTCCGAAAGGGGAAACTCGACACCACCAGATTTGTGGTGGACACAGAGTCTGCCACCCAAAAAAAAAAAAGCTAAAATCTACAATGAAATGTGCAGCCGCGAGTGATTGATCAATTCTTCAGCAGTAATAGTTTTTGTATATACAAAGACAGATTTTGTGATCTTTTCCATAAATGGTTTGGAGTTTAGCACCAGCATATATCGGATTTAGATAAGCATCTAGCATGAGCGTAGATAAGCATCCAATTTTTTCAGGTGCAAATTTTTTAATGAGCTATATTTAAATGTTTGGTATAGTTTTTTAATTTTTTAAAATTTTTATTTTGATTGATATGAGTAAAATTTCAATTTTAATGATTCACAAATATTTGTTTATTCAGGAATTTCACTGGCAAATATTTTTAATTAGACTTAGTCATTTAAATGTTTTGTATAATTTTTTAATTTTAGATTTTTTTTAAATTTTTATTTAAACTGATATCAACGAAATTTCAATTTTAATGATAGACAGACACCCTTACCTATTATACTAAACTGTAAAATAAATTTCTCAACTCAAAAACTTAACTTAATGTGGGGACGTACATATTTCTAAAAATGGCAAAAAAAAAATTACCACAAGAACGAGTGCTGTCTATAAATTGAGTGTTTCTTTGTCATTTTTACTAAATTCATCACTCATGTTTGATTAAAAGTTGCTATATAACGTAAAACTTCAGGGAAGTTTGTATTTATGTTATTAGTTTTTAATTTTTCACTAGAAGTTCTTAGATCAGGTAAAGCTCAAGCGAAGTATGTATTCATATAATTACTTTGAATTTTTTTTTGTGAGTGTTTAGCTCTTATTAAATTTTAGTATGAAATTTTTAAATTGAAATTTTAGAATAATTTATTTTTAACGAAAATCAATTAAATTTAAAATTCAAAGCCTTAAAAAATATTAAAACATAAAGACAAAAAAAAAACACATCGGTTTTGCATTAAGACATTTTTCGTTTACTTATATGGTTAATTCTAAGCCTACGAGGACTCAGCCAACAAAAACTTGCCCACTATTTATTATTTATGAAAGTTTATCCATAAAGGAGTTACTAAACCTTTGCTATAATGAATCAAACTCCACTGAAAGGAAAAACGGAAAAGGAAAAGTTGGGCAAGTAGGGAAAAAGAGGAAACGAAAAGTTGGATAATCAAAGCGATGTGATGGAGCAAAATCATGATATGGAAGAAAAATTCTCGTACATATCAGATGATATCTCTAAATTTAGGAGGAAGTTAAATTTAAAGAAAATGATATAAAAAATTTAATAAAATTATAAAATAATTAATAAATTAATAAAAATAATATATAATTAGAAAAAATTTGACAATTTTTATTATTTTAAAAATTTATTTAAATAATTAATATTATTTTATTGGATTTATGCAATAGGAAATATTAAAGGTTTCAGGATGGTTAATTCTCACGTAAGCTGTGTTCTTGCATGTAAATCTCTCACCATGTTTGTTAATAAGGAAATATTTTTAATTCGTTGTGATATATTTGAGTGTGTTAAAAAAAAAAAAACAAATTAATTGTGATATTATTTTATATGTTTTCATAAAAAAATTTAATGAAAGAGTCTGATTAATCAAATGTGATTATACTGAGAAGAGGAAGTAGATTAATTATATAAAAATATTTACGATTTTTGCATTTTTGCTTTTATCATATGGTATTTTCGTATTATATATTTTTTGTGCAAATCATTCTTACTGATTTTGTAGTTTCTCTTATGTATTGTCTTTTATGTTTTTCCATTTTCAAAGAGGGATTTTTTTCTACATAGTTTGTCAAATAGCTTTCTAGATTCGTTGTCGAATAACAGTTTAGAATATAACAAAGATGAGGATTTTAAGTATGTGTAAAACATTATTTTAATATAAGAATATTTTGCGTGTTGTTTTTTAAATTAATATTGATGATTACTTAAATAGATGTCACGAGATAATAAATTCATTCTTTATGCATTGAAATATGAAGAATGATAATACAAATGAAAATGGAAATGAAAATGGAAATATAAATATGAGCCATGGAAATGATAACACAAATGAGAATTTTAAAAATCAATCTTATATATGGAAATGATAACACAAATGAAAATATGAGAATTTTAAAATTTTATTTTATATTAAAGTATTATTGAGGAAAATGACATGGGTAATATACTTTTAAGAAAAAGTGGAGATATTATTAAAATGATTTTTTTTTATTGCTAAAGAGATATAGAAAAAGAGATAAACATGACTCTTATTTTGTGTGAGGAAATTACCATTAGAAAAGTTGTCACGAAATTATTTTTTTATTAATTTTTTTTTTTGATATTTAAATGATTTGTTAAACATTTATAAATGATAGATAAGATTAAGATAAATGTGAGATACATTTTATTTACTAAAATTTATATTTTTATACTATTTTTTATTACTTTTTGTTTTCATATTTCAAGTGGTCTCTTGGACTCTAATGACTATTCACATTCCACACCATAGACCTTAGTGGATTAAGTTTCCAATATTCTCTCCCTTAATCAAAATGGGTATATATCACTGGAACAAGAGAGTTGTACAAAAATGTAAAAAATGCATGACAACAATTAGCTTAATGCACTCTATGAAATTATTGTATAAAAAGGGAGAACTTGAGGTCTCAACCGGTGGTGGTTTAAGGTTGACCACTAACACTAAAATGCTTGGTACAGTTCTTGAAATAGTTCCAAATTTGGCTACAGTATGAAGTCTTTTACTAGAGGAAGTGCTCCATAATTCTTGGAAAAGGAAGACTATTGACGTTTCAACCTGGAACGCTTTATGCAGTTCCTAGAACAGTTCCAAATTTGGCTAGAAGTTGAATTCTTCCAATAGAAGAGGTGTTCTAAAAAGGGAGACCATTGAGGTCTCAACTTGTGATGGTTTAGGGAAGCCCACCAAGAAAATTGCGTGCTCATGGAGAATTATTCTATCTATGGTTAAAAATATGAATTTGGGTATGGATGACTCTCGCTCTAGGCTTAGACAAAAACCTCAGGTTATGGTTCAGGTTCGCTAGATGTATCTTTGAAGCTTGTATATGACCATCAATTCCCCTCTATTATATACAAGGTGAGAAGATGAATAAATCTCGATTGTAAGACATGTCAATACTGGAGAACAAATTATATCGTACGACTTAAATCTCTTCTTGGTTGTTAAATAACATTGTCAAGAAGTAATCCATCCAAAGTGAATCTTCATTCCTATAGGATGCTTGTTTCTGAAGCATATGTTTGTATGTTGATTATTTTTATGACAATGCTCACACGAATGAAAATTAAAAAAATGATTTTCACATGGGCATGTTTATCACAATGTTGGAATTTGATCATTTGTGGCTACCGTGGAAGAGGTGTGGGGTCTGGAATAGGTGAATATGAACTTCCTTGAAGAAACCCATCACTTTAAAACTTGATGGGATTTGAATAATTTGGAATATCAAATGACACATCCTTGTCATATCCGAGAGCGGTTTTCTGCTTGATGCTAACAAGCTCTTCCCAAGGTCAAATGATGGGCTTGGGAAGTGCAACCCTGATCTTTGCATCTTATGCAAGTATGATCATGAGATGGGCTAAGTGATCTGATCAATTTCTAGTTGGTGCTGGGAGTCAACTTCAGATCAAAAGTGGATTGTTCTGAACAAAAACAAGTTCATAATGATGTTTTGTATTGTAACTCATCTTGTTGTAGTTGCGACTCAAGCTGCAAAAATTCATTTTTTTCTTGTGCATTGTGCAAATAGGTTCTAATGTCAAAGAGTGTGTCCTTGTTGATTTTAACCATCCCCTCGATAGTGGAATGGATCAAGGTATTTATTAACTCGAATACATCACCAATTAGAGCCATTTTCTAAACAACTAAAAATTCACTTACAAAAAAAGGATACTAAAGCACTTCTTCTTTTCGTAAGCTAGAGAGAAATCGAAATGAATAGAGTGACATGGAAAAAACATTTAGGCTATCAAAATCTGTAGCGATGAGGCAATATATATAGCTCTACCTTCACATATTCAACTCTCCACTCTAACATTGTTTTCCTCACACTTAATGTTAGCAACCAACAAAACTAGACAAGCGGTAATAGTACCTCCAATGCTATGCTTAGCTTTTAATGCAACATTTTTATTTTAATGTGAGAACTTCAACACTTATAATGTGTGCATTGACAATGCTCAAACTTCTCCCATTCACATGATGCATATGTCAAACAATTTGTTAAGGGTTAAAACTTAGAAATTGATAAGACACATAGTTGTAAGTATTGTGTGATAGAATATTCCACAAATCTAGAAATAGCATGGAGAAAGTATAAATTTCAACACTATATGTACATTGTCATGTTAATGAATACTATAGGAAATGATACTTAAACCATTAAATAATTTTATTTCTTATGCCATATTTTTTCAATCATAAAAATAATTTCATGAGTAACACTTTGAAAGCTTAGAATGAAGAGGATTTTTTAGCCAAACTAGTTCAGTCTCTTTTGGAATATTATTGATGTCCATAACTCTACAAAAAAACTCAATATAGAGGGAGAGGAAGGGTTTCAACATTTGAAAAACAAGCTTTTTCGTATAGAAAAAATTGATATAAAGTCATTACTTCGCACAAAACACTATATTTGACAAATCCATAGACAACCTAGCAGATTCTGTGAGGTTTTCACTTCGAATTGATCAATTTATGAGTATCCCTCGTAGCTAAGACACAATTTAACAAAAAACATCAAAGTTAAAAAATCCACTGAACCTCTAGCAAATTCTCTCGGGTATAAAGCTTTGAAAATAAAATCTTCCATGAGAAAAATAATAGAAAACACAATCCCTAGAAATCTAGGTCGTAATTAACACTATTATCTCGATTCCAATTATTTCTTTTTCGATTTTCAAGAAAAGAAGCAAACCTATGTAGATATGTCTTCAGTGTAAAACCTCGAAATCCAGCATAAAAGGTCTATAGTTTCGGGTTTTAAAGTAGTAAAATATTAGAACCATGATGTTATGACTTGTCACCATGTGGATAATGCGTAATATCGCTAAATATGTGAGACTCAAACTGGCGGAAGGGAATATGGATACATCACCTTGTCATAGAGAATAAACCACAAGTGACTATTATTGTATACACACAAAGAGTGTTATTATATACATAAAGAGAATTTTTTTACTACCTTTCAATGTTTAGATAGCGTGAGGATATAGATCATAGCGGTGGTATTGAAATTTTGAATGTGCTAACACAAAGGGCCTATGATGACCTAGTAAATTTATATCTTTTTTATAATGAAAATCTATGGAAATCGCTCATGATGGTAGTGGTAATTCACACTTTTTTTTTCACAATAATAGTTCAAGAATGAGGATCTCATATTTACCTAAGAAGCATAATCAGGAAAGATGTAATCCAGGGCGCTAGTTCTGACAAGCAACATTTTTGGTTGAGGGTAGTAGTTCTTACGAGTAGAATTTCTAGTCAAGGCAAGTATTTTTGATGAGAAGACAGATTATTGCAGTGATTCTGATGAGTAGAGGGAATAAGTGACATGTACAGAAAGGCCACAAAGCTAGTGGCTCACACTTGAGCAGGAAAAAAATTCCCCCACTCTGGTACCATGTTAAACTTTCACAAATGATAGACAAGGTTAAGATAAACACGAGATACATTATATTCACAAATATTTACATATTTTTAGAATTTCTTATGACCCTTGGTTTTTATATTCCAAGTGGTCCCTTGGACTTCATTGACTCTTCACATTCCACACCATTAACCTTGGTGGATTAGGTGTCCAACATGATCAAACATATAGAATCTTAGTTCATTTAGGAATTAGACTTTTTAATTTTTTGGTAAAGGTAAATTTATGAAAGTACATACATTAAAAATTATTAATAAAAGGTGGAAAATTCTCATAAATATATTAGGTAATGAAAGAATTTGTATGCTTCATACAATGAGCTGGTAATTTAACTTAATTGTCTCTTAATAGATATAAATGTGTGGTATATTTATTTTGTCAAGGCTATGTTTAAGACAAAAAATTTAAATTTATTTTATGGAAGTAACTATATTTTTTAATGAAATTGAGATTTTGAAGTAAAATTTACAACTAGTAAAGAGTTCAAATATATAACAAATGGTGAGAATTTCAAGTCTTGCTCATCATGGGAAAGTACATGGTAAATGATAACAAGAGGAGGAAGACTATTTCCTTTGAAGTATGTGTGTGGGTTGTATAAATTTCAATATGTGGTAGTGTTTGATTCACAAATATAGTATAAAAAAAATAACAAGAGTTATTAGTGCTCATAGTGGCATTTTTGGGTCATCCTAAAATTACTCTTAATACTACCAATGTTCATTTCTTGCACTTTTCATGCACTTGTTGGGTGTCTTATCGTGTTCCTTTCAAAATTTTATCACCAAAAGAGGACCGCCATACTCATTGTCAAATTTTCTTTATAATGAAGTAAATAAGAAAATTTTCATGTGGTTCTAACAATGCTTATTTCTTTCATATAGCTTGGCCTCACACTACATTTTTCTTTTTGTATTGTCATTTTTTTTCAAGGGGAAACTAGTGAAACCCTATTTTGGTCGTTAATGTAAAATTTTCTTCGAGACCCATGAATCATATGAAACCACTTTGCATATATTTTAAAGCTAGAGAGGAGTCACAAAGTCAAAAATTTTAGAGAGGAATCCCAATGTTAGGAAGGATTTGTGGAACCAAGGACCCAAGGATATGATATCTCAAGGATTTAAGGACATAATATAGGGGTATGTTTATTGGCCTAAGAAAAATTGCATCCAATTTAGTGGTCCTTAGCATCATCCCATGGAATATTGGACCTAATGCAAAGGAATCATATATTAGATATGTTGGGCCAAGTCTAGAAAAACGTATATAAATCGTTAGTGTATGAATGTATCATAGGAATATCGAATTTTGTGTGTATTAGGATATTTCTTGAAAAAGTAATATTAGCTACATATGAGAAAAATGGAGTTTGAGTAGGATATAAGAGGTGTAGGGTGCAAGCGTTAGAAAAGTAGTGAACAAGAGGCTAGAAAAGCTTTTGTGAGAGGAGGAGAGGAAATAGGTAGAGTTGAAGAGAAGGTGAAAAAAGAGTATGATGCATAGAATAAGGTAATATGTGGTTTTATAAAAACAAAACAAAAAAACTGTGAAATGAAAAAACCTCTCAAATTCAAAAATTTTGGTCGCCACTATAAGTTATTGTGATAAAACATTTATTTCATTTAAAAGTCTATCACTCAGTGTATCATGCCGTTTGCAAATTTATTTTTTTATTTTCTATAAGTATACTAATATCCAATACATTGGATATGATTGGCATGGTCCTTGCTCATGAGATGTTAATTTGTAGCAGCAAAGGAGTTAAGGCCCTTGACGTACCAACTTAATGCCATTTTTGTTAAGGTGAGGCATAAATTTCCTCCAGTATGCAATACTTGCAACCCCAAGTTGTAGCATCTAATAATGAAGTGCTATGGTGTGGAACCTAAAGGAGAGTCCTATGGATATCTACTACTGAGAGTATAGGAGGTGAAGAATTTATTGAATGCATTGATATCCTAATCCCTAGTTTTTTCCCTATCTCATCCTCTAGTCATGAAGGGGCTAAAGTATAGGTCCCAAGGCTCAGGGACCCTCAACATACTATTATATCAATAATTTTTTTAAATATTTATTTTTTGTTTATGTTGGCATCACAATCCCTAATAACCACTTGATCTTGGTGCATAGTCGTAGAATTTTCATGTTGTATCCCTTGGGGCATATATCTCTTAATATATTAGCTACCAATACTACTAGTGGTGCAGTAAATGTTGACTATACAAATATCCTAGTTTCACAAGCCCTCTAACCAACGAGAGGATTCAAAAAACTAACAAAAAAAAAATTCATCAATCGTACCTGAAAGACAATTATTTTTTGAATTTGTAGTGTTAAAAAAATTTGTGTTCCTCCCACTATTATGGTGTGAAGAATAATTTAAGGTTCAACCCTTGTTTACTTAGTAAAAGTGTTTTTCCTTAGATCCTACCATACCATGAATATTATGAATAATAGCTCTCATATGTCATATAATATCTTAATATCAAAGTTCCAAGTGTCGTGAATTGATGGAAAAGTTGGTGTTTACTAAAAAAAGTTTTTCCCATCCAAACGTATAAAGAAACTTCATTTCCACCCATTTATAGTGTTAAGAAAACTTGTGGTGTCTTCTCGATAACAATAAGTTTTGAGTTTTGAATTTTATGTGGTAGAATGATAATACCTAGTTTTTTGATGAGGGAATAAGAAGTAGTTCAAGGGCCAAGTCACGATGATTGAGATATAACACTGTTATGGTAAGTTCCTAGTTCAATATATCACTATAAATGTAAGAGATTAAAAACAATAAATATATTGCAAGTCAAGAAGGTATATTGGATCAAGGTACGAAAGATTACAAAACAAGTTATATAGTTTTATTAGTCAAGATAAAAATATAGAGTTGAAAAACTAAGCATAGTATAGAGTATTACAATGAAGTACAGAGTTGAGGAATTGAGAAAAATGGAGCCCCATATAGATTACAGATTCAACCGTTGAAATGTAGAAGTTTACAGAATCGCTATTATAGGGGATTGGTGTCCCTTGTACTTTGACTCTTACAAAGTAGTATAGAGAATTGGATTGATGTCCCCTGTATTTGGTGCCTACAAAAATTATAAGGGGATTGGCATCTCATATAGGTTGGTGCCTAGAAATCAGAGGGGATTGGTGTCTCTTGTTGGTTCGTTCCTACAAATTGATGTAACAACATGTTTATCTTTACAACATGTTTCATATAAAGAAGATTTATCGTTATCCCCTGTAAGGGATTTCCATGTATATATTGTGTTACATGTTCAATTGATCAAACTGATGCTTTATAGTATTTTGAATGTTTAAATAAAAATTATATTATATTGATCACCCCCTTCATCTTAGTATAATTCTAAATCCAATAAATGGTATCAGAACATATTTTTTTGGAAGCATACTATGTCATAGGGACCAATGGGTATTCAAGATGGTTATTTATAAAATAATGTCCCACTATTTGATGAAAAAAATTATTCTTTCTGGAAAAAAGGATGAGGACTTATCTGACATATGTAGGTGTTGATACTTGCCTATTTATTGAGGTGGTCATCAAGTTATATTAGCTCATCCCCTCTAATTCAAATAGTTAAAATGCATGTATAAGTAATGAAAAAAAATGAATTTCATGTTGTGTCTCCTGGGAGAGTCAAAAAATTTCAAGGTAATGTAGTGTAAATTTCCAAAAGACATGTGGGACAAGCTTCAGAGAAGCTATGACATTGAAAACATAAAGAGGGAAAAGCTTCAAAATTATAGAAGATAGTTCAAGAGTTTGAGGATGGATGAATATGAAAATATTGCAATATTCTTTCTTCTCATAGATAAAATTGTTAATACTTATTGGGAAAAACAGGGGATGAGGGGAAATTTTCTGAACATTTTTCTAAGTATGGTGGTGTTGCACATGAACAGATTGACACCGCCAATAGAATATTATGCAGATGCTAGACATAATGTTTAGACGTGAGATATAGGTCGAATATTTTGTACAGTAACCAAATTACTCCCCATCTAACATGGTATCTACTAGTAATTCAAGTTAGTTGGATATGGAATAATATTGAAATTTGGAAAGGTGTGGTGTCAGGACCACTGAAAATTTGCACATACAAAGATAGTACTCTAAGTGAGATGGCAGGGTGAGATCGAAAACTATTCCTCTAACTATATCTGTGAAGTTCCTATTTTGTATTTATGTAATTAGTTTAGCTACTGTAAACAGTTATATAATTGTATAAGGAATGAACCATGTTTTTTGTTATTTCATTTCAAAGTTAACATTTTGCATATGATATGGATGCTTTTCAGACAACGATTTTTTATGTTTAACTATGTTTTATGTGTGATGTGTGTTGTATATAATCTTTGAAACATTGTAATATGTGAAATGATGGTTAGGAATGTATGTTTACACAATGGGATTATTTGTGACATATAGGAACTAAGGTAGCTAGGTTAGGTCATTGTGAGCCATAACTATATCCCACTCCCCTAGCTCCTTGCATATCCTTCAAAGGTTATACAAATCCATTTCATACCTCTGGTGAGACCTTGTTTTCTCGTAGAAGTTGACAATGCCATTATCCATAGGGGTTATGCTGGAAAACGTATGCTCCTTATGTTGTTTCCATCTTGAACGCCAAAAAAATGGTTCCATTTCCAAGAATCTAAAAGTATGTGGTAGAAAAGTGGATGCAGAGGCCAATCCAACAATATATTTAATAATGGTTCAAACACAAATAATACTAGTTCCAAGTAGAGAAAACTAGGAACCTGCATATTACTCTAGAATTTTATTTACAGAGATACTTATGCTCTGAGTTCCACGAGATCTTCAACATGGAGTTCCATTTCATTTGTGGGAGTGGCACAAATTCCATGTGGAGTTACAAGCACTGAGGTCATATCCATAAATTTATACTTGAATTATTGAGCTACTACGAAGAGAAAATGTTGTAAGTAATTCGATTTCTAGAGCCATTGATTTTTGGTTAAATGGCATGCTAGAATGGTATATAGAAGGGTGTTTTCCCTATGACAAACACCCTCCAAAAATATTTCTTACAATTGAGTTTTAGAGCCTACTTGTGATCCTATGATTGATTGTTCCTTGACCTTTTGTAAATTTTTCATGGTCTGTTGATTTTTCTCAACTATTAGAGGCACTTGCTTACATATGCCTAGCTTTCAATGCATTCACAAGCACATATTCTTCGAAGCAAGCCCAACATTCAATATGCACCCTACGGATTAAAGCACTACACAGTCCTTGTCGATAGTGCTTGCGCAATGCCTGAGGATAGTGACTGAAAAATCCCTTAATATAGTCAGTGAAATTTCCCAAGATTCACATTTCCCTCACTATCGGTTACAATTGTATCATCTCTCTGGTGCATTTTCTTAATTATCTCTTTTTTACACATTTGTTTTCATTAGTGTCACTTTCATTTTTATGCCTATCATTTTCACTTTCTTTCACTTCTATGAGTGGCACTTTTGTGTCCTCGTTTCTATGGAATGTGTCTCTTTCACTTTCTTTATCTTTCACAAGTGTTGTTTTTATGTTTTTCTCACTGTGGCAAGTGTCGTCCCTCGGTTAGGGAAGTGTCTCATCTAGTCATAGGGAGTTCTTTGTGCATATTTTAAGGGTAATTTTTTTTCACTCTCCTACACTATTGTGTTCTATCTATCATAAGGGAATGCATTATACACATTCCCCAAGTCTGGAGCATTATTTCACTAGTGTCGTCACCTACATCGCAAAGTGTATCTGAATTTTCACACATTGTGAAAGCATATCTTTGGGTTCATTTCAAGAGGAAAATTTGGTACCAATGGATCTTATCTATAATACAGACATTTATTATACTCATTCCCAATTTTTTATGGATTTTCGTACTAGTTTCGTCACTGTCGCCACAAAGTATATCTCAAGTGTCGCATCTGGAGGTGAGTTTTTCTCTACCAATGTTTTGATGAGGATAGGTTGATTACTAATGGTAAATTCTTCATTGTCGAGTGGTTGATTGTATTTAAGTGTTTTATCATGTTTAATTCATTTTTTAGTCCAATCTCTTTACTCTTTGATCCCGCACTTAGCCATTTTCTGCAACTAATCATTCTTCATTCAACCACCTCCCAAAATGCGTCCTTCATGAAGATGCAAAGAAATTAGACAAATCACATGAAAGATCCTTCATGAAGATGAAAATAAAGTAGAAAAAGTAACAACTTGGAAATGCCACATCATCATGAATTTACACGGCATGATTTTCAATAGTCATCTCAAGAATCACATGTGTCAAATTTCCCTACAACATCATTTCTGGAAAGTTTCGCAAAATGATAAAATATAAAATATGTGAAATACCAATGGTCCCACATGGAATATGAAGAGTAACTATTGAGTTCTAAATTTATATAGAAGTTCAACAGTAGTGTAAGATTTTTAAAATTCATTATAGAAGCTCAAGAGTCACGAGGGAGCCTAAGAGTCACATGAGAGGTGGAGATTCACCTCATTTGTTATAAATTCACCCTCATAACTCAAGTAAAGGGGATTTTGGGTACTCTAACTTTCACCTTGGCTTCTATAGATCGGCATAGGAGAGAATCTCTTTCTTTGGAGGAGCAAGTGTTGACTTAATGTTCCACTCTTAGGGCTAGTGTGGCAACATTTTTCTTGTATATATTAGAACTTTCACTTAATATATGAAGCTCAATGAGGCCACACATTTTCATGCATGTATCATGAATACCATAGGAATTTTATTAGATGTTTGCAGTATATGTTTCATTCATATGTACTAAGTAAATTGAAATATTTTCAGTGGTTTTGGTACTTATCTTTTTGAAGGTGTTATTTTTTTTCGTTTTATGATTGCAGTTGTCTTGTGAACTATTCTGCAGACTAACTTACAATCCTCTTATGCTATTGTGTGTCTATTTTAGGATAATACTATTAATTTTATTCTAGGGTCTCACTCTCTTTTTCCTTGCTGTGAAAGCATCTTATATACATCCCAATTGTATTCCTCATAGTGTCGACTTACTTCCTTGTTTCAAAGAATATTTGTATAACCTCTTATCTTAATAATGGCAACTAAGAAAAATCCCTAATGGCGATGGAAACCAACCTTATTTTTGGTTGGGGCTCCTACTCCAAACAATGATGGATTTACAACATCATCAACATATGTCGCTAGGAGTGCTAGATAACAATTTGTGCCCATTGAGTCTATTTTGAATCTCTTATTGTAAATGGATCATCCCAAAATCATAATCCTAGAATTTTTTTCTAACCTATTCCCTTGTAAACTAATCATCTCCGCAAATTTCATGACTTGTCTCAACTCAGGTTTTATGGAAAAAGTTGTACATTCATAGCCAGACATATATATGATTTTATTGCTTTCTGTAAGTCTCATGAAATTGATGATGAAGATGTTTTATGTACATTATTTATCATCACTCATGAAGGTAGAGTTAAGAAATGGTTTCATACCCTACCAACTGCTTCTGTTCATTCATTTTATAAATTCCTCAAAGAGCTTTATCAAGCCTTTGACAAGTATGATTACCAAGATATGTGTGACAAGGTTTGTCTACTCATAATGAAATCTGGTGAGTCTATAGAGGGTTTTCCTAATCCATTTATACACCTTTGCTATGAGTATCCCATAGAATATTTTAATTATAATTTTATCAATTAAAAGTTTTAGAGCTTGATTCTTCTCTCCATTAAATACTTTTCCTATTAACCCTTCGATGATTCCCATTTTCCAACTTATGTTGATCACAAGGCACCCAAAATTTCTAAGAAGGAACCTACTATTCCATTTGTTCATTGTTTGCCCCCTTTCCTAGTACCAATTTGGACCCCTCCTTGTGTTTAAGTTGGGAAATCTAAAAATCTAGTTGTTGATCACTCTTTTAGTCCTTCATCCAATTCCCATGATCTAGATCCTTTGGAAGAGATTTTGTATGGAAGACATTGATATGAAATTTGATCCCTTGGATTTTAAAGATCACATTAATGTACATAATCCTAATATTGAATCAGATCCAAGTGAAAACATAATTTCCTCAAGGGATTCCCTTCAACCTCTACCATCTATATCACATGATTACTTGTTTCACGATCCGCAAGATCAACCTACTTCATCTCTTTATAATGTTCATTTTTTTTGTTTCAAGCAGTAATCAAGAACAAGGTAGTAGCATTTCCCAGGTATAGGAGAAAAATTTTGAATCCATGTTCCATATTTATTCCCTCTTTCATAATAATGATCTTGTATTCTCAGTTGATCGTGCATCTTATGATCTTGATAACCTACCAAATGATTTCAAATCCTTCATTCAAGTTGAGACTTTAGACAACCATCACCATGATATCTCTATTTTCATTAACACATGTGGTGATGGATATCCAAATTCATTGGATGATTTCTTTTATTATTTTGAAGGCTCAGATTTGCGACGTATCAATTTAGAATTTTCTTATCTTATTTTGAAATCTTTATTTATGGATTGGGATACTCTTTCAATTCATAATGATTGTAAAATTACTTTGATCTACGCATATTTTGATGGAAAACCTAAAAAGATAAGTTATCAGGTCTTTGAATCTTTGGTATACCCTATTGAATAAAATCAAGATAAATTTGAATGTTGCATTGGTATATATGTCTTTGATCATTATGATGATGGAGATAATATCATGGAGCATAATGTGCATGTTGATCCATTGTTATTACAAGCTCAATCTGATTTAGTTACAACTGGTGTTTCTCCTCATGAGTCTTTTCATCATTCCTCACCTTCCACACATTATTCCTTGAACCTAATTGTGTTTGATGAGTATGTGATATCAACAACATATATTAATTATTTGGATCCTTGTCCTGCTAGTTTTGATTGCAATCATGTACATGATAGTGTGATTTCATGATCAAAAGATGAAAATATTGAATCCATTGATTGTGATTTGTTTGGTTACAAAACTTTCATAACTATGGAGGAAGATGTTACAACTTATAATGATCAACGGAGTTTTTCATTTGATGCATATAGGTTCTTTATCCATCAATAATTGTATCTTAATGTTAATTTTTCTTAGGGATATATTGTTCTTTTCTTAGATAATTTCATTTCATTGTTTCCATATTAAATTCACCCCATAACATCATTACGTTATTCATATTTACACCATTATTCAACAACATATGCAACTATGTAGAAGGAAAAATATCATCATGTATTCAACGGAACATTAAAAAACAATAAACGAAAAGAATTCACACATACAGACCAGGATTGGTCAAAGACCTGGGAAAAATCCAATATGGGGAAAACATTTTCAAATTATCCTTCTTATTATATTGTCATTGAATGATTTAGAAAACGAGAATACAACGATCCATATTTTCAACCATAAACCTATCCAGAAAATCAGCTAAGAAACATCCACGAAATGAACCCAACAATGCTCATACTCAAAATCCTGATTCACAATCATGTAATTGACTGTCATTGTTTCTTCTCAAATTCTGAACATTATGGTCAATGAGCGAAAACTTTGGTCAACTAAAAAATTCAAGTTATATTCTAGTAAAAGGGAGGAAGAGGTGTGCAAGTGACTGAGATTTTTTAGTGTTTCTCCCTTGAGCCTTCAAGGAAATGACTACAGTCAAAATATTCCTTTTCCAACCCAACGGTTGAGACCAAAAACCCTAGAAACATGTTTCATCTTCGGACCCTATAATTTCTCTTTCATGCAAACCAATTCTTTATAGACATGCCTCAGACTTGTGCGAGCCAAAACCAAGAAAGAAAATAGAATAATGTCTCATGATGATGTCAAAATTAGGTTGAGGTCACTTGTATTTATAGCCTTCCAAGTGTGCCTGATTTTCTTTAGGTTCAACCTGATCAAATATGCACATGCGGACTTATAGTTCAAAAATACACTTTCCCTTATCCAAATTGAGCACTTCAATTCATGAATGACACATCATCATGAATTGAGAGGATAATAAATTTATTGAAAGGAGATACATATTAAATTGAACAACTGATAGAAAGGCGAGATCAGAGCATTGAAACATTGACAAGTTGGTGACAAGAAAACAAGTCGTTTTAGGAGGGAGGTCGGTGACAAGAAAACAAGAAATTTCATGAAGCAATTTTAGGAAAACAATCACTTTCATCAAATAGTTTAAGGATTTAAATAAAATAAACAAAAAATGGCACATATTTTTTCATATATATGTTTATCTCTAACACAAATATTTTTCATTTATCATGATGATATATATGAATGATGGTAATGGTACTCTAAGAAACATGAATTATTATGCAGTTGTGAAGTAGTAGAAATATTTATTTAACTAATGGAATATGCAATATAATGGACTCATCTAGTTTACTCTCTATTGCACTATTCAACGTTCCATTTTGTATTAATTTTCAACATCAATACCAGCGATGGTGAAAAAAATGATTTATATTATTGATAGTAACAATATATATTGTACAGACAAACAAAAATGGTAAATTATAAAGAAACAATTCCTAAATCATCATTCTAACTGATATATCGAATCCATTTTGCCTCATTAGGCACACCTCCATTCACAATGGTGAGCAGGTAGTACCCTGAAGGAGCCACCACTCCACATGGTGGAGCCATCAGACCAACTAATTATCTACCCTTCCCCTTGACAGTGGGCATCACTACAAGTGAGAGGATTCTCTACTTCATGGAGCAATTGTGCATTGTGAAGGGTGGGGCATATGCATGGAATTTCACATTCTCGCTTGACCTCCTTGAAATAGATAAATAAACGATGAATTTCGACGCATATTTGATCTCCCTCGTAGAAATGGAAGTGGTTTTCACCCTCTTGGGATCGTAATGGGGTTGCAAATAGTAAGAAATGTACTCTTACACTCTTAGCTCCATCAGAAAAAACACACCGAAGAAGTGATATCCATAGTTTGAGTTGCTCTCTGCTACTAAAACATGTTTTTCGGGCAGCACATTCATAGTAGAATGATACATGCTCAGGATTTTAGTGGGAGCCAGGACCCTAAACATGTTTCCCAGTGATTATTTTCGTGTGTAGAAAAACAGACTCAATGCAGGCTCCCGAGAATATTTCCAACTGGTCATGCCATTTTTGGCACCGTTGATTATGATTGGGCATAGAGATTTAGAAAATAGGAAAAATAAGCGAAATATGGATGATGAGGTGCATACCAATCAACCAAAGAAATATTACAGTCCATTTCATCCACTCAATGATGAAAGTAGGGTTTGTAAATCTGATAGGAAGGGTTATATGTAGTTTTCCCCCTAACCGTTAATGTTTGTTAACTTATTTTTCTAACTACTAATCTGAGGGAACACACATCTTCAATCATCTAACATTCAATCTGACCTTGCATATATGTACACAGTGGCACCTAGGGGATGTTTTCAAAGAGGAACGCCTTAAGGCGTAAATCTTCCCATAGAGATTAAATCGAGGTTTTAATAAATTAAAAATGAGAATAATTTTATATATACATATGTGAAATTTATATAATATAAATAATATTATAAATAACTAGGATATATGCATTTTAACCAAGGATCTAAGGAAAGAGAGAAAACAAAGTAACTAAGAATGATAGAGGAAATATACTGCATGATTCTTTTAAGTTTTTTATTATTGTTTGTAATTCACTATATTCTTGTTATTCACATTTTCTATCATTCAACATTGTTACATTATCACTTTGCACTGAAAATTTTTATTTCATCATTTTTCGTCATTCAAGTTACTAAAAGTCTCTCTCATCTCAGAAAACTAACATAAATAAGCAAAGTTAAAGTTAAATTTACCAAATTAATCTTAGAACATATTTAAAATGATCAAAATAGTTATATGTTCAACAAATTTTGTATGACTGCAGAGGATTGAAACCAACCTAGATCCATTTTAACCCCGGATCTATCAAGGACCAATAGGAATCAAATATCTCGAGGTGCAAACCTTTCCTCAAGTTTTGCATTCAAAAAAAAAGATTTGCACCTCAAGAGATTCGATTTCTCTCAACGCTTAATAAATATAAGATTAAAATAAATCTAAACTGATATATTTCTAAAACAAACTCATTTTCCTATATTTTATTTTTTTATATCATTATTAAATTTATTTTAAAAATATCAATAACTATCCCTCCAATTAAAATATTATTGTTTTTTTTTTAATTTTCATTTACTAATATAACACATCATGAAAATCCATCATTAATTTCCACCATTAATTTGTACCACTTATAAATTTCATACTATTTTTTAAACATTCTTTTAAATCTACATGCCTTCAACTACATGATTATTTCCATCACATTAAGTACATACATTTGTCTTGTACATGACCTCTAATAGAAAACTATTACCACACTTTATTTTTCATATGCTGGAGACAGCGATGTTAAAATACTAAGTACATCAAGCCAAAAACATTATTTGATTAAATAATAAATTTATCATAATTTTTCTTTTCTTTTTTTACCATTTTATAAATATGCACAACAACACAAAATAAAAACTAAACGTCACTCTCCCCTCTTACAATCAACTCATATCCTATTTTCCTTCATTACTTTCCTCTTTTACTATGGTCACATTTGAAGTGTACTCGTGATCTATAATAATGAGGTTTCTCATTTAAATATAAATATTTAGTTTTCAAATAAGAAACTTGTTAATGATGTCATTCTTACCAATGGTAAATATTAAAAAAAAACAGTTTTTAATTTTTTATATAATTCTTCTAAAATTAGAGGAATTCGTAACTAAATGCTTTTATATTTATGTGATATGAGGTCGTTTTATTATCATTATAGTTTTTAATTGGATATTTTATATGCGACATATTCATAAAATTTCAAAGTGGTGTTTCAATAGTCCGAGGACTCTCGTAATGGATTTGTGTGTTTTCTAATGAAAATTATAATGTTTAACTTTGAAAAATAAGTATTTATTTTTCAATATCATTAAAAAAATTATTTTTGAAATATTTGATTGGACCATAATTTTGAAGGTTTTATTGCAACCTTTGTGCCATGTGATAACTTCTTCAGGTTTTTTTGCCATAATTTATTGATATATTTGTAATATTTATGCCATGATTTTTAATTATTTGTGCAATTATTTCTCATTGTTAAGCTTCAAAAGAAAAAATCTAAATTAAAATCTTTAAAAATAACTCATACTCATGTAAATAAATTATTTACCATGAGTTAATGCCCACAATAATTTAAGCTATTAGTTGCATAAGAAATGGTATAGGTGGATATTAGTGGCCACCTGCCTATTCCACTTGAGGTCCCACCATTGTTTCTTTCATTTTTTCAATTTCCTTAATTGTAGCACAGTTTACTATTTTTAGCATTTTTTCTGGTCCTGCAATTCCAGAGCTATTTTGAGGTCCTAAACGATGTTTTTTGGACAAACCAGGAGAAACATGGAAGTTTTTTTAATGTTTCTCACATAAAAATTTGTAGTCCTTGGATAGATATTTCTAATGAGGTATTGTGTGTGTCAAACATAGATCATATGCCAAATTTACTCCCTCGGGAAGATTGATGTAACAATTTACCCAAACGGGATCCATAGTTTTGGCGCTTCATCTCCTAGGGTTAGATTTTTGGATGTTTAGGGTTTTCCATTGTTTCTCAATAATAAATAGGCCCTTGAGCCTCATTGTAAGACATTTTAGAGGCCTGTAGCCACCACATTTCTTCTCTGAGATAAGCTACCAACACCCTAGCTAATTTATTTCCATTCTCTTTGTAAGAAAATTTCAGTGATTTGTTATTAATGAAATTATGCTTTATTTCTGTTTCATCTCTACTTTTATGTGTATTTCTGTATTTCATTGTGTTCCTGCATAAATTCGGATGAGTGGTATCAGAGCAGTCTGATCTTTCTTGATCCTTCTTTACATGTCCCCAATGAGGTCGGGGTATCAGGAGTTAGGGCTTGATCTAGTTGAACCTTTGCAAGATCAACCTCACAAACCCCGACAACTGCCTATGGGGGAAGAAAAGAAAGATGAGGGCACAGGAGATCCTATCAAAATATTTCTCGAGGAGACCCTCAACAAACAAAGGAACATGATGACGGATAATTTTTCCTAGATCCTTCAACGGCTACCCACTAGCGGTGCATCTACATTCGACAATCACTCTGGAGGCACCACTCCTTTTAAGGTACAAGTAAACTTTGACATTCCCATATTTGAGGGAAAGATAGATGCAGATGCCATAGATAGATGGTTGAATCTATTAGAAGGATATTTCTCGTTTCATGACTTTCCGACTGGGAGAAGATTATTTTCGCACTCCTGAAAGCCATCTGACATGTCAAGGATAGGTGGGAAACCTACTATGAGAAAAAGGACGAGGGATAACCCTCTTTGTTCTCGGCGGTAACCACTTTTAATTATTTTCGAGACGCCATCAAGGAACAATATTATCCCATGGGGAGCTAAGAGGACAATTACATACAATGTACTACACTACGACAGCAAAGGGATCAAGATGTGTGTGAGCTGAAGAATTTGTTCCATACCATGCACACACAACACAAGTGAGTGTCGGGTCAAGCAGTCACTGGTGGCTAAGATTAAGGCTTCTGAATCATATGCATGCTCTCAATCTGAATCAAAACCCAACAAGGGGAATGAAAAAGGGAAGTAGATTGTCGATGTGGAGCCCAATGCCACCGTTAGCACCACGAAGATCCAAAAGGATGAACGAGAATATACAGAGGAGGAGGAGCATATCTTCCACTCCCATATGTGGGTAAAGGGTTCCCCACTACAGTTCATTGTCAACATTGGGAGCCAAAAGAACCACATTTTAACAGAGGTCTTGAAGCGGTTGGGCTTGAAAACCACAGCACACCCACATTCGTACACCATGAGGTGGCTTCACCAAGGATGAAATATTTGTGTCAGTCAGCAATGCCGCCTACCCTACAGTATCAAGCCCTTCACGGATGAGGTATTATGTGACATTGCTCCCCTTGATGTTTGTGATGTATTATTAGGCCAACCATACTTCTGGAAGAGACATGTTGTGTATGAGTCCGAGCCTCATGTTGCTATTTTTACTTTGGGAAATAAGTTGTACAAGATACCAAAGGTACCACTGCATGTCGTTATCTCTTTGGTTACTGCAAAACAATGCAGTAAGCTCATTTACAAAAATGGGAAAAAAAAATCCTCATGATCTACCCTAAGTGCAAGAAGAAGACTATGGCCACAACCTCCACATAAGGCTTCTCCACACAACACCAACAAGTGAACAAGGTCGTGGAGGAGCATGGGGACATCTTCACCTCACCCGAAGGGGTGTCTGTGCACTGTCAGGTCAATCACCCCATCGATCTAACCCTAGGTGCGTCGATGCCCAATGGATTGATATATTGGTGCTATTTTCTAGAGAACGATGGAATCAAGAGGCAAATTCAGGACCTGCTGCAGAAAGGTCACATCCGGCCGATTTCATCGCCCTGTGGGAGCCTGATCATGTTGATACATAATAAGGATGGGACTTGGAGACTATGTATTGACTATCGGTTGCTGAGCAAGATCATTGGCCGGAATAGGTACCCGATCCCACGAATTGATGACCTTCTGGACCAACTCAAAGGGGGAAATATTTTAGCAAGCTCTACTTCAAGTCCGGGTATCACCAAGTACCAATAAAACCCTCCGATTTGTGGAAGACTACTTTCAAATCCAAGGAGGGCCTTTTCAAATGGCTGGTCATGCCTTTCGGGTTGACGAATCTTCCCGCAACCTTCATGAGGCTGATGGATGACATCTTGCAGCCATTCACCAACTCATTTTTAGTAGTGTACTTGGATGGCATCCTTATCTTCAGCCAAACTTGGAAAGAGCACCTTCACCACATCTGACAAGTCCTCCAAACTACACCAACACAAGTTGTGTGCCAATTTGGAGAAGTGCACTTTTGGCATGACCAAGGTTCAATATCTGGGATACATTATTGATGAGTTGGGGGTGCATGTGGATCCAACTAAGATCCAAGTAATTCGGGATTGACCAACCCCAACCACTCTAATAGAGCTTCGTATCTTTCTAGCTCTTGCTAATTTCTACCACAGGTTCATGTTGGGATTCTCTCATATCACTTGGCCCTTCAGTCAAGTCACCAAAGGAGGAGCGAAAGAAAAACTCTTTTGGTCGAAATCTCAATAGAAGGCGTTCATAGAATCGAAACATTGCCTCTACTCTGCCCCATTGCTCATATTAATAGACTTGAAACAGCCATTTGAGATTGATACAAATGCCTCTAACTATGCTATTGGGGCAGTTCTTACTCAAAAGTGGCACCTAGTGGCATATCACAGTGAGACATTGTCCGACATAGTCCACAAGTATCCCACTTATGAAAAATAAATGTATTCCATTGTGCAGCCTTGCCAACAATGGAAGCATTACATTTTGGGGACGGAAACGATCATCCACATAGACCACTGACCCCTGCAGTTTATACAGACATAAGGGAAGTTGTAGGACGATCACGATCATAAGTGTTCCACATATCTACAAAAGTTTCATTTGAACATCAAGCATAAGAAGGGCAGCACTAATAATGTTGTAGACTGCCTCAGCTGACCACCAATCATGGCGCTAACCACCATTCTCAACTCTTGTGGGTGCGAGACTTCTGATTATCCACTTCTCTATAAGAGAAATCCATAATTCAGCCACACATACAAGACACTCTTGGCAGGTACACAAGTTCCAAATATTCACCTTCATGATGCATAGTTGTGTCACCAAGGACACCTTTGTGTTCCTTCAAGCGAGTGTGCCAAGATGATTTGAGAACTGCACTATAGTCAGGTCGCTGGGCATTTCGGGGTCGAGAAAACTGTGGCAGTACTGCAGAAGTATTTCTATTGGTCGAACCTTCAACAGGATGTCAGGAAGTACATCAGATCCTGCACTACTTGCGTTATTTCTAAACCGACCATCAAGAAACAAGGCCTCTATTTTCCTCTACCTACCCCTAGTCGACCTTGGGAATCCATCTCCATGGATTACATGTGAGGCCTTCCTTCTACTAATCATGGAACCGAGTATGTTTTCGTGGTCGCTGATAGATTCTAAAATATGGCCATTATGGCGGCCTACAAGAAGAATACCACAGCATAAGCCATTACTAAACTATTCTTTGAACGAGTGTGGGTGAACTTTGGGATCCCAGAGTCTATCATCTCAAATCAGGACAGCAGGTTCCTCAGCAAATTTTGGTCAATCCTCTAATCAGTGCTAGACACCAAACTCACCAATTCCACCACTTTCCATCCCCAAACTGATGGCTAGAAAGAGGTCGTCAACAGGATGATCATACACATTCTACGCATGTACAATTCAAAGCATCGACGCACATGGATGAGAGCCTTCCCTATGTACAACACAATTATAATCGGGCTCTCCACAGCTCAACTGGCCACAACCCCTCTCATGTGGGCTTCAGATTCAAGCCACTATGTCCCATTGATGTAGTCATGCCATTTGGGGCTACTCAGGTTGATTCAACTCATGTCCAGTCTAAAGATGACAAGACGAACAACTTCATTGAGTACATTCAGCATATCCGCAAACCAGTTTATAACATATTGGACAGAGCCAATGCTAAGTATAAGCAATTCCATAATAAACATCGAGTGCCACACAACTTCTAGGTCAGTGACAAAGTGTGGCTACATTTGCAGAAGGAGCGCTTCGCTGGACCCCACTACAAGCTTCGCCTACTCCGATATGGGTTGTACACCATCACCAAGGATGTAGGGGTCAATGCCTTCAAGCTCAGTATTCCACCATTCCTTGGTTTTCACCTAGTGTTAAATGTGGAATGCCTTCAGCCCTACTTCCCACATCTAGTGGACACCTCCGACATTGCAGAACAACTGATACCAACAAAGTTAAACCCAAACTACATGGAACAGAACACCACGGATCGTATCATGGACATGCAAATCAAGAACACTCGCCAGAAGAAGATCCAACTGTTTGTCAAAGTTGGCCAACTTCTGCACGAAGAAAAATGGTTCACCAAGGACCAAGTTCAGCAGAAGTTTCCTCATCTCATGGAGGAAATCAACGTAATAGGGACCATCGCTTCCTAAGTGGGGAGAAATGATCCAAGTGGATATTGGTGGCCACCCGCCTATTCCACTTGAGGCCCCACCATTGTTTCTTTCAGTTTTTTAGTTTCCTTAATTGTAGCACAATTTACTATTTTTAGTAGCTTTTTGGGTCCTAAACTTCGGGAGCCATTTTGAGGTCCTAAATGACGTTTTTTGGAAAAATCGGGAGTGACATAGAATTTCTTTCAATGTTGCTCACATCAAAAGTTATATTTCTCGGATATATCTTTCTAACAAGGTATTATGCGCGTCAAACGGAGATCGTATGCCAAAGTTACATCCCTAGAAATATTGATGTAACAATTTGCCCAAACGGGGCTTATAGTTTTGGCGTTTCATCTCCTACGGTTAGGTTTTTGGATGTTTAGTGTTTTCCGTTGTTTCTCAATAATAAATAGGCCCTCGACCCTCATTGTAAGACAGTTCAGAAACTTGTAGCTGCCACATCAGCCACCACATCTCTTCTCATAGATAAGCTACCAGCGCCCTAGCTAATTTATTTTCATTTTGTATGTAAGCATATTTCAGTTATTTATTACTAATTAAATGAAGTTTTATTTCTGTTGCATCTCTGCTTTTATGTGTATTTTTGTATTTCATTGTGTTCTTGCATAAATTCGGATTAAAAAATGATGCAAATAAATATACATACCATTATTTACGTTTTCTTCAAGGCTTTAACATGTATTAGCATGTAGGAGTAAAAGTGTAAATGTGCAAACTTAGTAGTCGTTACTACCCACCAAAAAATTATACAATTAAAAGATGATGACTTTTCATATACACCTAAATTATTTTCCCCAAAATGACTTCTATCCTCAGCCCCTACACATAAGATTTGACCTTATAACCCAACTATAACTAAAACCCAAACAAACCAAGTAATCTACATCTAATAAGTCACAAAAAGAAATATTTACTAAATAGAATGAAAACTTTGACAACTCTGTTCTTTCACTATCTCAACAAAATATTATTAACTATTCAA
Organism: Pinus albicaulis; assembly: GCA_034641835.2. Classification (NCBI taxonomy): domain Eukaryota; kingdom Viridiplantae; phylum Streptophyta; class Pinopsida; order Pinales; family Pinaceae; genus Pinus; species Pinus albicaulis. Next base: position 681,846,845 of record CM076571.1, on the reverse strand, counting down.
ATACATTTTCAAATCACAAAAAATTCACAATTTTATCTTCAACACTCAATACAACCTTATACTATAAAATAATGGAGTTGTCTATCTAGCCAGAGGAATTGCCCTCAAAATTGGTCGGAATTCGGGTAATTTTTTGTTAAGAAATCTTGCAATAGGAGTGTTTGAATCATGTTTTTGATGGTGGAAATGGATTCAGCACCATCGAAAACCTCTAGAGCACCCAAAATATTGAAGTTTGATTGCTATAACCTAAATTTACAAAAATCCCTGCCAGATTTTCCTAAAATCATAAGAGAATTTCAATGATTTTCAAGACATTAAGGCAGTCTAGTTAGACTACTGCTAAAATAATTATTTTCCAAAATCTAGTAAAATATCATAAAATCAAATTTTATATTTAAAAATCAAATTAAGTTTACACAATATACGTGTTACTTAGCGTAGATTTTCCTTCGCTATCATTTTGTTTTCTATAAACAATAAAATGAACTATAAACTGAAGTGTTTACGTTACCAACACCTGGATTAAAAAAACAAAACTCAGATCGTAAATACGTGGTGATAATCGTAAAGCTATGCTAAGCCCTTCGGAAAATCAGGTATGTTAAGGTACACAACTTAACCCTCGAAAATCTCCCACATATATATAAGGATAATAATGACAATTACTGTAAGAAATGCCTTCGCCATAATCGTAAAGCTATGCTAAGCCCTTCGGAAAATCAGGTATGGTAAGATACACAACTTAACCCTCGAAAATCTCACACATATATATAGAATATTGACAATTACTGTAAGAAATTCCTTCGCGATTTGTAGTCCAGCAGTACAGTCGCCATTGTTAGTCCATAGACGTTTGTCACAGTCATGCAGCGAAACACTACACTGTGAGGAGCAATCGCTGCGCAACTCTCCTTTGGCTGATATGGAATAGACTTACCACCACCAATAAGCATTCATGAGGGTGTAATGGGTCGAGTGGCGTTGTTATTATAAGTCCGTATTCCTGCCATCCAAAGGAGAGTTGCACCGCAAATGGTCATCACACAAACAAATCATAATAGTTTTGCTGTCTACTTCTACTCCTCGTTGCTGCTAATCAAGAGCGATATCGGCTACTTATATGTAGTTTAGGATAAGGGATATCAATGATGACAAGAAAGCATATTTCCCGGTTGTGTGGTGGGTATAATATGTTGTTTTTTTCTATAAATTTAGGTCTAAACTTAGGTCAAAACTTATGTTACGACATGTGATGATCTACCTTAATTCTTCAAAAAAATATTGTTAGTAAACTTAACTAATACCAAATTGATTCGGTGAACTATATTTAAAAAACAAAATTAAACATATTCCTTCATAAAAGCACCTAATCAATATGAAGCAGCCATATCGCACAATGCTATTAATCTTCTATTTCGCTATCGATTTACTTTACAGTGTCCATTAAAAAGTATATATTCTCACATATCTGCACTGGAACGAACCATAATATAAAAGTGATAAAGCAGTAAAAGCGAAATTGCAGCAAGAATAATCTGTTCCCAAATGCTGGTTTCGTTCAAGGGCATTTTTTTGAAAAGAAGGAATAGGTATATCCCCGTCATGTGGTGATCAATGACTTGAAAGCGTGGTATTTTTTCAGCGAGATAGATGCTGTTTCTGTGTGATGGAACTGAGCGGCAATACTTCTAAAAACTTCTAACAAGTTGCGAGTATAATGCCTATGAAACGGTGGATATGCCCGTGAAGCTTCATTGAGTGATGTAAATATAATCTAACTCGTACCCGATGAATTTAACGGGTTTAAAACATACTAAGGTGTTAAACTGTCTTAGGTTTAATGGGTGAGTGTGTAGGTGGACATCTATTATTATAAGAGCACATTTTTAAAATTAAAAAAAAATTATAAGAATTAATTAAATTATTAATTATTAATAATAAAAATAATTAATATATAAGTTATATATATATATATATATATATATATATATATATATATATAAAATAGGTAACAAGCTTTTCAACGATCGAAATTTATAAATAGATATTTTTAATTTATAAATAGGTTTTATTAAAATATCTTGATGTACCAGTATTATATACTAAAAAAAAATTAACTAATTTTATATGTCACTTGTTTATATTACAATTTTTTTAATTAGAAAAAAAGAGATAGCGAATAACTACTTTAGAAATAAATCAATAAAATTATTCCAAAATTGACATGTCTATCCATATAACAATGAGATCCACTCATATCCTTATCTCTTTATCCAATCATGTAAAAGTTTTGGTTTTATACAGCTTGAGTGGGCCTAATAGTTAAGAACATGTGTTTCCTCCTAAGAAGTCATAGGTTCAAAACAAAAGGGGTAGAGTATGTATGCTTTAATAAACTTAGCAATCAAATAATAACATCTTTTCTATACGAAATTTTGAATATTAATTTTTTTTTCATTTATTTGTTTATTATTAATTAAATGATTTAATTATATTAATTATTTGATATAATTTTTTGATGTTGGGTTGACCAACCAAATTTTAATTTTGAATCTCATTGGGAAATAGGCATTAGGAATTAGTTGATGGGCTAATTAATTGATTAATTAATTATGAAATAAAAAGATATCATAATTAAATTTAATATTATTTATTTAGAAATATTTTTTTAAAATATAATTGATATTATAGAAGAAGTTGTCTACAAAGGCCAAAAGTGGCTGGAATCTAGGCAAAAAGAATTTACGAAATCTTCTGTGAATCATGTTTTTGATGATGGAAATGGATTCAGCACCATTAAAACACCCAAAATATTCAAATTTGATGATTATAACCTAGATTTACAAAAATCACTACCGAACTTTCTTAAAATCTTACCAAAATGTCCATAATTTTCGAGATAACAAAAAAATCTAATTAAACTACCACTTATACAACAATTATTTATAAATATTTTTATACTAAAATATCATAAAATAATTTAATAAAATCAAAATAAAATAAAATAGAACTAAATGAATAAATAGATAAATCAAAATTGAATTAATAATAAATAAAAATAAAAATAAGAAGAAGTAAAAAAATAAAATAAAAATGAGTTTTCAGGCTCTCTTAAGATTTACCTACTCTTATTAAATTAATTTATCAATTATTAAATAAATAAATAACATCATACCCTTTAAAATGAATATTGATATATATTTTATTAATTAATTTATCAATTATTAAATAAATAAATAACATCATACCCTTTAAAATGAATACTAAGATGTATTTATTTATGTATTTTATTCAATCCAATTTTTTTTATTCATAAATTGTTGTAATTATAACATAATTAAAAATGCGTAGCTTTATGTAATTATAACATAACTAAAAATATGTAGTTTTATGTAATAATTAAAAATGTGTAGCTTTATGTAATTATAACATAACCAAAAATATGTAGTTTTATGTAATTATAATATAATTGATAATGTGTAGTTCTATAGATTTTTTGGGTACTTTTTTTTAATAGTTCTAATAAAATTTCATAATTATAAATTAAAATGGTTTAATCTTTAGCATATAAATGTTTTAGTAATTTATTAAAATGTTGAGTTTATTATACATTTAAATATTTAATTTTAAGTAATATAAATTTATGAATTTTTTTTTTTTTGTTAGGTAATATGAACTCTGAGATGATGGCATGTTTAACATGTGACTTGGGCAGTCTAGACCTAGAGGCATCTAAGGGAAAGGCACGTGAGCTATGTCACACTACTCTTTACCATGGTTGGATTTTTTTCCCACTAGGTTTTGAATGGTTATCATTAAAACATTATTAACAATTATAAAATGGTATCATTTTAAAACATTTAAATTATTCCATTAAAATATAAGATTTATAAGGGAATAATACTTTTTTATTAGTTCTAAATTCTAGTTAAATATGGCAGACACCTAATCCTCTATGGGTAGGTGTGGAAGGTGAATGGAAAAAAAGAGTCCAAGAGACCACTTGGAAGATGAATCTAAGAGTCGCCTAATGTACTATAAATGCAACATATATTAATAATAAATACATCTCACGCTTATCTTTATCATTGTCTGTTTTCAACATGCCATTGTTTAACATGGTATCAAAGTGGGCGATTGTTGGCCTGTCGACGGGAAAATATGTCCGGCCAACAGTAGGGGATCTCCCCGGTAGAAAGTACCAATTAGACCTTGAACCGTTTGGAGTAGGGATCCCGTCCGGGGTGTGGGTCCGGCTACTGCTTAAGACGCCTTCCCTTCGGTCTCAAAAGAACCTGATCGAACCTGCGGACACACACTCATTCACATGATACAGAATACATGACTGATGCATTAAACACGAATAAAAGACTAGTGTAGCGAGGCAATAAATAAAGCAGGTACGCCTAAGGAGATGTTTTTAGCAACACGTCTTTGGGGTACTGCTTGTAAGGTAGTCTGACCACAGCAGAAATAGTTCTTTATGACGAGATGTCCCTTTACTTTCTGAAAGATAAAACGAAATGCTAACAAAATAGTTCATTAACATTCATTAATAGAGAAAATGGTAAACTGAACATCATCAATACAAACACAGATAGCCATGATGCATAAATGATGCTATAAAGAGGGCAGCTTCATTAATTAAAAGATGTTCTGAAACTGTATGAGGAAATACACTTAGTGTTCACGCAGTAAAACACATCATCCAAACAAAGGGGTTATAACAAGTATCTGTATTCACATGTACAAGAGTATAATATTTCAATACAATGCAATGTAGCTCTTGAGTCTCCAAAAAAAGAAAATCCCTTCACACTTTCCCCGTAGGGAGTTTTATAGCACAAAACTTGCCCTTTGGGCTTCCCGACTTTTCGCCTACCTGCCCGTTGAGTTGCCTCGCGACCTTGAAGAGGTTGCGACGTGCGACCTGTCTGGTAAGTGCGACTTGCGACCTAGATAGACAGTGCGACCTGCGACCTGGGTAGACATTTCGACCTGCGACTTGTCCGGGCGGTGCTACCTGCGACCTGCCTCTAACTACTGCTCATGACTTGCTGCTACCGGCCTGCGGAGATGGACGCGCAATGTTGAGGTCAGGGGCGTCAATCTGCTGCTCCTTGAGAAAATCTTGCCATGTCTGGTACTCTGCCGCTATGGGGGAAACTAGAGGAACCTCCTCCTTCAACCGATGCATGCATTCCAAAGCATTTGGCACTAGGGTTTCCCTTTTCTGTGAGATCTGGTTTGAAAGAGAGGCAAGTTTGGTATAAATCCGAATTGGAGTGGCAATAAACTGACTCAGATGTTCTTGAGATGCTGCGGGCTCAGGAGCAGCATCGGCTTGCTTGATAGGCTACAGAAAAGACTGGATGTCCTGATCCACTTGCTCCCAGGCTTTCTGTTCGTCCAATGCCCCAAGCGACGAAATGTGGTGCAAAGTGTGCATCGAGTCGATACCGCTGATCAGGTGGTTGTATGAAGACATTACTTTGTCCAGGTCCTTAGATAGTTTGTCCTTAGATTGTATTGCCATACAGAGCTGAACCTTAGCATCCTGTGTATGAATCCAATCCCTCTTGGGCAAATTTTCAGGTGCCTGAGGGTATTGTACTGTCCAGCCCATCATCCTGTCTAAGGCCTGTGAGGCCTCCCTGAGCTGCTCGTGCTTTTGCTTGGTTTTTGCTTGTGCTCTTACCAGTGGGGCGACTGTTTGTTCGATGGTGAACATTTCTCCATACACCTGCCTCATGGTTACTTCTAACACTTCACACTCCTTGAAAATGGCCAGTGGGACTTCATTTACCGGTGGAGTCTGGTTTCGAAGTTGTTGAACTTCTGCTCTCAACTCTGCTTTCTCCTGCTCTGCTCTTTTCTCGCGCTGCTCAGCTGCTTGCAGTCTATTTTGTAGAGAGACTATTTCTCTACTCATTCTGGTTACGTTCTCTTCTGTGGCTGCGGCGAAAGCAGTACCCGCCGATGCTATCATTACAGGATTAGTCCTGGTATCAAGGACTATGTCTTTGCCTGTTGCAACTGTGGATGTGGTAGAGGGACTTTGCACCAGAGACCTTCTTTTCTCTTGCTGGATTTTGAAAGAGAATTGATCGAATGTGAGTCTGGTGAGGTCAAATACATCCTCTTCCTGCCCCTGGGGGGATCTAACATCAGAGAGCTTGGTACTGCCCAGAGGTATCTCGAGGGGAGTTACCTCGATGTCTTCTAGCATGTCATCCTCCTTTTCTTCTCTGTTCTTTTCCTCTTCTTCCTTTCACCGGCGTTCATTTTCTGCTACTGCTTCTATTTCAGCCTTCCTCTTCCGCTCAGCTACAGCAGCCTGTTCAGCCTTCTTTTGGCGCTCAGCTTCTGCTTTGTCCCGCTCTGCCTTGAGTGCCTGTTCTACTGTGGCATGTGCCTCCTTTTCCTCTTTTTCTTTCCTGGCCTCCTTGGCCTGCTTCTTCTTTTGCGTTGCCGTTGCACTCTTCTGGTGTTCTTCCTCATCCTCCTTTATCTTCTTTTCCCTTTCTTGCTGGGCTTTTGCTTCTGCTTCTTTCTGTTGGATAGATGTAGTAAGCCCTATGCTGGTCCGAGACTTCTTGGGTAAAGAGGAAGAGGCACCTCCCAACTGACGTCTTCTGTCTTCCAGGCTCTGATCATCTGGATCTTCTTGGCCCAAGTCTACTCCCGGAGCAAATTGTCTCTCAGCGTTATACCAGTTCCTTCTTTCATCTTCTTCCAGGTGCTCAATATGCTGATAAGTCCACTTGAATTTAGCTTTCAGGCAGTGTTCAGGAACTATTCTCTCCGGGTCATATGTTCGGTGTTCTAGCGCCCCAAGCTGATAGCTTTTCATCGCTTCTCCCTCCGCTGCTACTTCCTTGAAGTCTTTAACTGTGCACGCGCCAATGGTGAGGGGTAGCGTGGGCCACGGCTTCTTTTTGCCTTTAGACAGGATGCTGGAGAAGCCTTGAGACATTTGGAAGCATACCTCCTGAATGAGCATTTTGTCTGTTACAAAGCAAGGCATAGCATGTGGTGCCCTGTAAGATCCAAAGACTCGGATGAAGGTATATCCGGCGAAAGGGAACCAATGTGCCACTTTGACTAGAGTCTCTTTGGCCCGCCAAGACATGCAGGGGGCGTCTTGGCCAAATAGTTTTCTATATAGAGAGGGGATAAATACTTGGGAGATCTGCTCTATATCCTGTTTATACTTGGACTCCCAAAACACCCTGATTTGCAGATGAATTGCATGAGTCTGCGCGGAATCCCAGTTGTGTGCCCATCCCTCAAAGTGTAATCTGGCGTAGACAGCATCTAGTAGGTAAGAGGCCATATAAAATTCGGAAGGCATTCCCTCTTCTGGGGCCAATGCCGCAGACAAGTTTGTCTGCATCGAAGTCATCAATATGCCGACCCAGTTGAAATGGGTGCCATGTGCCGTCACATTCTCCATGATAGTAGCCCAACTACCACTGAAAGTGGAGCAATCAGAGCGCCCGTAAAGTCTGCAAAGCATGGCGGCAACTAATTTATAGACCTTTCTCAGGCTAGCCACTGGATATTCTTGGTCTTTCTTGACTTTAAATTTCTCGGGCTCCTCCCACCATTGTCTAATAGTATCAACTACAGGAACTGCGTGAGAAATAGCCCATTCTGGTGTGAAGTATTCTTCAGGGCGAGGCAACTAGTAATAAAGGTGGGCATCCAAGCCTACGAGTGTAGCGAAAGCCCTGCCTTCGCTGTCTCGGATTACGAACTTCTTGGGATCTGTCTTTTGTATGATTCAGTCTATAACCTCTGGGCATGGAAATATGGCTAGATGTGCCCCTGCCAAATGTAGTTTGGACCTTTTGACTGCCAAGTATATTTCCCGGTCTGGGAGATCTTCTGGGAATTCCTCTTCCGGTATGGCGAACTCATGATACACTTGGTACCATCGCATGCTCTCTTCTTTTGCAAATGTACATAGTGTATCCCTGTATATTGGGGGTGGGGATACCATGTCCAGCTCGTCAACTTCTTCCACCACTTGCTTGTCCTTCTTCCGGGACAGCAAGGGTGCCATGTCACTAGAATCTGATAAAACAGGTATGCACTCTATGTCTTCTTGAAGTTCACCTGTCAAATTCATAAAGGAATCCCAAGATAAGAACGACATTATGATATAAAACCAATTACAGTTTAGTGATGAAATTTAGCTGAGACACATGTAAAACTAGGTTACTGGTTTACTGGGTCGCAGGGTCGCGGATTGCAAGAAGAGGCCTAGGTGCGACTTTGCGACCTTACGACTAGGTCGCAGGGTCGCGGGGTCGCAAATTATGAAAAAAGAGGACAATGCGACTTTGCGACCTCGCGACCAGGTCGCTGGGTCGCAACTCTCCGAAAAATTGGGAAATGCGACTTTGCGACCTTGCGACTAGGTCGCTGGGTCGCTGGGTCGCAAATTCCAAAATCTGAAGAAAATGTGACCTTGCGACCTCGCGACTAGGTCGCTGGGTCGCAGGTCGTGTTGGGGCTTGCCGAGGGGTTTTGGGCGCACGCGGCGTGAAGGTTTCCTCCCTCTAACTAGAAAATTATAAGGCTAAAAGGGTCCATGCAAAGTTGAGGAGTGGCTTTGGGAGTAGGGGACAAGGCCATGAAAGCTGAACATGAAATGTGGTGAGTTTGGGCAGATGTAATGAAGCAGGATTTAACAAAACATTCAAAACTGGAAAAGAAACATCAAAGTTCATGCAGAGGGAAATTTAAAGGTCTGGGCAAGCATGAATTTGGCAAGAAATGTCTAGAAAGGAAAAAGCAGGAGAGAAATGGCAACTTACACAGGAAAATCGCGCCAGTCGACCTATCAGAGCTGTTTTTTCCTATTCGCCGATTGTGAAAAATGCGACCTGGCGACCTCCCTTATATAAAAGGTCGCACGTGCGGGCAATAAAAGGGGATTCGCGACCTCGCGACCTTGCGACCTAGCGACCTGGGGTCGCGAGGTCGCAAGGTCGCTAGGTCGCAGTTTTCATTAAAATTTACAATTTGCGACCTTGCGACCTTGCGACCTGGCGACCTGGGGTCGCGGGGTCGCAAGATCGCACGGTCGCAGTTTTCTTTAAAAGTTGGGCTTCGCGACTCAGCGACCTTGCGACCTTGCGACCTTTAGGTCGCGGGGTCGCAAGGTCGCAGGGTCGCAATTTTCTAAAAACGAACTCTGCGACTTTACGACTTAACTTTATTGATTCTCACTTGGTTTTTCTCTAGTTTCAAGGGGCTCCAAAAATTTGAAATGGTGGTCTTTTTGGAGGGTGTTGTAGGGGCTACAACAAATGGCGATTCACTAGACGAACTCAGAGTCTCTGCCGATGGTTAGTCTTGGCAGGGGGAGGGAGGGGCCTCTGCTGATTGTTTTTCTTTACCTTGCGGTTGACATTTCCTAACCTTTGGCACCTTGCTGGGTTGCTCAATCTGCTAGCCTGTTCGGGTGCCGTTCAACCAAATTCATTTCTTCAGGTCTCCGGACTGGAAGGGTCGGAGAAATCCAGGCGGCTACAGGGTCTGGTACGATTATTTTGTCCTCATTGTGTTGCTCCGCTGCCAGCGAACCTCTCGGTCCCGGTGGAGTCACTGCCTAGGAATCGTGAACGTTGCTCCGCTGCCAGCGAGCCTGGTCAGTACCCCCGTGGAGTCGTTACATCACCTCTCTGCGTAGGAAGCCTTTCTCAATCCTTTACCCTTTATTAGTGTGCTATTGCACTTATTTTGAATGTGCCTAAGGCACTTATTTAGATGTGCTCGTGGCACTTCTTTGAGATGGCAATTTAGCCTAGGCGGATGAGGGATCCCGACTTATTTTTCTTGCAGAGAGGTTGTTCCTGGTCTGGTATGAGGACTTTGGTTTTTCCCAGATACCCTGTCGTAGCATAGAGTAGCTCTTTTCCTTTCTGGTCTGGTTACCACTACATTGTATTTTCTTTTGCGGACACCCTCTCAGACTGGCGAGGTAAGCATCCCGCTTGATGACTCGAGCTCGGTGATATGCTACCTTCAGGTGCAGAGAACAAGCAAGCTTTTGCCGCCTTTGAGTCTATCGGAAAAGGCTTTCCATCTGCATAGAACCTGTTGCAGTGTGCCAATTGAGTGGCTCTAACAAGTCCTTCCTTTAAAATTTTGTTACTATTTTATTTTTTTATTTTTTTATTTTTTATTTTTTATTTTTTATTTTTATTTTATTTTTTTTATTTTTTTTTGACAAGTACGAAAAAAAAAGAAACTATGGTACAAGGATAAGATAGCCCTCCAAGGGCAGCTAGGTGAAATAGTGTTTGAGGTCATGCCCATTTACCGGGAAGACCTCGACTCGTCCATCAAGGTTTTGCAATCTAAATGTGTGGGATCCTAACTTCTCATTAATTTGGAAAGGGCCTGTCCATAGTGCTTGGAACTTGGAATTCTTTCCTTATCCTCATGAGCTTTGTCCCAATTTAGGACCAGGTCTCCTACCTCAAAATTTTTATTCCTTGCGGATTTCCTATCAAACCATCTCTTGATGCGGCTCTGGTGGATGGCAAACTTTTCCCGGGTTTTTTGCCTTTCTTCCTCCAACTTCAGCAAGGTGTCGATTCGAGTCTGCAGGGTAGGACATGGGGTACCATGACATTCTTGGGACAGCTGAAGGGCAGGGAGAGATAGATGGGGAGGAAGAACAACTTCTTTTCCATACACGAGAAAATATGGAGAGGTGCCTAAGGAGGACTTAGGAGTAATACGGTCAGCCCAAAGTGCATTGTGAAGGGCATTGTGCCAGTTGCGCTGGTGGGACAGCAGGGTCTTTTTAATGATACAGATAAGATTCTTATTAGTTGACTCAGCTAATCCATTTCCCTGGGGATAGTAATTTGCATAATGTTTCAGAACAATACCATTTTCCAACGCAAAATCATATAATCTAAAAGATGAGAAGTAAGTCGCATTATCGAAAACTAAAGAAGTTGGAACGCCAAACCTGGTGATGATGGAATGCGTGAGGAATTATATTACCTCCTGATCATTGATTTGGCATAGAGGTGTTGCTTCGACCCACCTGTTAAAATAATCAGTAGCTGTAAGGATATACCGGTGTTTTTTAGAAGAGTGAGGTGTGATTTCACCAATTACATCCAAACCCCACTGTTGGAAAGGCTCCTCCACTGCTACTGAGAGTAAGGGGGCGGCTGGCCATGCTTCTCGGTTTGCGAACTTCTGGCACTGGATGCATTTCCGAACATATGCATGCGCATCTTTAAAAAGAGTAGGCCAATAGTATCTTGCGTGCATTATCTTATGGGAGGTAGTATCTCCGGAAAAATGACCTCCAACTGGTCTGTCATGCAGCTCGGTCAAAATTTTCTGCGCTTCGTCATTTTCCAAGCAGCGTAACAGGACCCCATCGTGATGTTGCTTGAATAGCTTACCTCATATTAGTTGGTGAGAAGCGGCTTTGAGTCTTATTGCGCATTTCTGCCGGGCATTAAGAGCAGGGTCCATGGTACCTTGGGCCAAATATCTTGAAATGTCGGAATACCAAGAAGAGCTACTTTGCTGAGGCACATGGTCGCTCTGATACATTTCAATTTCTTGTTCCCAACATTCTTCTTCAATTCCATGGGAACTTGCGGCTTCTGCGGCCATTTGGCATAAGTCCTGTCCTTTAATGGTGTGTGCCGGTTTAAATCCTAAATCGTATTCTTGCAAGCACGCCACCCAGTTGCCTCGCCTTTCGCCCAGCTCCTGCTGCATGAAAAGTGAGCGGACAGCTGGGTGTGGAACAAAAACCATGACATAATTTTTCAAGATGTAGGGCCTAAAATGCTTGACCGCTTTGTAGACTGCATAGGCTTGCTTTTCGATTTCTGGGTAGTTCAACTCAGCTCCTTGCAAACCGTTGCTCATGAAAGAAATGGGCCATTCATCATTGTTGCCATCTTTCTGCGTAAGGACAGCCACAAGTGAGGAATCTGAAGAAAAAGTATATAGGATAAAGCCTTTGCAAAAATCTGGACTTTGGAGGGAAGGAGCTTCAGCTATAGCCCGTTTGATATTGTCGAAGGACTCCTTTTCCGGCAGGTTCCACTGAAACATCGCATTCTTTTTTATCATTCCCTGAAGTGGCCTAACTATTTGGGCGAAATCCGAGATGAATTTACAGACAAAATTTATTTTCCCCAAGAAAGATTGCATTACTTTCTTACTGTTCGGGGGAGGAATCTGAGCAATAGCTTTCGCCCATTCTGGATCAACTACAATGCCTTGCTTGGTTATAATGTGGCCTAGCAAGTTCCCCTCTGCCACAGCGAAAACACTCTTTTTAGGGTTGAGCGAAATCCCGTACCTTCTGCACCTCTCGAATATTTGCTTGAGGTGGCGTAAATGATCGCCCCTGCGTTTTGAAAACACAGTGACGTCGTCTAAATAGACCACTAAGCTCTGCCCTATCAAACCACGGAAAGCTATATCCATGGCCCGTTGGAAGGTTGCCCCGCATTGATCAATCCAAAGGGCATGCGCCTAAAAGAAAAGTTCCCCCATTTGGTCCGAATGGTGGTTTTCAATCTATCCGGCTCAGCTACCAGCACCTGGTTATAACCAGAGAATCCATCCAATAGGGAGAACATTTCAGATCCAGACATAGCTTGCAATATCTGTTCCATGGGTGGCACCGGGTAGTTGTCTTTGTTTGAGGCCCAATTCAGATTACGGAAATATACGCACAAGCGGATCTCGCTAGACTTCTTTCGTACCGGTACCAAATTTGACACCCACGTGGAGTGACAAACTTTAAAAATAATGCGTGCATCCAAGAGTTTCTTAAGTTCTTTCAGAATCATTGGCTCCAAAGCGGGATGCACTTTTCTGAGTTTTTGTTGGAAGGGTTTAACGCCTTCCCTCACGGGTATCACATGCTGAATGATCCGGGTATCGTATGTACGTAGATCTTCAAACGTCCAAGAAAATACATCTCGATACTTCCGGAATAATTGGGTGAAGGCCCGTGTCTCCTCATCACTACAGTCTTTGCCGAGGTTAACGAACTTTGGGTTTTCCTCTGACCCAAGGTTTACTTGCTGATGTGCCAATATGGAACTTTGCACTTTGGTGTTAGGGGGGCCGTGGAATCGGCTTTGTAGATCGAAGAGCTTTTCTAAAGACACCACCTTCTTGGGCATGGAGTTTTCTTTGCGTTCATCGTGTTCTTTCTGCAAAGCATGATCATGCTCTGCCCCATCTATCACCGCGTCTTTGAATATTTCAGTATTGAGCATAAAGTCCAAGATCTGCTGATCATCGTCAAAAACGCGTAGATTAGTAATGTTATCTGGCACAGAGGGTCTATATAAAACTTCAATAGAAAAACCGTCCCTCAAAGGGGTAAACCTAGCAGCAGCATTAGCCAGAGTATCAGCTGCTGCATTGTGCATTCTAAGAACAGATTTAATTCCAAATGCATCAAAAGCATAAATCAATCGCCATACCTCTTGTTGATACGTCTTTAAATGTGGAGACAAACAGTGAATAGTGTTGCGTACCTGGCAAGTGATAATCTCAAAATCTCCAATGACCTGTAAGCATTTTACCTTCAAATCCAACGCCTTCTTAAGTCCGAGGATTAAAGCCTCGTACTCGGCAGTGTTGTTGGTGCACTGGAACTCTAGCCGACATGTGATTAAGAATTTATTCTTGTGAGGGTCAAGCAAGATGCAACCCGCACCAGCTCCGTCATGGGTCTTGGAACCATCATAATACAAGGTCCATATGTCACTTTCCAGCTCCTTCGGGGTAATAGGTTGTGGAGGGGTTTCGGCTTGGTGTGGGACAGGGGCGGCTTGCTCCTCCACGACAAATGCCAGTTCAGTTTGGACCTCGGGGCCTATGGAAGACTAAGGGGGTTGGTAGCATCCGAATAAGGCTTCCAGAAAACACATGCCAAGCTCCTCCTGGGCAAAGCTGATAGGTTCATTAACGGCATCCAAATCAGTCACGGTGTATTTCATATATGGTTCACTTTCGACCTTGATTTGATTATTCTGCCCCTTGTAAGGAAGCCACAAGTGGGACCAGTCGGTGGCGAAATAGCCTTGCAACTTGCTGGACCAGTCCCTACTAAGAAATAGGCCGTATGCTTCGGGGATGTCCACAACCACAATGTCGATACATTGATGGACCCTAGAGTCTGACGACAAGCGGATGATGACATTGTTCAACTCTCCTACGGCTGGCACTTGTGATCTGTCGAGTTGTATGATCTTTGCGTCATTTTTCTCCGTGCGAATGTTCAGCTTCTTACAGACAGATAGGGGCATGACGTTTGTAGAGGCACCAGAGTCGACTAGACAGTTGTGGACGTTGAAATTAAAAATCTCGAAGGACAAAAGCAAAGGAGGCGTGGATCCTCTTGAGTTGGTATTGATGGCATTCACTATAGACTGTACATCTGGACCGGCTTGCGCAGACGTGTTGCTCACAGTTTTCGTAGCTGAAGTATTTGTGAAAGCCTTTAGAATGAGTTCTCTTTGGTTAGTAATGCGGGCCAGCTCGTAGAGAGAGATGTTTTCTCTTGTTTTTTTCATATCCTCAACAATGTTATAGCTAGAATCTGGTTGAGGGTTAGGCTCGGTAGGGGTCTTTGGGGATTCTGTCGGGAACTTGCCCTTTTGACTTGCTCGGGTAGTGTTGTTGGCGGGCTTCTCCGGGGCAGATTGTTTTCCATTCCTTAGTGGCAGAATTTTTCTTAGGAAAGCCCTTTTCTTGTCTTCATAAGATTGCTCGGGCACAGGTCCTTTGCTCCTTAGGCTATAATTCCGCACGGGCTGGTCTTTGGGATTATCTGCCATGTTGATATCAATGGAGGTAAGGCTGTCCCCACCTCGGATTATGTCAAAAGAAAGGATAGAGGATCCTGGTTCTTCGTTCGAAGGAAGATCCTCATCGTGATCTGAAACATCATCCTCCGTCACATCCCCTGGGGTTTGGTCATCTAAGAGTTGATTAACTACTGCTGTCATGCTGCCAATCCATTGAGGGAACGTTTTTTTAGAGTGGGCAGCTTGGTGGAAAGAACAGAAGTTATATTTCCCTATTTCTTCCACATTGAGAGCAGTATTCAGGTTAGAGGGAGGTCTGTTAGTGTTGGGATTACTTTTTCTGAAAAAGGGTTTGGGTGGTTTAGTTCTAGTTGTGGATTATGTGCCCTTTCTCCTTAGGTCAATGACTTCATTCGTTAAGAGCTTGAGGGTTTTTTCCATGCTTTCAAAATCAAACGCATCTTTATCCCTATTGGTGGTCTTAGGATTGGAGGACTGACCCCTTTTTGTGTTAGGCTTGTGATCATCTCTCCCTTCATGATCGATGTCTCCTATCGAAAGCATGTCTTTCTCTACAGCGAGAGCAGCCTCATAATTAGCCGTAAGGGTAGCGTGGGCTTCACGTTTGACGAAAATGGTGATATCCCTAGGGAGAGCCTTGGTATAGTAGTCAATGGTGATTGAGTCATCCAACGCCAGGTTTGGGGGAAATTTCTGCAGTATGGTAGCGAAGCGTTGGTTGAAGTCCTTAACCTTCTCCTTTTTATGACACTTGATGGTGCTCAATTCCATGAGAAGCATGGAAGGAGTTTTATCTTCTGAAAACTTCTATAGGAATACACGACGGAATTGGTCCCATGAAGTGATAGAGGCACTGGGGAGAGAGTGGTACCATGTGGCCGCTTTTTTTTCGAGAGTATGGGGAAATAGTCAACATGCGACATCATCAGACTGGACTCTCATGATTTGCAGAGACAAATAGAAGTTGCTGATATGATCTTCAGCTAAGGTGCCTTTCTCAGGGTCAAACTTGGGGAGGTGTTTCTCCGGATTCCTAGGCAGATCGTGGAGTGGGCCCAAAAGATTTAATGGGGATTGAGCCATCCAGGCTAGGGGTTGCACTCTCCTAGCCCACTGGTGGTGCCTAAACTCAGGCTCAGATTCACCTCCCGAACCTGAGACCGATGCTTCTGACTCATGATGAGAGTGTTCGTCTTGGTGTCTCCCCCGGTAAAGAAAGTCTCTAAGATATCCCAAATTGTGGACAGGAGGCCTAATTAGGTTTGGGTGACGGTTGCGAGCTTGGTTTCCTTGGCCTCGGCCTCTATCTCCTCTACCTCCAGCCCCTCGGCCTCTATTTCCTTCTTCTTCATTTCTGTGAGCTCTATTCCTTTCTCCTTCATTTCTGCGAGCCCTATTTCCCCCGTCTACATTTCCTTGGCCTCTATCTTCTTCACCATCCCCAGGTGGGGGATGTGCCTGGTTGTTGTTTTGCCGAGTCTGGTTAGGCAGGGAGTCGGGGAAAGGTTCGATGTCACCAAATTCTTCGCCCTCTTAGAGAATCGTGTCATTTTCCTCAACAGCAGTGCCGAGGTCTTCCAACATGAGATTTACGAGCTCGGGTATGGTACTTGCAAGGGCACCATTACGGGTGATGTTCTCAGCAGGGGTTCGAGTGTGGGCAAGGTATTCCATGATTGGAGTAAACCGTAAATTTCTGATAAGATCGCGGGCAGCTGGGCGCAAGGCTCTCAACTGCGCTCTGGTGATTTCGTAATATCGAGTCTCCCCGCCTGGGATATCTTCCAGAGGAGGAGGGACAGGTTCATTGTTTATGACCTCCCCCTGGGGAGTTTGTGATGGAAAGTTCGTTGTATGCTGGGACGCTGCCATTTGGCCCTCCTTCTAGCGCCAAATCTGTTGACAGGAAAATATGACCGGCCAACAGTAGGGGATCTCCCCGGTAGAAAGTCCCAATTAGACCTTGAACCATTTGGAGTAGGGATCCCGTCCGGGGTGTGGGTCCAGCTACCGCTTAAGACGCCTTCCCTTCGGTCTCAAAAGAACCTAATCGAACCTGCGGCCACACACTCATTCACATGATACAGAATACATGACTGATGCATTAAACACGAATAAAACACTAGTGTAGCGAGGCAATAAATAAAGCAGGTACGCCTAAGGAGATGTTGTTAGCAACACGTCTTTGGGGTACTGCTTGTAAGGTAGTCTGACCACAACAGAAATAGTTCTTTATGGCGAGATGTCCCTTTACTTTCTGAAAGATAAAATGAAATGCTAACAAAATAGTTCATTAAAATTCATTAATAGAGCAAATGGTAAACTGAACATCATCAATACAAACACAGATAGCCATGATGCATAAATGATGCTATAAAGAGGGCAGCTTCATTAATTAAAATATGTTCTGAAACTGTATGAGGAAATACACTTAGTGTTCACGCAGTAAAACACATCATCCAAACAAAGGGGTTGTAACAAGTATCTGTATTCACATGTACAAGAATATAATCTTTCAATACAATGCAATGTAGCTCTTGAGTCTCCAAAAAAAGAAAAGCCCTTTACACTTTCCCCGTAGGGAGTTTTATAGCACAAAACTTGCCCTTTGGGCTTCCCGACTTTTCGCCTGCCTGCCCATTAAGTTGCCTCGCAACCTTGAAGAGGTTGCGACCTGCGACCTGTCTGGTAAGTGCGACTTGCAACCTGGATAGACAGTGCGACCTGCGACCTGGGTAGACAGTGCAACCTGCGACTTGTCCGAGCGGTGCTACCTCCGACCTGCCTCTAACTGCTGCTCATGACTTGCTGCTACCGGCCTGCGGAGATGGACGCTCAATGTTGAGGTCAGGGGCGTCAATCTGCTGCTCCTTGAGAAAATCTTGCCATGTCTAGTACTCTGCCGCTATGGGGGAAACCAGAGGAACCTCCTCCTTCAACCGATGCATGCATTCCAAAGCATTTGGCACTAGGGTTTCCCTTTTCTGTGAGATCTGGTTTGAAAGAGAGGCAAGTTTGGTATAAATCTGAACTGGAGTGGCAATAAACTGACTCAGATGTTCTTGAGATGCTGCGGGCTCGGGAGCAGCAGCGACTTGCTTGATAGGCTGCAGAAATGACTGGATGTCCTGATCCACTTTCTCCCAAGATTTCTCTTCGTCCAATGCCCCAAGCGACGGAATGTGGTGCAAAGTGTGCATTGAGTCGATACCGCTGATCAAGTGGTTGTATGAAGACATCACTTTTTCCAGGTCCTTAGATAGTTTGTCCTTAGATTGTATTGCCATACGGAGCTGAACCTTAGCATCCTGTGTATGAATCCAATCCCTCTTGGGAAAATTTTCAGGTGCCTGCGGGTATTGTACTGTCCAGCCCATCATTCTGTCTAAGGCCTGTGAGGCCTCCCTGAGCTGCTCGTGCTTTTGCTTGGTTTCTGCTCGTGCTCTTACCAGTGGGGCGACTGTTTGTTTGATGGTGAACATTTCTCCATACACCAGCCTCATGGTTGCTTCTAATACTTCACACTCGTTGAAAATGGCCAGTGGGACTTCATTTACCGGTGGAGTCTGGTTTCGGAGTTGTTGAACTTCTGCTCTCAACTCTGCTTTCTCCTGCTCTGCTCTTTTCTCACGCTGCTCAGCTGCTTGCAGTCTATTTTGCAGAGAGACTATTTCTCTACTCATTCTGGTTATGTTCTCTTCCGTGGCTGCGGCGAAAGCAGTACCCGCCGATGCTATCATTACAGGATTAGTCCTGGTATCAAGGACTATGTCTTTGCCTGTTGCAACTGTGGATGTGGCAGAGGGACTTTGCGCCAGTGACCTTCTTTTCTCTTGCCAGATTTTGAAAGAGAATTGATCGAATGTGAGTCTGGTGAGGTCAAATACATCCTCTTCCTGCCCCTGGGGGGATCTAACATCAGAGAGCTTGGTACTGCCCAGAGGTATCTCGAGGGGAGTTACCTCGATGTCTTCTAGCATGTCATCCTCCTTTTCTTCTCTGTTCTTTTCCTCTTCTTCCTTTCGCCGGCGTTCAGTTTCTGCTGCTGCTTCTATTTCGGCCTTCCTCTTCCGCTCAGCTACAGCAGCCTGTTCGGCCTTCTTTTGGCGCTCAGCTTCTGCTTTGTCCAGCTCTGCCTTGAGTGCCCGTTCTGCTGCGGCCTGTGCCTCCTTTTCCTCTTTTTCTTTCCTGGCCTCCTTGGCCTGCTTCTTCTCTGCGTTGCCGTCACACTCTTCTGGCGTTCTTCCTCATCCTCCTTTATCTTCTTTTCCCTTTCTTTCTGGGCTTTTGCTTCTGCTTCTTTCTGTTGGATAGATGTAGTAAGCCCTGTGCTGGTCCGAGAATTCTTGGGTAAAGAGGAAGAGGCACCTCCCAACTGAAGTCTTTTGTCTTCCAGGCTCTGATCATCTGGATCTTCTTGGCCCAAGTCTACTCCCGGAGCAAATTGTCTCTCAGCGTTATACCAGTTCCTTCTTTCATCTTCTGCCGGGCACTCAATATGCTGATAAGTCCACTTGAATTTAGCTTTCAGTCAGTGTTCAGGAACTATTCTCTCCGGGTCATATGTTCGGTGTTCTAGCGCCCCAAGCTGATAGCTTTTCATCGCTTCTCCCTCCGCTGCTACTTCCTTGAAGTCCTTAACTGTGCATGCGCCAATGGTGAGGGGTAGCGTGGGCCACAGCTTCTTTTTGCCTTTAGACAGGACGCTGGAGAAGCCTTGAGACATTTGGAAGCATACCTCTTGAATGAGCATTTTGTCCATAACAAAGCGAGGCATAGCATGTGGTGCCCTGTAAGATCCAAAGACTCGGATAAAGGTATATCCGGCGAAAGGGAACCAATGTGCCACTTTGACTAGAGTCTCCTTGGCCCACCAAGACATGCAGGGGGCGTCTTGGCCAAATAGTTTTCTGTATAGAGAGGGGATAAATACTTGGGATATCTGCTCTATATCCTGTTTGTACTTGGACTCCCCAAACACCCTGATTTGCAAATGAATTGCACGACTCTGCTCGGAACCCCAATTGTGTGCCCATCCCTCAAAGTGTAATCTTGCACAGACAGCATCCAGTAGGTAAGAGGCCATGTAAAATTCGGAAGGCATTCCCTCTTCTGGGGCCAATGTCGCGGACAAGTTTGTCTGCATCGAAGTCATCAATATCCCGGCCCAGTTGAAACGGGTGCCATGTGTCGTCACATGCTCCATGATAGTAGCCCAACTACCACTAAAAGTGGAGCAATCAGAGCACCCGTAAAGTCTGCAAAGCATGGCGGCAACTAATTTATAGACCTTTCTCAGGCTAGCCACCGGATATTCTTAGTCTTTCTTGACTTTAAATTTCTCGGGCTCCTCCCACCATTGTCTAATAGTATCAACTACGGGAACTGTGTGAGCAATAGCCCATTCTGGTGTGAAGTACTCTTCTAGGCGAGGCAACAAGTAATAAAGGTGGGCATCCGAGCCTACTAGCGTAGCGAAAGCCCTGCCTTCGCTGTCTCGGATCACAAACTTCTTGGGATCTGTCTTTTGTATGATCCAGTCTATAACCTCTGGGCATGGAAATATTGCTGGATGTGCCCCTGCCAGATGTAGTTTGGACCTTTTGACTGCCAAGTATATTTCCCGGTCTGGGAGATCTTCTGGGAATTCCTCTTCCGGTATGGCGAACTCATGATACACTTGGTACCATCGCATGCTGTCTTCTTTTGCAAATGTACATAGTGTATCCCTGTATATTGGGGGTGGGGATACCACGTCCAGCTCGTCAACTTCTTCCACCACTTTCTTGTCCTTCTTCCGGGACAGCGGGGGTGCCATGTCACTAGAATCTGATAAAACAGGTATGCACTCTATGTCTTCTTGAAGTTCACCTGTCAAATTCATAAAGGAATCCCAAGATAAGAATGACATTATGATATAAAACCAATTACATTTTAGTGATGAAATTTAGCTGAGACACATGTAAAACTAGGTTACTGGTTTACTGGGTCGCAGGGTCACGGATTGCAAGAAGAGGCCTAGGTGCGACTTTGCGACCTTGCGACTAGGTCGCAGGGTCGTGGGGTCGCAAATTACGAAAAAAGAGGACAATGCGACTTTACGACCTCGCGACCAGGTCGTTGGGTCGCTGGGTCGCCACTCTCCGAAAAATTGGGAAATGCGACTTTGCGACCTTGCGACTAGGTCGCTGGGTCGCTGGGTCGCAAATTCCAAAATCTGAAGAAAATGCGACCTTGCGACCTCGCGACTAGGTCGCTGGGTCGCAGGTCACGTTAGGGCTTGCCGGGGGGTTTTGGGCGCGTGCGGCGTGAAGGTTTCCTCCCTCTAACTGGAAAATTATAAGGCTAAAAGGGTCCATGCAGAGTTGAGGAGTGGCTTTGGGAGCAGGGGACAAGGCCATGAAAGCTGAACATGAAATGTGGTGAGTTTGGGCAGATGTAATGAAGCAGGATTTAACAAAACATTCAAAACTGGAAAAGAAACATCAAAGTTCATGCAGAGGGGAATTTAAAGGTCTGGGCAAGCATGAATTTGACAAGAAATGTCTAGAAAGGAAAAAGCATGAGAGAAACGACAACTTACCCGGGAAAATCGCGCCAGTCGACCTATCAGAGCCGTTTTTTCCTATTCGCCGATTGTGAAAAATGCGACCTGGCGACCTCCCTTATATAAAAGGTTGCACGTGCGGGCAATAAATGCGGGGTCGCTAGGTCGCAATTTTCGTGATTTTAGGGGATCCGCGACCTCGATACCTTGCGACCTGGCGACCTGGGGTCGCGGGGTCGCAAGGTCGCTAGGTCACAATTTTCATTAAAATTTACAATTTGCGACCTTGCGACCTTGCGACCTGGCGACCTGGGGTCGTGGGGTCGCAAGATCGTAGGGTCGCAGTTTTCTTTAAAATTTGGGCTTCGCGACTCAGCGACCTTGCGACCTTGCGACCTTTAGGTCGCGGGGTCGCAAGGTCATAGGGTCGCAATTTTTTAAAAACGAACTCTGCGACTTTGCGACTTAACTTTATTGATTCTCACTTGGTTTTTCTCTAGTTTCAAGGGGCTCCAAAAATTTGAAATGGTGGTATTTTTGGAGGGTGTTGTAGGGGCTACAACATGGCCCTGCTCCAATCGGCTAAATTTTAGCCGTATTCTCTACGCTGTCTAGCTAAGTTTGAAAATAGGCCAGTCGAGTCTAGCAAAGACAGCGAAGTCTATATAAAATGTTCCCTTCTGACCTAACATACCTGACGCTCCTCAGTGCACGGACATATTTTCTTGTCAGCTCTTGCAGCTAACATACTCCATCAATATCCCTCTCCTAGCATTGCCTTCGCATCTCCCTCACGTCGGCTCCTTCCCACATCCATACGCCACATATCCCTCACACATGAGGCACTGTCACAGCACCATGACCCTTGGACGCTCAGACCTCCCTTAAACGTTGTGTTCAGCCCTCTCCCACCTGCGCACACGCACTCCCTGTGCTCCTACATCTGCGTCGGCTCACTCTCAGCCATGCTGCCTCGGCCTTTCCACCATGGCATCCTGCCCTCCCTCACACCTATGCTCTACTCAACACTGCAAGCCTTCGCTCAACACTGCTCCTTCCATAATGTATTTATTCGAACTCAGAAATTAGAATCAATATATGCTTTTATTGGTGCAATGAATTACAAGAAAGTGATTATATCCATTCTTCACATCGTATACTGCAAGTGAAAACCGCTTTTTCTTCCGATGTGGTTTACTAAATTTCCCATGACGCTTCAGAGCCTCCTTTGGGGATCCTCCACCATAAATTAAATGTCTGCAGAATGTCCCTTTCCTAACTCTTTAAGCGAATATTTGAACACCCATTGTATGTTCGTTGGGTTGCCACTTGTAAGTCTTCCTTGGATTTGAGATTCAAAGTAGCCGTCTACAAATCCTTATTTTCCTTGTAGCATTGCCTCTGTGGGAACCTTCTCAAGTGAACGTTATCCTCTATTTCGCATTCGAACTCTTTCCAATTTCCCATACATATCTGCAAAGATAAATGATGATATGTGGATGCATGGAACATATCTCAATATGGTTATAATGCTCTCTAAGTTATGCACCTCAATGTTTCATAAATCCGGAAGAAGCTTTGCAGTGTTCTAGGTGGTAATGCCATGTTTCGATTGTTTCATCTTGCAACATACCAGGAGGTTTTGGATTCAGTACGATCTCGACTTCCAGGGAAGCTCAGGGCTGCAATAGAACTCTTAGGTTTGCATTGGTATCTTATGAATTTTTGATGATCACTATTCTCACGATTTGAACATTTTTTCTCACAATGGTTTGGGTGATTCTGGGAGTAAGCCCATTAGAATTCGCTTCTTAATTGTAAAGTCGAGATCCGAGTGCTTCAAAGTGTTGAAATGTTCTTGCTTGTTCAAATTGGTGCATAGTATCTTGTGTTAATGGTATGTTGCCTGAATCTTGTGTCATTGGTATGCTAGAGGATGCTATATGTTGAGATATCTTAGCGTGTCTTGATGGTCGTAACTCCCATTTGAAATATGTGGTTCTTCGTGCCATTTTTTCCATGAATTTCATGTGGATGTTCTTAGCGATGGCACATATTTTTAAATAATTTTACTTATGGTATATAGTTTGTTGAATTTCAAGGTTTATAGTTTGGAGCATTCATTATATATTTTTTTGTGTCGATCTCTCTTACTTTATGAAGGCTGCGAGTGGCATGTTAGAGTATATATGGTTTTGATGGTCATATGATGTATGGAGGCATATTTAAAGAGCCTACATCCTAAAGTGATGATGATCTTTGCTAGCCACTAAGTATTTATTTTCTTCATTATTATGTGATCCGTTGATTGTCGAAGTGTGGGGTTACAAAAAAAATACATTTTTTGAAGATTAAATGGTGCAAATTGACTATTTGTTAGAGTTACTAGGAACTCTAATGATTTCTACTGCTGATAACACAATCCAAACCGTCAAAGCCTCTATGTCAGACATTCAAATCTGTCTACAAGATGCACAAGACAAAATTGAATTTTTGCAACTTGAGTCAAAGCTTCAGCAAAAGAGTTGTCATTATGCACTTTTTTATGTTCAGAACACGAAGAAATCCTCTCATCAACAGCAACAAACTATTCAAATCATTGAGCCCAGTACAAGAGCATATTTGCAAGCAGGTGTCGAAATTCAGCCTGCGTTTACCAAGCCCATCATCATACCTTGGGAAGAGCTTGACCATAATAAGCACCGAATAAGTCTTGGATATGACAAGGAGTTGTCCTTTCATATTCCAGACTACTCCAATCCCATCAAATTTCAGAGTGCCAGATTTCTTCATGATAGCTCACCTACAACTATTCTAGATTCTGATCCTCTTCCCCAGTAGCAACAAGTTCAAATTGTAAAATGCCAACACTGTGATCGATTTGGCCATATGAAAGATCATTGTTTTCATCTTCACCCATGCAAGAATTGTGGTCATCACACCCATTCTTTACACAGATGCTTCAGAAACAAGCCTCCTGCAATAACAAAGTTTCATCTTGGATGAATCGTTCTTAGCGATAGGCATCAACAACCAAGAATATGTTTAATTCATATGTAAGAAATTGTTCTATAATATTGAACAATCATGCAGTTGAGTTTTCGCCCTCATTTTACCATGTACCTGACAGGGGGGAAATGATGGTCATCCACAAGCTTCAAAGCCACATCAAGCGAGCTTGAGCCACAACCTATCGTTCTAGTTTTAGATTTGTATTCATAGACATAGCAGTTCAAGCAAGCCTGAGCCACAATCTGTCATTCCATATTCAGATATGTAGCCAGAGACACATATGCCTATGAGAATGCCTTTGGTTGGTGGTTAGCCTTAAACCATCTAATCGAGATTGATATTATTCCTCTTCAAATAATTCAGGAAACTACCTCTAGCTAAAGACTTCAACTTCTTGCCAATTTTGGAAGAGTTCCAAGAAATGCATCAAGCATTCTAGTGTTGGTGGTCATCTTTAAACCATCACAGGTTGTAGACCTCCTTTCTTCCAGGTTGAAGGTCTCCCTCTTAAAAATATGAGGAACACTTCCTCTAGCAGAAGACTTCAGCTTCTTGCCAGTTTTGGAAGAGTTTGAAGAAATGCATCAAGCATTCCAGTGTTCGTGGTCATCCTTAAACAATCATAGGTTGTAGACCTCCCTTCTTCTAGGTTTAAGGTCTCTCTCTTCAAAATATGAGGGACACTTCCTCTAGCAGAAGACCTTAGCTTCTTGTCAGACTTGGAAGAGTTCCGGGAACTGCACTAAGCATTCCAGTTTTGGTGGTCATCCTTAAACCACATTTTTATGCCAACATTTTAGAGAGCTTATTTAGCCTAAGTGTTGTCATGCATACTTTTCCATTTTTGTATTATAGCTATATTCTTGGACTCACACATACCCCTTCGGATTTTGGGGGGAATGTTGGACACCTAATCTTCTATGGGTAGTTGTGGAAGGCGAATGGACAAAAGACGTCCAAGAGACCACTTGGAAGATGAATCCAAAGGTCACCTAATGTACTATAAATGTACCATGTATGAATAAAAAATGCATCTCATGCTTATCTTTCTCATTGTGTGTTTTCACCATGTCATTGTTTAACAAAATATAAGACATTCAATTCAACATTTTTCTAAATTAAAAAATAAAAATTGATAAATCTAAAAAAGTATCCTACAATAAAACGTCAAATTAATCAACCAACCACAAAACTAAATAGATATATTAATTTCAAATTAATATAAAAATTTAAATTCTAATTTATTAATGTAAAAAATTGAGTGTTATACAAAATCAAATGACAAACTAATGCAAATTCAAAAACAAATAGATAAGCCAAAAAGTAAGTATAATAAACAAGGTTATAATAATCAATTTTTAAATTAATTTTATATTAAAACTAATTTCATAATAAGTATATAATGATGACATAGTAATGATGATGATGAGGATGACAAAATAACTTATAAGATTTAAAAGATAAAAGATTATTTGAAAAATTTTGAAGTTTCATTGCTATGTTTAAAACTTATTAAAACAACAAGAAAGTTAGTGGTGTCATAAATATTTGAAATTTAAATTTAATGTGAATATAAACAAAACAAAAATTAAGAAAAAGTAATTTTCATATCTAACTTCTTTTTTTGATATTACAAAACTAAAAACTCTTTAATATAAAATGTTTTGAAAATTAATATCAATTTGCATTTTAAATTAAATTTTTATAATTTTAACAAAATATTAATATGAGTTAATATATAGTAAAATTGAATAAAAAATTACTTCACATAATTCTAATCATCTTCCATCAAATCTTCTCCACCATTTAATATTAAATACACAAAAGAGGTTGTTTATTGAAGTCATAAATTTTGTTTGGATGGGGAATTTCTAGCCTAAGTCTGGTGATTTAAAAAAAAAATATCTTAATGTTAAATTGTTAATAAGCAAAAAAATTAAACCTTATCAAAAACTCCTAAAACACACAAAACTCTAAATCTAACGTTTTCTAGTTAACTGTAACAACTACTATGCATTAATAAAAATTGTGCCTCTACTCCTGGGATACAAAGGGCGAAGGTATTTCTTACATTATTTCTCCCTTTTCTTTAGTTAGATGATTGTTTGTGCATTCCTTTTACAAAATATACATAATTATTTTTGGGATCGTCCTAATTTATAGAAACAATATTCATTTCGTTCTAGTTTAGAAAATGTGACATTGACGAAGCAGCCAGGTTTCTGCTGGACATACTGCATGCAATACAAAAGATAAAAATCAACGCTGAGATTTACAGTCCTATTATTATTAAATTCTACCATTTAAGTGTTTATGTACCTACAACTATTGATTTTGTGATCTAGGGTTTGCGACTTACCAAAAACTAAGGGTGTAATATCGCACCACTGTGATGAGGGCATATGTATAAATTGAGTTCTAATTTTTATCACTTTTGTTTAGTAAAATGTTTGCTCCTGTGCTTAAATTTCGTTCATAAATCCCTTCAAATGTAAATAACTGCAAATGAAAATAATTAAACTAAAGTGGGATACCTATTTTTCCGAAGGGCGTAATATCGCACCACTGTGATGAGGGTGTATGTATAACTTGAGTTTTAATTTTTTATCACTTGTGTTTAGTAGAAACGAACTAAACTAAAGTGGGATACCTATTTTTCCGAAGAATGTAATATCACACCACTGTGATGAGGGCATATGTATAAATTGAGTTTTAATTTTTATATCACTTGTGTTTAGTAAAATATTTGCTCTTGTGCTTAAATTTCGTTCATAAATCCCTTCAATTGTAAACAAGGGCCGTAGGTAGTTGTAGTCCCTGTCAGATCTGAATCCTCTTTCACACTACAAATAGTGATAGTCCAACTAGCCATGAACACATTTGGGAGGGAGGAGGATGCAATAATTTTTCCATGAACAAACTTGGCATGGAGTACTGATATCAAACTTGCCATGGAGTATCGCTATCGAGTGCATCGACCCCCTAGATCAAGTACTGGAAAAGAGCCCTAGATCGACTGTGATTCATGGCATCAACAATGAGCAACATTGCATAAGGGAAAAGATTCATGTCATCGACTTCATGTACTACTGGCATTGAGTACATCAACTCCTACATAGTAAGGAGATCGAAATTAGCTATTGTGGCACTGAATGTCAAATTAAATTGTAGTACTGAATGTCAAATTAAAGTACGCATGCTTCAAGAGAATGTGGTCAATGTTGGAAATATTTAATGAAATAATAACAAAGAAGGATGCTTCTCCCACAACACAGAGAATGCAAATAATGCAGAAATAATCAATACACAGACAAGCAGCTTAAAACACAGGAGCGGAACAAAATTTTGTTTTTCTATTCAACTCTCAAAAATTATGGAAATTACATTAGTTATACAAAATGGCTGAAGCTTGCAAAACCTAATCCTATTCAATGTTGGATTCAATGATGGATAGACGTTTAACCACCAGTCGTCCTTCTTCTATCAAAAGACCCATTTCTACATTAAAACGACACCAAACTGTATTTTGGTTTATACACGAAACATCGTACAAACGTGTTCAAAACAGAAAAGGGAGGACTTCAAATTTTATTTTTTCTGGCTGCAAAAACACATCGCATTCGTCACTTTATCGCATATCGCATATCGGTGATTTCATAATTTAACATATGCGTGAACTGGGTAAACACAAAACCTTGCAATGTGCTATTGTGATCGCACCACACCGCAAAAAACTTAACCTGCGGGCGCTAAATGGAAACACAAAATGGTTGCGATTGAGATGTGCAGTAGCACAATCGAATCGCATGGAAATTAGCATAGCTTGTGGTCGGGTAGTTGGTAAGTGGTAAATTCAGCGAAGTGCGCTTTGTGGTGCGTTTAAATGTTGGTAAGTGCAGTAAGCAGAATAGGTAAGGAAATGACTTATAACAAAATAAATGCACTGGTTTACAAAGTGGTTGGGTGTACGGTGGGTCCGGCGATATTGCTTCGGTGGTAGAATAAGTTACAGCGAAAGGGCTCAAGAGTTAAAAAAAAAGGTTGCAGGCTACGCCTGCAGGAAAAAGGTAAGTATTGCGGCAGGTAATGAAATAAACGCAGAGGTAAGAGCTCGGGTACTCTGTTCTGATATTTATGGAAATTGCATGAAAACAACTCCGACCCTTGGATCCTTGTTTTTCCTTTCTGCAACAAAATTGATGAAGTGTGGACTGCTACCACTACTTATTCATGGTGGTGGTTGGGAGTTAATTCCAACACTCCCCCTTAATCACAATTTCTACCATCAATCATTCCCAGACACTATCTGAGATAAACAAAACTCCTCTCTCCCAATTTCTTAGTGAGGATATCAGCAAATTTTTCCTGTGTCCTACAATGCTGCAAAACAATATTACCATTGTTTACCCATTCTCTTATAAAATGATATTTTGCATCTATGTGATTTGTTCTCTTGTGGGTCACATAATATTTGATAATGAAATTGTTAAGCTATTATCACAATAAATTGTGGTTCCTTTGTCTTTCTCATGACACAAATCTCTTAGCATCCTTCTCATCCATACTGCTTAGCATGATGTTGTTGTTTCTGCCACATTTTTAGCTTCTGTTGTTGATAATGCAAATATTGGTTGCTTCTTGGAAGCCGATGAAATGACTCCCGATCCCAAATGAAACAAATACCTAGATGTGCTCTTTCTATCATCTCCACTTCCAGCGCAATCACTATCAGTGTAACCAATCAACTTAATATTATCATTTGATGAGTATAGAACACCATACTCCTTTTTTCTATTCACATAACTCAATATTCTCTTGGTTTCTTGCCAATGTGTCTCCTTTGGTGTCTCCATGAATTTGGAAATTAAATTTAGAGCATACATAATATCAGGCCTAGTTACATTCAAATACATTAGACTGCCAACTATGCTCTTGTACAATGTCGGGTTGACATTTTTGCTGCAATATTCTTTGCTTAACTTTAACCCCATGACAGTTAGATTTGTTGTTGCTTTGTTGTTCTGCATGTTAAATCTCTTTAAAACTTCTTCAACATATTTTTCTTGGGAAATAAAAATTTCATTTTCATTTTTCTTTACTTCAATACCCAAAATATATCTCAATAAACCTAAGTCAGTCATTTCAAATTCACTCTTCATGACTGCTTTAAAATCACCAATGAGAGAAACTTCATTACCTATAAAAATTAAATCATATACATATAAAACAACAATAAGAATTTTACCGTCATTTTATTTAATGTAGAGTGTGGGTTCACCATCACACTTGTCAAACCCATTATCCATCAAGAAAGCATCAATCTTGTCGTACCATGCTCTTGGTGCTTGCTTCAGCCCATAAAGAGCTTTC
This sequence comes from Pinus albicaulis, assembly GCA_034641835.2. Classification (NCBI taxonomy): domain Eukaryota; kingdom Viridiplantae; phylum Streptophyta; class Pinopsida; order Pinales; family Pinaceae; genus Pinus; species Pinus albicaulis. Next base: position 681,817,061 of record CM076571.1, on the reverse strand, counting down.
TTCAACTTGCACACTTTGTGCTCTTGGCCTTCTAGCTCATATCCAGGAGGTTGTTCAACATATATATCCTCTTTCCACACTCCATTCAAGAATGTTGATTTTACATCCATTTGGTAGAATTTCCACTTTTGTTGTACTGCAATGGACAACATTGTCCTCACTATCTCCATCATTGCAACTGGTGCAAAGGTTTCTTCATATTCTCTACCTTGTTGGTGCTTGTAGCCTTTGACAACAATTTTTTCTTTGTGTCTTTCTATCTTGACTTCAGTATTTCTCTTGGTCTTATAAACCCATTTTACTCCAATGACTTCTCTACCTTGTGGGAGGTCCACTAACTTCCATGTATCATTCTTTTATATTTCTCCAATCTCTTCATTCATTGCTTCAATCCATTTTTCTTCTTTTACTACATCTTCAAAATGGATTGCGTCATAAACATGACAAAAGAAAGAAAATAAAGAATTCAAACCAGCATTATTATCAGCTTCTTCTTGCTCATAAATTTCACTTAAATTTTGGAATCTTGGTCTTCTTGGTGTGCTTGGAGTTCCAATTGAAATCGAGGAAGTTTTTGATCCCTGTGGTGTGCTTGTAGAATTACTTCCTTGATTTCTCAAGGCTTTTCTATTGCCTGCTTGTGGTGTGCTCTGTTGAGCTTGTGTAGGTGGAATAGGAGCCACCATGGAGGAATTATTTTATGCAACCAATTCTTCTTTATTTTCGTGAGACATACATGTCTTCACATTCACCATCTTCTCTAAACTTCCATCTCGAGCTTCTTCTTCAATGAACTACACATCTCTATTGATTATAAATTTCTTGGTTGATGGATTATAGAGTTTGTAGGCCTTGGATTCATCACTATATCCAACAAAGATACACTTCTCCCCCTTGTTGTCCAATTTATTTCTTAGCTGATCCGGGACATGTGCATATGCCACACATCCAAATACTCTCATGTGAGTGACAAACTGTTTTGTTCCACTCCATGCTTCTTTCGAAACTCTGTTCATAACAACTTTGGTTGGAAATTTATTTAAAATATAAGCTGCACAATTGACAGCTTCATCTCAAAACACATTTGGAAATTTCTTTGCCTTCAACATACTTCTGACCATGTCCATGATAGTCCTATTCTTTATTTCTACAACCCCATTTTTTGTGGTGTGTACCTTGTGGTAAACTGGTTGTGTATGACGTGCTCCCTGCAAAAATGTAGGAATTATTTGGAGATATACTCTCCTCCTCTGTCAGTTCTCAACACTTTTATGTAGTGCCCACTTTGCTTCTCAACAAGAGCTTTGAAGTGGTAGAACTGTTCAAACACTTCACTTTTATGTTTTAAAAAATACATCCATGTCTTTCTGGTGTAATCATCTATAAATGTCAATACATAGTGATTGACAGCTAATGATGGCATTTGCATTGTTCCACACAAATATGAGTGGACTATCTCCAAGGGTGCCTTTGCCCTTATACTCTTTCCTATTGGAAAGGATTCTCTGTGTTTTTTGCCCAAAATGCAGCCTTCACATAGGATGTTTGGTTTCTCTATGAGTGGTAATCCTCTTACCATTCCTTTTCTATGCAACAGGTTCAAACCTCCAAAATTGAGATGTCTAAATATCAAATGCCATAACCAGTTTTCATCTTTCACTTCTTCTTGAAAGACTTCTTATATGATAACTGCTACAGCACCTCCTTCCTTCAAGTCTGTTTTGATCTTGAGAGGAAACATCCTATTGATTGTCATATGCACTTCTGTAATGACCCTTTTACTTGGAGGTATTTCCACGATTGTACACACATAATTCTTAAAAAACACATTGTAGCCCTTATTCACAAGATTTCCAATGCTTATAAGGTTGCATTTTAGGCCAGGTACATAATAGATATCTGGCACAAACTTCTTCACTCCATTATTTTTCAGTATTGATTCTCTTCCTTTCCCCATGACAAAGACCTTGCTATCATTCTCCGTTGTTACTTCAGATTTCACATTCTCATCCAGATTGGCAAACATTGCTATGTTTCTAGTCATATGTTTACTACATCCTGAATCTAAGAACCATACATCTTCTTGTTTTTCTTGTGCTGCATTACAAGTTAAAGGCACATTTCCTTGGTTCTGATTTTCTCTTGTAAAATTTACATTTTATTTATTAAACATGTCATTTTGTTTCTTTCTACATTCATTGGCACAATGCTCATACTTTTTACAATAACAAAATTGGACTTGGGATTTATCATACCTCTGTCCTTGTGCTTGAGTTTGGATTGAGCCTTCACTTTGATTCTGGTTGCTGCCCCTTCCACTTGTGCTTGCAGGGTTGTTTCTTCCACCTCTTTATGGGCTTCTTCCTCTTCCTCGGTAGTTTGATATTCCTCAACCTCTACCTCAACCAAAAGACATTTGTGTCTTGAAAGCATGCTCCAATGAGGAGTTCATTGCTATGTTTAGTCTATGTTCATGAGACAGCAGTGATGCACAAATCTCATCCACTGAAAATTGAGAGAGATCCTTTGTCTCTTCTATTGCCACCACTATGGCATCAAATCTTGACGGTAGACTTCTTAGGATTTTCTCCACTATTCTTCTTTCCTCAAGTGTCTCTCCATGAGACCTTATCTAGGTAACCAACCCAATCACATGTGTGAAGAATGATTCTATGTGATCAGACTCTTTCATACATAGATTTTCAAAATCTCTCCTCAACATTTGTAATTTTGTTGTCTTGACCTTCTCCATGCCTTGATAAGTTGTCTTGAGAATATTCCATGCCTCCTTGGACTTTATTTCTGCTGCAAATCTTTGGAAAATGCTCTCATGTACTGCTTGGAATATATATAAGAGGTATTTGGAGTCCTTCTTCCTATTATCTTTCAACAAGTCTCTTTCTACTGTTGTCAAAGCATTAAGCATTGCTACATCTGTTGGTTCTAGAAAGCCATGTTCCACCAGCTCCCAAATATTTTGTGAAACAAATAAGGCCCTCATTGTAATTTCCCAATAATCATGATTTTTACCATTGAACTGTGGTAATTTTGGATTTTTCAGGCTTGTGCCTTCTGCTGCCATTTTGATTGTGTAAACACAAACTTTCTCACTTCTATAAAAGCTTTCTCACTCTTGGAGACTTCTACTTCTACAGACAAACAATCTTACATCTTCTTCAGTAAAGAGAGCGTGTTATTTTACTGAGAGCTTAGACTTGCTCTGATACCATGTTGGAAATATTGAATGAAACAATAACACAGAGGGATTCTTCTCCCACAACACAGAGAATGCAAATAATGCAACAATAAACAATACACAGACAAGCAGTGTAAAACACAGGAGCGGAAAGAAATTTTGTTTTTCTATTCAACTCTCAAAACTTATGAAAATTACATTATTTATAAAAAATGGACGAAGCCTTAAAAACCTAATCCTATTCAATTCTGGATTCATGTTGGATGGAATTTTAACAACCAGTCATCATTTTTCTGTCAAAACACCCATTTCTATATTAAAACGACACACAGATCGTATTTTGGTTTATACACGAAACAACGTACAAACGCGTTCAAAACACAAAAGGGAGAACTTCAAATTTTATTCGTTCTAGTTGTGAAAACACATCACATCCGTTGCTTTATCGTAGATCTCAGATCAGCGATCTCAGAATTTAACATATGCGCGGACCACGTAAACACAAAACCTTGCGATGTGCGATTGCGATCGCATCGCACTGCAAACAACTTAACTTGCAGGGACTAAACGGAAACACAAAACAGTTATGATTGCGATGTGTGGTAGCACAATCACATCGCACGACAATTAACATAGCTTGTGGTCGGGTGGTTGGTAAGTGGTAAATTCGGCGTAGTGCGCTCTGCGGTGCAGCTAAATGTTGGTAAGTTTGGTAAGCGAAAAAGGTCAGGAAACGGCAAATAACAAAGGAATGGCACGAGTTTACAAAGTAGTTGGTTGTACGGTGGGTCCCACTGATATCGGATTGGCAGTATAATAAGTTATGACGAAAGGGCTCAAGAGTTAAAACAAAAGGTTGTGGACTACGCCTGCGGGCAAACGGTAAGCACTGTAGCAATTAAGGAAATAAATGCATAGGTAAGGGCTCGAGTACTCTGTTCTAATATTTACGAAAATTGGGTGAAAACGCCTTTGGCTCTTAGATCCTTGCTTTTCCTTCCTGCAACAAAATTGATGAAGTGTGGGCTGTTGCCACTGCTTATTCATGGCGGTGGTTGAGAGTCAATTCCAAAAATCAAGTCAAAATTGCAAAGATCTTGGAGAACATTTTATCAATTTCTTTCCTTTGCATGCCTCATACATTTTTGTGACAACAACTACTTCCCCATTTTCGTATAAAGTTGCTTGACCGAATCATAATATTGGTTTCCTCATTTTGTCAAAGTAAACACAACAAATAACTCAGGTTAATCAGAGAATATTTAGAGGCCATACCTGGTGTACAGAGACAACAACTATCTCACCTAGCACAGAGTGTAACACTGAAAAGGGAGCAAGTTTCAAACAGTGTAACACTAAAACAAGATCAAGGTTCAAGCTGGAATAGTCGCAATCGCATCTGGACAAACAACAAAGTAGATAAATGTAAAGCATGCAACTCACGACATTGCCCATATTTTTTATTTTTAAGAATTAAACTTTTTTAAATTAAATAAAGGAATTCATAATAAAATCATCAATTCTCATTCAAATTTGGAAAATAATATTAATAAAAAATAAAATAAGAAATATAATAATTGAAAAACCTTGTTCTACATGCATGCGGGGCAGTGCATGCAACTGCAGTTGTCTTTCAGCGAGGAGGAGATTAATAGAGCAATCATTGTGTAAGCTTGAAATGCAAGCAAGCCAACTTGAACATGGCCAGCATGATTCCAGATGTTATTATGCATTATTGTTAACTTGGAGAGTGATTTTTACCTTCCAAAGATCACTCTCTACTTCCTTTGGTTTAACCATGGCGATATTTCTGATTGTGAATAAGTTTTTTCTCTAAGATATTCGTTTCCCATCTGTAAGCGTTAACTTCATACAATTTAGTGTTTGTCTCTAGTTTCTATTTGTTGCAAATGATGCCTGCACCAAAATTTTAAGGCATACAAAAACTAGTGCTAGGGTGATACAATTGATAATACTAATACAATTGCTCTGCCTCTGACCAGCTTCTTTTAGAGCTGTTATCTCCTCCTTGCTCCTCTGTTGGAATATAGCCATGAAAATCTTGGGGATAGCTCTGCGAATTTTTGGCATCCTCCAACAATTTCAAAAATTCTTCCATCGTGGGCATCTCATCGGGAGACAACGCCACACAAGCGACCACCAAGTTTAGTAGAACTGCTAATTTGTTGGTGGAGGAGTCTTCCTCGACCGCGCTGCCTTCCATCTCTTGCGCCCACACTGAGTATACCCACTGGTGGATGTAATCAATTTCACAGGATCTGCCATGGATAAAATATGGCGATGGTGTCCTGCCCTTCAAAAGCTCAAGAACAAAGATGTTGAAACTATAGACGTTCGCCTTACAGCTAGAGCCCAATGACTCCTTCTTTAGTGACTTCAACTCAAGATCTCTGTATGCAACAAAGAAATATGAATCCCCACCAGCAAGAACGCTGGCTGGACACTTTCGTCAACAAGCTATGGAGCTTCTTCAATTTCTAGCTCCTCTAGAAAGCAAACTACGGAAAATCCATATCTACCGCAGTGTATGTGTGGAACAACAGGGAGGCCAACACGCCGACTCGCCTAAGATTTTGGTGGCCTTCCGAGGAACGAACGGATACAATTGCAATTCCTTCCTCCATGGCCATGGAAGCTCCAGCTTTAAGTGATTGTTTCTCAAAATGACATGCATGCTTCACAGAGCACAATTGTTCTGTTCTTGTCTTCGACTATGTCCTCCACCTTGACCAGTAAGTTTTATTATTCCTTTTTTTATTTCTTTCGATTTCCAAGTGACAATGGTGAACATCATCGATACCGGATAGAAACAAGAATTTATGGTCACCTATATGAACATGTTCAAAAGCAAATGTTCATAACCAGTTTCATTCCTTGGGAGCTATATACCAAATAAGAGTGCAGGTCTAAACTTGTTTGGCGCAATTTCACTAAACTCCTTCAAATTAAAAAGAGCGGCACAATTTCACTAAAATCCTTCAAATTAAAAAGAGTATGCAGCTTGCCACTTGCCATGAAGTTGTCGAATACATTTTTCCACGAAGTTGTGACTACACCGCATTGCATATGCATTGCATTCGATATGTATTGCAGTGGATAATGTGAAACTTTAAATGTTTTGCAAATAATTCTAACTACAACTTAGCATTAAACTAGCATTGAATCAATGAAGTGAAGTGAAGTGAAATTTGAAATTATCCTAACGTAAAAAATCATACAGTTTTCTTTGCAATAAGAGATAGAAACAAAAACTTTGCATAAAAAAATGTTTGATCAAATATTTCTATTCAAACATTGTTTGAAAATATAAAAACGTGGTTAGAATGTATTTTAATGTTCGGTCAACGCAGAGCAATAGCTATAGTCCCTGCGTGCTGAAGGCACGGACTAATAACTGCAAATGAAACTAATTATTTATTATTTGATAAGGAACGGTCATGTACTTTCTGGAAGAACTCCGAGGAAGGAGGTTTGAAGATTTATATATAGATATAATTTGAATACCGGAATCTTCAAACCTCCTTCCTTATATATTTGAATATATATATCAAATATTCGTAATATATGGATAGTAAAACCATGTTTTCCTCATTTGGATGAAAGATATGAGAGGCATTAAAGATTGCACCTTATTTAAATGTTCCTTTTATTTTCCAATGTTAGATTTTTTGACGTGTCAACATGTGTAATTTGTAACGGAAGAAATATGGAAGAAATGGGGGCTCATGAGGTAATAATACATTTGAGTTTTATGTATTAAGACTTGTGCCTAGGCTTGACATGTAAATCTTTGGTTTAATGTTCCTTTGATGTCAGGAAGATATATGGATTTCTATGATAATGTCTTGAAGTTTTAGGAAAGATATTAATTTAATGTTTGTTTTTTTAATTAAAACATGGTATATTTTTAATGTGGTTTGTATATAAAATTATTTAATTAATTTGATTATACATTATATTGATAAAAAAATTTAAAAATACAAAATCGGTTAACAAACACATTTATACATAAAATGAAGTACTAAGAAGTTCTTTAATAAGTAATCATTAAAACTTCGATTTGAATTTAAATACAAGATAGATTTTTAGATAATTTAATAATTTTTAAAATTATTTTAAAATTACACATATGTATAATTTGTATAAATTAATTATAGTAAATAAATATTTATAATTTGAAAAAATATCAAAGTCATTAATAATAATTTGTTATTTTTTTTTTAAAACGTAGAATACACTTAAAATTGTGTTGGTAGATATTATAGTTTTTGAACACAAGTAAATGAGAAAATGTATTTAAGAAAAATGTATTTTTAATTCATTATTATGTTTGTTTTTTTATAGAGTGGGGAAAACAATCATAATTCAAATAAGTAGTGGGGACACTCAGGATTACATGATATTTATTAATGTAGGCTGACTCATTACTATTATACTAGGTCGCCTAGAACTACTCGCTAGTGGTCTCTAAGGGGGTAAGATTTCATTCCTCCAACGCCACCTAGAATTACCCGCTAGTGGTCTGTAAGGGGGGAAGCTTTCATTTCTGTCACTCCACCTAGAATTACCCATTAGCAGTTTGTAAGGGGGCAAGCTTTCATTCGTGTCATATACCTCTAGGTTTTGGGTTGTTAAACTTGTTTCATTATGTCCGAGAAAAACAAACTCTTAACCAAACAAAAATAATTTTAAGGCATACTCTAAGCCCATTTTTTTATTTTTATTGTAAACTTAGTAGTACCTCATTATTCATTCAATATTAACAAAATGCAGGTTACATCAAAATATAATACTATTGACCTCAACCTGCCAGTAGGAAACCAGGTCTGTTGGCCATCTTAAATGGTTATAGGCCATCCAAAACTTAAAGAGTTTAAAACGGTCTCTTGCTATATTTAGACGTCTAATGTCTATCTTAACATATATAAACATATAAAAAAATTAAATTATATCCATAGATGCATATCAAGAAAAATCATAAATTCAGAATATTCAGTCTTCTGAAGACTCAATGGGTTTTGGGTCTTTGAAACTCAACTCGGGCATGTCAACCCGATGTAGATTCTAGAGTTGTCTATCAATACGTCCCAGACGGACGTTTTGGTGGTGTTGCTGTAAATGGATATCTTGAATGTATCTACAGATTTCCACCAGAATTGAGGCTACCTGCGAGTCCCCCCCAATCTCTTGAACTGTGACAATTACCTTAGCCAATAGACATTTCAGGGTCCAGTAAATATGAATAGGCTATTGAAAAAGAAATAGTCTACTGCGAGTATCACTAAGATCCTTTAGAATTAGATCCATATCTTCCTCAACAAGGTCTTCTTCAACTTTAGTCCTAACATGCTGTTCACACCTATAAATCAAAGATTTGACTTGGTTGGGCATTCCTTCTTAATAGTCTTGAAATAGGTTCTCCATCATTTATTTCCCAAAATTCCATCCTCTTCTATTTTTACCCACTTTAGCCTTCCCTTTGCCTTTACCTTCCTTTCTACCTAGCTGAGCTTTAACTTTTTTTCCTTGAACCTGATCTCCCAGCAAATGTGTTTTCACCCAGCTCCACGCGGTGATACTGACTCGACGTGCAATGTCCTGTGAGTGAAAAATGCTAGGAAGACTTGAAAAAGAACACAACATAACAATATGAAGGTCACAAAGATTATTTACAAAGATATATTACTAACTGGGAGCCATCAGATGTCTGTCAAGCTGGACATAATTTATATCGGAATTGATAATTGGAGCCTCCCTTACATCCAAACAAGTCGCAACCTTCCAAATGTTAATATGCCTACCCGTCCCAATATTAACCCATACCATAAAATTTGAGACCAAACTCGAAATAACCCCATTAATATTAACTATTAATTCCTTACAAACCCCGACAACAAAAAAGAAATCTTTCCCTAACAGCCCAAAACTTATGTTTCTAGCCAGACTCAAAAGAACCCCCATACTCTTCATAGTGACTCCCTTACAAATCCAAACCAAAGAACAAAGAGCATCCTCTACTAGCTCAAGACTTATGTTTCTGGTATTATTCTTATTGATGTCACAAATGGTTTTGACCAAACCGCCAACAACCCTACTGCCAGAACCAGTATAACCATTTGTTACCAAACCTCTACCCGCAAATTTATCATTGAAAGACATACAGTTTCCCATAATTGTTGAATACCATCAAAATCATTACAGAAGTAAATATGCGAAATTCCGGTAGTAATTATTATAGGGCCATGTAGAGGAAAAAATTATGCAGGAGGGATATGAAATAATATTTCATAGCTGAGAGGAGCAGGAAGGGTATGAAACAAGATTTCATAGCTGGGAGGAGCAGGAGGGGTATGAAACAGGCTTTCATAGCCAAGAGGACAACAGACGGGGGTGGGAAAAGGACATACAAACTCTTCAATATAACATGCAAGGGCCACAAAAAGATATAATTTTATGTAATACGGACATGAAGAGTAAACAAGGGCCTTAAACTAATGAGGGTCATGGAATTGCTTCACCACCTCCTATGTAGTTTCCATTTCTAGAACATAAAACAAAAACCCGCCCTCGAATTGTAGAGAGGGAGAGTCCTGCAGTTTGACCAGAACCATATTACACAACTCCATAAAGACCCAAACATCAAGCATGAAAATCATATTAGTCCCATTCCTCTTAATAAACTCCTAGTTATTGGGAGACTGATAAAAAAACTTTCTAAACAAGGATCGAGGACCCATTACATACTCACATGTAGTTATATTCATCACAGAGGGAAAATTACCCGAAAGAAAACTTAATACATACCCACGTAGATGACATGTCGAGGTTGTGAGAGCTCGCACCTAATTCCATGTCTTCTTCTCGATGTTCTGCAATCCCCTTTCTATCATGCTCCAAGAACCAGTAGAGAAATTTTTTTTAAGGGCCCACGCATCCTTTCACATTCGTGCTTTCCCATATACCCTTCTGACATGCCTCCTAACATGCCTTTCTATTTGGAAGGTTCCTTAAATGTGACCATCAATTTTCGTGGGTGGATCCACCATCCTCTATCAACACACATCATATCCTACTCTAGTTTGGCAGTTATGTATGATCGCCACGTCGCACCATGCTCCTCTCCACATGGCACCCCAATCAGGGGTTGTGGTTTTCATTGTTATCTCGTTCCACTATCTCTTGCAGAGTATCCAGCCCAGTCTCCTGTATGGTTTGATCCCAAGAGATATCTAGGATCCTACCTTGGTTACTACATCCCCAATTTTCAAGTAGATTCGCTGCATCATTTCCTAATCGCCTAACATGAGACAGAATTATGTAACTAATTCTCGACATAATTTCCTGATCTCCTATATAATTCAAGTGTTTTGCCAACTACTCTTGATGTGCTTCCAACGTGCTCCTCTATGCAACTTTTGGAGTATGCTTGTGACCATGGTTGAATCTCCTTCCACCACAAGCCTATGGTATTGTTATCTACTTGCAATTATGAGTCCATGTTTAACCACAGTAAGTTCAGCTTCATTGTTACTGGCATAACCAAACTCCATAGCATAAATCCTTCTTACTTGACCCCGATAATCTCGAAAAATTCCCCCCACCCCTACTTGACCTGGGTTTCCTTTAGAAGCCCCATCATAATTCAGCTTAAGGAAGCTTTGTTGTGGTGGATTGTACTTATCTCTTACATGGTATGCCATTGGTTTGATTTTCCATGAGGTCAGGGCCAACATTTGGGCTTGAATTTTAGCTGAGCCAGGATCTGTGCCTCTTTTCCATTCATTACCTAGTCATCCAGAGTCCATTTTTTAGCTAGAATACTTTCTCTTATATTTTGAACAATGGTTTTCCAAATTTATGTGGTTTGTCGTTCCTCATCTCTGAACATTTGCCTATTTCTTTCCTTCCAAACTGACTACATCAAGAAACCTATAAACATTGATGAGGCTCTATTGACAACAGGGCTCTGATATCCCCCTCATCTCCAATTTTCAATTGTGTGTGGGACGCTTGTTTTATCTCTATCTGTTTGCAGAAACAATATGTATAAGTTATGCCACATATGGTCAACAACGGAGCAGTTGTTCAACAAATTTTCTAGGGTTTCAAAATTTTCACCACACATAACACAAGAAGAGGGTCCCAACATCCCTCGTCTCTGCAATTGATCCCAGGTAAGAATTCTACCATGACCTACAATCCATAAAAAGTATTCAATTTTGAGCCAATTCTTATTAGACCAAAATCTACGCAATAGTTTTGCATTTGGAAGTTGAACATTGTTAGCTTTAATGTTGTAAGCTTCTTGAATTGTAAACATGCCTTTAGTTATTTATCCCCACCGTAGGATGTCATTCCTAGTGATAATTGTTAATTTTATGGATTGCAATTCTTTCTCAAGATTCCCCCATTATTGATTCTTTGGAGCATTGTGCCAATGTTTCTTCTTCTTCCACTTCCGCCAATACTGATCATTCTCTGCCTCCCAGAAGTAATCAACCATTTTTATATTTACTTGGTTCGTAAAGAGACAAATCTATGCAAGTTCAAGTCTACTGAATAAATTTTCTCTTTGCTGCCAAGAGTCCTCCCAAAACCGGGTTGTATTTCCTCCCCTGATCTCCCAAAAATTGTGGTCTCTCATGAGGTTTTTATTTAAATAAGCTAGGTTCCAGATTTCAGAGCCTTTAGGGGTGTTTTCTACCTGCATTTTATCAACAATACTATGTGGCATGTCGTATTTTTGCTCCCAGATTCTTTTCCATAGATATTTGCCTCCCTGTAACCACCTCCAGCACATCTTTACTCCCATTACCTGATTAAGTAGATAAGGGTTCCTAAGACCAAGTCCACCCTCATTTTTATTTTTAATCAAATTTTTCGAAGATAATACAGCCCATTTGCGAGTTTGTTACGATCCTTACCATAAAAACTTTTTAAAGTTATTTGTCATCTCAGTACTAGTAGATTTAGGAGCAACCATCCAATTATTATAAACTTTACTTACTTTACTTTTAAATAATGTATTAACCTAAAAAATATTTTAAAAAAAGAATTTAAAATAATTTCGTATTAGGGTTACTAAATGTGTATATTATACACCTTAGTAAGTTTATTCTCATAAAAAAAGTTGCAATAACTTTTACGATACATTAAGGTGAAAAATTGAATTATTCAAAGTTGATAGGGCATATCTTCTTAAAAAAATTTAAAGATGAAGAAGTTGAATTAGTCAATGTTAATGATATTAGGAAGAGACATGTTGCATAAACAAAGGGCATGTGTTTTTAAGTCTCTTAAGGTTTATAGAAAGAAAAGTAGATTTTTAATAATAATAATTTAATATGTTTATTAAGTTATTTGATAAAACATATAATAAAATAATTTGTAAAAAAAAAATTAATAATGAAGAAATTTGACATACCAATTAAAAAATATACAAATCCTACAAATCCTAAAATCCATTTTGATGTATTTTTGTGTTGAGAATGATATCTAGAAGTATAAGAGAAGCAAGAAATTTGTTTGTTTTTTAATTAGGAATGAGATATTAAAAAAAGTAAACTTCATTTTTATGAGGAATACATTCCAAGAGGTTTATTGGTTGGTTGTGATACATTGAAAGGAAATAAACATCATTGTTATAGGTGAGATTACACTCCAAGAGCTAGAACATAATTTTATTGTTCATTAAAAGTTGTTTTCTATGTGGGAGGGAGGCAACATAAAATATGTGCTCAATTTTCAATTTGGAATTAGAATTCTTAAAGTTGTGTATAATTTTTTGTTTTTAGAACTACAAAATAGAAGTGTGTCAAATTCTTCTCAATTTATGTTTTGGGGTTTTAGAAAGTTAATTAGGCTTTTGAATTAGGTTCGTGAAAGAATATGATATAAAAATGCACATTACAATTTTTTTTTTTTTTTGGAGGGCATGGAGATGTACAAGTATCATTAAAAATGTTGGAGTCAGCACAGCAGAAACATTAAACTACGAACACACACAGTAGAAAACACACATAAAGAACACAGTTTTTAACGTGGTTCACCCAACCAATCTGGGCTACGTCTACCTAACAGGGCATCGGCAATCTCATTAATCAACTGGAGAAAATACAATTGCAGAGTTTGATACCCTGTTTCATTATTATTTTTATCTTTTCTGCAAGCCAAGAGAAGCCAGATATCTCCACAATGGTATGATATTGTCCACTTTGGGCCTAAGCCCTCATGGCTTTGCTTATGGGCTTTACCCCAAAAGGCCTCATACCAATGGAGATATTTGTCCATCCTTATATACCCATGATCCTCCCCACTTCTAGTCAATGTGGGACTTTGGTCGTATACCCAACAATCCTCCCCTCGAACAAAGGACCATCGAGCCTCCCCTCAAATGATTATCCATCCGTCCACTCTCTACCAACCAGGGCTCTCCGCTCCAATGCGTTGGAAGCACACGCCTTACATGGAGCACCACCTGCCTCGAGAGCTTGCTCTATCCCAGGTCAACTCCTCTTCACCTTCTTTTAAAAAAAAATATATACCCTTCACTTTCCTTTCATACCATATGCAAATGGTATTAAAAAAAAAATTACAAATCGATTGAGTGAAGTGCCTCCTTATTAAATTCCATTTTAAATCAATAAAAAAAATTTACCCTTTACCATATAAAAGGGCCTTTCCTTTAATACCATGTGCGAATGGATTTAACACAAATCGATTTTCATTTCAACACCACTCATATCGATTTACACAAATCGATTTATAGAACTTCAAATCGATCCTTAAAAGAAAACTTCAAAACACCTTTGAATAAATCGATATTGGACCCCCTTTGAATATCGAGAGGAGAAGTTGGGCTTTTAAAATAAATCGATTTATGAATAAACTTAAATAACAGTGTTTCACTCAACCATATGGCAGCATCGACCTTCCTTTCACAGACATTTCATAACAGCATTTAAAAAAAAAACTTCAAATCGACTTTTTGTTTTTTTCTTTCAACGCATTCCATTACCTGTCAACGCTGCCAACGCCTCTCTGCATTTCAACGCCGCTCAACGCTGGCCTCATGCCCTCTCAACAGGCCCACGGTGTCTCTGTGCTCATTAAAAAAACTGGCCTCACGGCATTTTCAGCAGCGTCTCTGCAAAACAAATAAGCACAGAACGCAGTTCCTGCTCGGTCCAAGTAGTTCCAGCTCAACGCTCGGTCCAAGAAGTTCTTACGATTGCTAAACTACGGACAGTCCACCTTCTTCAACGTTTTTACAGCGACGGCTCTGCAACACGGACAATCCACCTTCTTACGCTGTCAGTTCAACAAAATACAGCGACGGCTCTGTCTCCAACTTCAACCTCTGATACCAATTGTTGGAGTTAGCAAAGCAGAAACATTAAACTACAAACACACACAGCAGAAAACACACATAAAGAACACAGTTTTTAACGTGGTTCACCCAACCAATCTGGGCTACGTCCACCTAACAGGGCATCGGCAATCTCATTAATCAACTGGAGAAAATACAATTGCAGATTTTCTCATCTGCTTAGCCTTCCTCACTACACATTCCTCCTTATACCCACTTGCCTCTACGGGCTTACATTTTATAGCTGGAAATGGCAACAAACTCATAAATTCTCTCACAACAAATATAGGATGCATTAACTCCTCATCAGAAACTGATGGAGCCAATGTAGCAACAAATCCTATTGTTGTCACCTACATGAGATTTTCCTCCAGATTTAATTAAAAAATAAGAAATAAAATCTCAACAAAAAATTATTAATAATTTCATATTGAATATTTCTATGTACAATTATGGATTGAATAGAAAAATATTTTCTATTAAATAATTGTGAAAAACAATTTTCCCATCAAATTCGTTTTCATAATGAGGGAAAAAATATTAATTTATAAGTGCAGGTGTATGGATTCTACATATTTCAAGGTAATGTGATAATTGATTCATAAATGCGGCAAGGAAAATTCACAAAATCAAGGGTTATCTCAAAATTACATTTGATACTACCAATTTTATTTCCTAAAATTTTGTTTCATTTTTTAGATGTTTCCATGTTTTTTCAAAATTATTTCATTGGTTGAGGAGCCTCAATATTTATCAAAAATTTCAAGACTTAAAAAAAGAGAAATAGGTGATAAATTATGAGTCCAATTAAGATTATTTTTTTCATGCAACTTAGCATCATCTAACATGCCATGCACACTCAAACTAAATTCATGTTAGGACTTTTATCTCTCTAACGATTTCAGAACTGTTATAAAATTTATTTTTTCTTTTTATATGGGGTTTTAGCAAGTGAGTGCAACAAAAAAATCTCTTCCTAGAGATAACTACCACCATTCTAACTTTTGTATTTGTATAGTGTTTTTAACCATTTTTCCATTAATAGAAATTGGATTTCATTAAAATCATTATGTTTATTCTATGTTGTAGATATTTTTCATTTCATTCTTTGCATAATCCAAATATTATTTTTGTTGGTTTTTATTCATGTACAAAATGAGATCAAGTTCCAGGGAGTTGGGCATTAGGCTACTTGATCATTGTGAAGATTTTCCTCATTTACTTAATTGGATTCAAGTGGAAAATGAAAAGAAATATGATGCATAAATACATCCTATAAAATTGTTTCTTTGAGAAACCCTGAAGTGACAAAGGAACAAGATGATAGATCATTTCACCCAAATTTTCTAGTTTCTCCTAAAAATGATAGTGCCACGCTAAGATCATTCAGCATGCATCTTAGGGGAGGCAGGGTGAAGCTAAGTTACTTGGTCGGGAAGTTCTCCAAAAAATAACTAAGTGCAGGACCGGTGAGATCAATGATCAGTGATGAAATTTTACTTCGATCACACACTTAGCATACTTTTATGAATCAAACAACATAGATCACTCATGACATACAAGAAAACAATTTCTTTCATATGATAGCGTTACAACCGGTTATGACGAGTGTGACACCGAAGATATACTTTACGACGACAGTGAAGACACTTGTGCGACAGTGGTCAAAACTTTGGAAATGAGTGCAATGAGTACTTACAAGAATAGAAAAACTCATTTACAAAAAGGTGACCTCTTGGAACCATTAGAACAAGCTCATACATATGATACAACAACCACATGCCGAAATACAATACTTCGCCTATCTTACAAAAGGGATCACAACATTGTGAGAAAACCAATAAAATTAACTTTGAAGTTTGTGAAAACAATGAATAAGACCAAGGAAGACTCCAAAATTTTGGTATAGGCCAAAATTTTAGAGAAATTTATAAAATCTACCACAAGATAGTTTGACCCAGATTCATGCACAAATTTTGACCAACAAAACCCCTTTAAATATTGGCCCCTTTGGAATCAGCTATAATGTAAGTGATGCCTCACCCAAGGCACCTATAAGGATTATAGGAACCAGGATTTTGTAGTGTTGAAGGGAATTAGAATCTACATGATATCTACTCTCCTCAGCATTTTACAAGGCTCATCTCATGCTCGTATGCTAGTTAACGAGCACCAAGAATAATCATTACCCATGTTAAGATATTAACAAAATTTTGAAAAAAGGGCATGTCCCAATCATTCAATGCAATCTTCACGGAATTATATTAAAAATAACATGGCATAATATATCATAACAAAAAATTAGACATTAACACAAAGAAATGGAACAACTTATACATTGATCATCTTCTATTGATATTTAAAAAGGCCCAGTTGACGCAACATTAAAAAATTACAGTGGTATTCCATTTCAACTCACCAACCTAGTTAGCACAACATTACAATAATACCCAACATGAAAATAGCTAACATAAGACACAAAACCAACCAACCTATAATTATCCAACCTGAATCCTTTAGCTAATACCAAAGTGTAAATGAAAATGTAAATTTAATGAATCAAACCTCAAAGAAATACCATTCACAGCAAAACCCTTCACGACTGATCTAGCCTATTAGAAGATGGAGAGGCAGAGTGCTAGGGTTTGCAGGACGGGGGTTTGAGGCATTTCGATGGCAGCTCCTCTAGTTTTTGCACCCGTATGGGAAGGAAATCAGCTCCTTTTAGCACTGGATAACTGGGTTGGATGGCCCATGCTCCCTGGCTGCACTGTGGTACATATCGGAGATGGGAAGCAGTCTCTTCGGCAGTTGATAGCCATAGTATCCTGCTCTCCTACGCCATGCAGTTATTCCGACTACGAGAATGCTCGGGGCTCGCTACCCTCCCAATCGGCACTTGGGCTTATCGGCTCCTTGTTCATTCTTGGCAAAAATATGCACCCCTCGCGCGCGGGATCAAGGAATGTAGGGATAGGTCCGACTACTGGGAGAATATGACAGGGGCTAGAATTAAGTGGTGCCAATAGGGGCTCGGCAAGCCAACTGAATTTGGGTCCATCCACGACTGTGAATCTCCTTAGAAACCCTTGCCCAATGTGAAAAAAAGGAAAAGAGATGACAATTACAGCTTTCCTACTACAAAACACGAGACATTTTGGATCCAGATGTATTGCATCTGTTAGGTATATCTCCTTTTTAGTTCTCTTTATTTTGTGTTTCACTTTGCAGTATTTTTCCCTTCTCTTTGTCTAGAGGGACTAGGTATTACGTCCACTGTCTGTGTTATAGGGGTTATTTTACCCCCAAATCAGCATTGGTGGTAGGGGAGGAGTAGGGGAGCTCTCACCAAGGAAATTTTTCTATGTGAGGCCTCTTTGTTCTATGGATCTCAAGAGAGGACTGTAGGTAGTGTTGGGTCAAGGGTTTTACCCACAAGCACCACAAACCCAGAAGCAGAGATCCAACTTCAAATCTTCATCAAAAAACTAGAGGGGAAATCCAAGAGCATATGGGTCCAGGATACAGAGCTGGTCTCTGATCTGAAGGATAAGATCTAGCGTATCACAGGTATTCTGGCTAGGGATCAAAGCCTGATCTATCATGGGAAATTACTTCAGGAGGGAACCAGATTAAAAGATTACTCTATCTAAAGAAAATCATCCATTGTTCCAAACTTAAGGCTTAAAGGAGGAGTTAAAGGTGGAAGTACCTCGTCCAGACCTGAACAGAATAGAAAACATGGATATGGGAGGGGAGAAAACACCTCCAAAACTAGAACCCCAAATGGTCCATCTTACAAAAACATCCTTCAGGGCGCCAACACTATGGAATGACGCACCCCCAAACCATACATTGTGGGGCAGCTGAACTGTGTATGAAAACTGAACATTAAGGGTCCAAAAATTGATGAACATCGATCCACATTTGAAACGCAAGTTATAACATGCATATTCAACTGCTATTGGCCATAACCAATGGAACTGTTCCATTGGGTTTTTACAAACTGGACCATGGACTGTGATATTCATCTCTGCTCCAAAGGATAATTTACAGTCAAGTTCCCTTTGCAGGAAGCTAGAATATCATTCTCAGGGTAGGCCCGTGGTTTTGGGGTTCTACTAGACTCTTCATCACTCCTTGGTTCTCATATTTTGCGGCAAACACGATGGAGATGACTAGGATGGCGATTTGGGTCAGGCTATATAACCTCCCTCTCCATTTTTGGAATGAATATGTATTAGAAGGTATCGAAAACAGCCTTGGGATATATATCAAAACTGACATCCAATGACTGGAGGAGAGAATATTCACTTTGCATGAATATGTCTGGAAGTGGACCTCTATAAGGGGTTGCCAGAAAGCATCTATCTAATCCAAATTCAACAAAAATGGCTGCAACACCTGGACTATGATAATATAGCTTTCAGATGCAGGATTTACAGGAAAACTGGGCACCTTCAAAACACATGCCTAGATGGAAAATCATAAACCAAAAAGAAAAATAAAACAGGGAAGGTATCTAAAGGATGGCAATTCCCCCCTGGAGGTCCAGAGAAAGAGTCGGAAGATGAAGGGGATATACGAACCCTGAATAAGACAAAATAGTCAGCAGAAGATAAAGGGACATAAGAACAAGATCTCCAAGAGCCAATGGATACTAACACAACCTCTCAGGTAGACCAGGCAGTGAATCCAAGGCCACACGAAACACGATCTGATGTTATTTTAGGTGCACACAAGAGAGTGCATGTGTCAGAGAGCTCAGACTCTGATAAAAAAAACACTATAGGGAACAATGAGCTGGCCTTGGTTCCCTCATCCCTGCATTCAGGGAATTGGCAGATCGTCCAAAAGAGAAAAGGAAAGCATGACAAGCCCATCCTAGTTGGCAATTTGTAATTTTATTGGTAATCTTGCGACATGGTGTACATGAGTACACGGGCCCTATGGGCATCTCGAATGCTTAATTGCATGTGCGAAGTGTAACTCTCTTTAATTAATTAATAGAAATTTGCCAATTTTTTCTCGGGAAAAAAAAGAGGACCCTTCATGGTTTATGTACAATATATAAAATATCATGGATGGTATTTAAAATGAACTATGTTTTATTTTTTATTTCTTTCATGAATTTGAATAGTTTATCTTCAATTTTAGAGAGAAATTTTTTTTTTCTAAGTTAAGTTAATCTATTAACAAAGGAAATAGTTTACATGATGGCCAAAGCCTAGTCTTTGCCCAATCTTGTGGCAATCTTGACCAAAAATTCAGAGAAAAAGACTACCCTCATAGAGGGAAACCAGCCTTGAACAATTTTCTAACTGTTGCATTGCCCTCGCAGTGGTTCCATCGGCTGATGCTTCTGAAGATTACTTTGATCACAACAATAAAAAAGAGAACTATAATCCGACACAACAAAATAATCAAAAACAAGCCCGATAGTATGGGCTGATAGTAAGCACAAAAACCAAAAAAAGAAAGAGCAACTACTCATCAGGCGATTCTTCCACAACTTTGCACCAGAGTGCATCCATGTCTCCATCTTTCTTGAACAGGTCCGTGATGGAAGTGACAACTTGCCTGGAAGGTGCTGGATCTCCTTGCGCCATTTCCACATCACGAATCCTGCTCGCTTGCCCAGGATCTCCTTGCGCCTCCTTTCCCTGCGTGTGCATCGACCTTGCCTGATGGTCTGAAGTCTGGGCAGCTGCTTTACACAGACCCACTGGGCCAGTGCTCTGTTCATCCGCCTGGGGCTCTTCATGGAAGACCACAGTAATTGAGGCAGTGACTCGAGGGTGGTTTAGAGAGTAATTGAAATAAAAATGTGTCATATGAGGCATGGGAAAAGGTGGACCGACAGGAATTGGAGGCTCTGGGGAGCCCAAGCGGTGGCCAGTGCCATGAAAACAACCCCACCTACTTCTGGTGTTGGGATAACAGCCCAAAAAATGGTCACTGGAATGAGAAGACGATTCAGAGGTGGAGCTGGAGGGAGCGCGCCAGGGTTGGCTTCTGGTGCTACCCCTACGGCACCTCATCCATTGGCGAAGGCGAGGCATTGGCACAGTCTCTGCAAAGGACACGAGAAGAGGTGGAAGAGAAGGGGTGACGGAGGCCTGAGGAATGCGAAAATTCAAAGAGACCAAAGCAAACAGACAAAGACCAGAATGCGAGAAGTGGATATTATCACCAACGCCCAAGCAGCAGCTCAGCAGGCTTCTTTTGCCAGTCACAGTGCGCACACCGGGGAGCCCAGCAGCTGGGGAGCACCTGCAATTCATCGGCTAAGGGGCGTCTAAGAAACCAGAGCTATTCGCCATGTTATCAGTCCGAATGAGATTGCATCGAAGAACGCCCGGCATTAAACCCACATTGATGAGAGCCGAAGGCCAATGCATTGAGTCGCATGCGAAATCGTACAGAGGAATGGAGGTAGGATTACGAACAACACCGAAAGTAAATGCCATCGATACGTTGGCAGCAGTTCTTAAATGCCACTCTTCAATTGTGACTTGGGTGGGCAGGTGTCTCCATGCTGTGCCGCACCCAAATCCCATCACTTTAAACGCTGCCCTCTTCACCTGCATCTGGGAATTTTAGAGACAATTATAATGGTTAAATTAGCTAATTAAATTATTTATTCAAAAACTATAAATAGTTTATCTTCAATTTTAAAAAGAATTATAATAGTTAAATTAGTTAATTAAATTATTTATTTAAAAATTATTATCAAGAAAATAAAAAATTATAAATTTAAGAAATTGAATTTCTTAAAATCATTAATTATTTTGAAACTAATCAATTCAAAGATATTACATATATTACTTTCCAACGGGAATAAAAAAATCACAAATTTCTATTAACTTTCTCTTTTCTCATTATACTTCATCATTTTTTAATGGTAAGGAATACCTTTGGCTTCTCAATTTATTTTATTTATTTATTATTAAACTTTTAAAAAAAATTATATTGATAACGGAAATTTACTTTTATTTTATTCTAGAGATTTTTAGAATTTGTTATAATATTATGGGTTAATATTATAGCTTATAAATACTATATGTCTAAAAACTAATAATTTAGTTAATATTTTTGTGTGATATTTTATTTAATTAATCAATTTGATTAAAAATACAAAAATAATTTAACTAATAATAAATATCAACTTTTGATTTGTTTATATTACTATGAATATTGTCGAATATACTTTACATATTAAATATCAACTATCCACCTAATAATTGTTGATAATTTATTAAAAATTATAAATATACACCTAATACTTATTGATAATTAAATAAAAGTTATAGAAACCCTATTCCAAAATAAACACCCCTATCAACATAATTACAACTTTCTCACACCATATTATTTTTTATCTTCTAAAAGTCCTCCTAAATACCATGGTATTTGCTACCTTCACATATTCATAGTAAAATATTAGATCGTTTTTAATTTAATATCAATTAGATTATTCTCACTTGTAACTTCAATGAAATGGAATTAGTGTTCAAATTTGAAGTAGGCATTTCTTTTCAAGAGCACTTTAGCTTGTCATAGAAGGGCATAGTATAGATCCATC
The DNA here is from genome assembly GCA_034641835.2 of Pinus albicaulis. Classification (NCBI taxonomy): domain Eukaryota; kingdom Viridiplantae; phylum Streptophyta; class Pinopsida; order Pinales; family Pinaceae; genus Pinus; species Pinus albicaulis. The sequence goes on along the minus strand of CM076571.1, from coordinate 681,794,891 downwards.
TTAACCACAAATCTACCAACCCCCAAGAAATATCAAATTTCTTGTCATACAAACTTCTTCTAAAGTGAAGAAATGATTTTGATCTCTCTCAATGCTATAATTTGTATTTTTTCATTGTTTAAATTATAAATTCAATAAATAAATTACATTTTTAATTGGCTAAAATATAGAATAGTAAAATAAATTAAAATGTTTTAATCATAAAAAAATGTTATTTAAGTAGTTTTTTTAAGCCATATATAATATATATATATATATATATATATATATATATATATATATATATATATATATATATATTAAATGCTCCTTGTCACTAGAATCCAGTGATACAATTTTCAAACAAGTTTGTGATTTTTTGTTATTTAATCTTGAAAAATCCTTCTGGCACTAGATTTTTTACAAATTGAGCAACTTAAATTTTTAAAAGTATTTTACCCATTTTATTTAAGTTAACAAGAAAATATGCCATAAAAAATGCCATTGAAAATTTCCATTTCATCTATAAGTTGGTTTTTTATAACATGGATTTTTTATTATATTATACATTGTTTTTTACTCAGAGAATTTTTTATTTTTATTTTAAAAAGGAAACATGTCAAGTCCATTTTTAGCATGGATGGAATCATGTAGAATGTGCCTTTGAACCCAATTGTTTTCCATGAAAATGAAATTTAAAATAAACCTTATAAATTCATCTTAACCATAGATCTAGAAATTTAAAATAAACCTTATAAATTCATCTTAACCATGGATCTAGAAAGCACTAAGAGGGAACAAATTTCTTGTTATACAAAAAAAATATTTTTGATTCCTCTCAATTCTTTATAAATTCATTTTGAATACTTAATAGATGCAATGCATAAATTGCATTTTTAGATGCACAAATAGATTCAATGTCTTCAAAATACCCTATGAAAAGTTGATTGTGTAGACTCCTTGAAAAAGACCAAAATGTAGAATAATACTTGATTAGTTGAAACATTTTAACCATAAATTTTTTTTTTCAATTGTATTTTTTTAAGCCATGTATAATAAATGCATAGTTTATATTTGTTTTATATAATATATAAGTATTTCTTTGTGTGTGCAAGCCCTGGCTTATGCAGTCTAACTTATAGATGAAATGACATTTTTCCATAAAATCTAATGATAAAATTTCAAGAAAAATTTTGATTTGTTGTTATTTAAAATACAATTTTTAATGCATATATATATTCAACATCTTGAAAACTCCTTTACACATTAAAAATCTTAAACTCAAATTCTTAAAAATCCAGGTCATAGTTAAAATTAATCAAAAAAAACACCCTCAAAAATATCATTTTGTTATATATATATATATATATATATATATATATATATATATATATATTTGAAAATAAAAATAATAAATTTATTATTATTTTTTTATTATGTTATTTCTCTTTAAATTTTATATAAATGGATGTTATCTAATAGATCATCTAAATATTTTATTTATTATAAAAGAGTGGAAAAAATATTTTTATAACTTATAAAATCAAAAAAAATTATTATAATAGACATTCATTTTTATTCAGTAAATGTTTTATTTTTATTTTAAAAAGTACACGAATGGAACTACACATTATCCTCACAGTGAATTATAGGTGAGTTATAGAACCAGCTTCACATTGTCCTCACAGTGAGTTATAGAACCAGATTCGTGCATTATAGAACCAGCTTCTTCGTACAAAAATTGCTTGTGAAATTTGAAATGAAAATTTATTCTTATGTTTTTAATTTAAGGGTAGGGAAAATTTTCATAATATATTTTATTTCTCATATTTTTTAATTTTTTTTTTTTTTTATTAATCATTTCTCTATCTACTATAGCATATAAAAAACATATAAGGTTAACCATTTTCCTTCCCATCATGATTATTCAAAATTTATAAATAAGATTTTATTGTTATAGAGTTCAAGCATTCATGTTCAAATATTTATTGAAATTAAGTTTTAGTAGTAGGCATAGAAGATCAAAATTGATTGTGGTAAATATTTTTTCTACTCAAAAAAGAGATACTATTCCAATTCAAATGGGCTCCTCATCTCTTTGGGATTTTCATTTACAATTGGTACCTATCAATCCTCCATGGCTCCACATCCTCTTATTTACTACTCGCTTGCATTTATAAATATTACTTGCCATGGCTCCATAAGAAAATATTCTTGCTTCCTAGTCCACTTGCTTACCTTTACTACTTGCTCAACTTGCTTGCATTCATAAATATTATCTTCATATCTTGTTTATGCCCACTTAATATGATGAAGACATGGCAATAGGCACTAGATATCAAAATTGATTCAATGCAAGTATGACTCCTAATTATAAAAAATTCCATGGTAAATAATAAATAGTACTCATTATTTTTGTTGACAAAAAATAATGTTATTTATATGTTATTTTGCAGTGGTGTCATGCATCATAATACATAAGTGCACTAACCATAAGGTCTATAATTATTATGGAAAAAATATTATTGGAAGTTATATTTATTTTATAGAAATTGTCATATGGAGGTTTGTAAATAGTTCTTGTTTTTTTCTTTTATTGGAGTTTATGTTGTTTCTCTTGTATTGGAGATTGGGCTAGTTATATATAAGAAAGAAAAATAGTTTCATTGTATTTGAAGAATAACTTTCTTAAGATGTCAAATCCCACTAGCACAACCACATGAGGGGTCTCCTTAGCAAGGCAACCAAGAATCAAACCTCACGGGGTTGTTGTGCTTTGTGCTAGGGGGAGGAGGAGACATGCTAAAAATTCCAGTCATTAAGGTTGGTGTGGCCCAGATCCTCGAGTGACTTTGACGAATTAGATGTCCCCAGGTCACAGCTCCTCAAGCCATAAGTTGGATCGCGGCTCCTCAAGTCATAAGTCAAGTCATGCTGGTGTGGCCGAAGCCGAGTGACTTTGATAGATGACGAATTAGATACCCCACATTAAATTCCCTCCATATGATTTTCACATCCATTATAAATAAATTTTCTAATTAACTTCCTTCCATATAATTAATATAAACTCAAAGTGTCTTATTAAATTTCCTTCATGTAATCTCTGCATAGATTATAACATTGATCCAACACATCTAAAATATTATATATTTGTATTCATTCAAACATATTTGTAGATAAAATTTTCTTTTAAAATATGCAAAACTTAACACAATAAAATATTATATATTTGTATTCATTCAAACATATTTGTAGATAAAATTCTTCTTTTAAAATATGCAAAACTTAACGCAATAAAAACTATAATGTATGAGGTATATATGAAATTCAAAATTATTTTTCATTTTCATATTAAAAAATAAAAATGCAATTAACAGGTTTTTGAAATTGAAAACCCTGCTGTTCAAATTTGCCCTACATAGAATACGAAAATGAAACCTACACTGTTTTTCTCTCTCAACACACCCGCCTGTCGACCTATTAGCGGTTTTGCTGCGTGGACTCCATTACACAAAATATTATCTATCTCTGGTGAAAGAAACTGCACTTTAAAGTCACTGATAATCGTATTTACGGGAATATAGTTATTCCCTCTCTCGAAAGCCCCAGTAGGGAAAAGCGTTTCAGGACAGGTTGATTTGCTGCTGCCAATATCGCTTTCACTGCTTTATCAGGACCGGACAGGTTATATTATCGTTCGTTCCAGTTTTGCTATCTGACTCAGTTATTTGCAGATGTGTGAGAAGACTAACCAAGATATACTTCTTAATGGACACAGTAATTCGATTTCTGATTGGTGTAGGTATGTAATAAGCAAGCAAATACGTAATATCGCACAATGCACAAATATGCAAGGGAAAAGATCTGAAATTGCGGAGAATCTGTTCAGACGGAATATTCACAGCATTGTGCGATATGCCTGATTGATCTCAATCTTTCAAAGTATTCTTTCTGTCATTTATGAAGGCATATGCTTTATTGTCATCCTGGATATCCCTTGTGCTAAACTACATAAATACCCGAAATCTGCCTTCATCAATATGAATAAGGAGTAGAAGCAGGTAGCAAATTTTCGTGACCTGTTGGCGTGGTGACCATTTGCGGTGCAACTCTCCTTGGGCGGGCAGGAATAAGGGCTTATAATAAGAATGTCACTCTACCCACGACATCATCGACAATGATTATTGGTGGTGGTTGCTCTATTCCACTTCCGCCAAAGGAGAGTTGTTCTGCGATTGCTCCCCATAGTGTAGAGTTTGCAGCATGATTGTGACAACGATTGCACCAAAAATGGTGCCTGTGCTACTGGAATACCAAGGGACAAGGTACTTCTTACTTTATTTCTGGCTTTTCTTTACTTAGCTGATTGTTGTTGTGCATCCCTTTCAGAAATTATCTATATTTTTTTTGCGATAGTCCTAATTTATAGAAACGACATTACTTTCGTCAAATGTGACACGGGCATTGCATTGACGAAGCAACCAGGTTTCTGCCGGACGTGTTGCATCCAATCCAAAAGAAAGAAAATCTACGCCGAGATTTGCAGTTCGATGATTATTAATTATGTCATATAAGGGTTTGTGTATACAAAAGATTGATTTAGTGATCTAGGGTTTGCGACTTACCTAAAACTAAAGCGGGATACCTATTTTTCTGAAGGGGGCAATATAACACCACAGTTATGAGCACGTACGTATGAATTGAGTTTTAATATTTATTCATCACTTGTGTTTATTAAAATGTCTGCTCTTAAGCTGGAATTTCGATCATAGATCCCTTCAAGGGTCCAGATACAAAAACACCACGGTAATGCGTGTAAGGCAATCACTGTAATTCAAATTAATTTTGATAAACAGCATATATTTTGTGGAAGAACACTGGAGGTGTAGAAAAGCTATGAGGAGAGAGATATACTCAAGAAAAACACAATATAAATATTGAACTAAAAAAGACATGAAATATCTCAATGCTTGAGATTATTTGTTCTCCTTATTATTTATCTGCCCAAAACAATCAAGAACAACAACATATATAGCTCTCGGTACTTTTACTTTTGTAACTATAAAAATTGTCTTCACATTCTACAATTATGGAAATTTTCATCCAAGTCTAATTTCAATTAATTAGTTGAGTCTAATCCTAACTTTGTACTGATATATCAGTGTTGAACTATAATCTTTGTAGACAATTAACTCAATCAAGCATTATCTTCAACACTTCCTCATGATGCTGAATGATGCAATTCCAAGCATGTTTCTCATATAATGAAACTTTTCTTTTGATAGTGATTTGGTGAATATATCAGCAAGTCCTATCAATTGTTTTACAAAACTTCATTTCAATTTCTCCTTTTGCCACATAATCCTTTATGAATTTATATTCACTACAAGAAGAAGGGTCATTTAGCTTCACATTAGCACCACTATTTGTAAAGGATTTGAGAAATCTTCACTTTTCAAATAGTGGTGCAAAAGTGGTGATAATGTGGAGATACGCAAGTGGTGCTATGCTTTCTGGTGCAAAAGTAGAGTTGGTAAAAAATGTTAACTTTGGTGTTAAATGCATATGTGGCATTCCATGGTGTATGGTGCAAACCACCAAAAATCAATGTGACGTGGATCAAGATATTGTGATGCAAAGCACCAAAACCAATTTTACAAAAATTAAATATTTATCATAAAAATATCAAAATTATTATTATAATAATAAATTGTATATGGTGCAAAACACCATAAAATAAAATAAAAAAGATGGAAAAAAACATTTATTATTATTATTATTATAATAAAATTGTATATGGTGTAAAAAAAATTAACCTCCTTTCTTTAGAAAGGTTATATATTGTCAAGGTTTAAAGATAGACTAAGAAGTTGTATTTGATCATTTAGAAGCTAGGTGTCCATGAGTTTGGATCTTGGGGAGAGTTTGATTTTAGTCCCAAAGAGAAAATTTTGACCATTTTCTTTTGCTTAAATCCAATTACCATAAATATATTTAATTTATATCAAATGTATTAATACAATTGAAGTATCCCCTAGTTTCATCCAAAAAAATTAATTCATTGTGTACAATAAGACTATGGTAGCTTTATTTGTGCTTGGCTACATTATGGCAAGTATCAATTACAAGTAATCATTGTGTACGATAAGACCATGGTAGCTTTTTTTGTGCTTGGCTACATTATGGCAAGTATCAATTACAAGTAATGGAACAATATCTCCATTGAAACATTGATATGATTCCAAGTTGATAGGCATAATAGATTTACATACATAATATCACTATTGATCACCGGGTGTTATACGCCCTTCATGCTTGCACCATCAAATCTGGAGGTTCAATACCCATAAAAATATTAGTGGCTCAATAGAGATTTATTATAGGCATGGAAAAACCTCATATTTTTGGAGATGCAATGGAATGGAGAACTCCAAATTCCTACTTTCCTAACTAACAAAATTCTCTTTCACAAATTGACAATCCTAGAAAAATCTGTCTGGTTCTGAACAAACCAAATGTAGCAAGTAAAACATGAGAAAAATTTCATACATCACTACATACATGATTTGCACAGAAGAACCAGAAGGAAAATTGAGTCATTCCTTTAGTTCTTAATGTGGAGTTAACAATATATTGATGTTAAACAAGCTAACAACATGCATACCTGATCCAACTCCTATTCCATATCATTACTAAACAACAAATATTATTATGACTATCCAAAAATTAGGCGTGTTATAAACTACACTCAATTGTGAAACCAAAACCAAATAAGTGTCTTCTCACCAGTGTTGGAGGGACTTCATCATTGATATAGTCTGCAAGAGAAACATACAACAGGTTACAGAACAGCCAAATGACTTCTTTGATGTTAAAGAGATAAAGAGTATTCAAAATTTCAAAATAATATCAAACTGCTCAAATGTACTCTATCACATGCAAGTTCCTCATAGCAAAGGGTTTCTAGTGGCTACTAAAGATGTCAAATAAATAAAAAATGAAATGATTTCAACTAAACTTACTACTCTGAAATCCACCATAGAGTTTGAGCAAGAATACGAATGGAACGAGCATGGATAGAAACACCAAAAACACCACTACTCCATATTTCTTCCATCCCTTCTTCATAGACACAATTTCCTGCAGAAAACGTTAATCATCGGGTGCTATATGCCATCCATGAATGCACTATCAAATCTGGAGGTTCAATGCCCACAAACTTATTAGTGGCTGAACAGAGATTTATCACAGGCAAGGACAAACCCAAATCAGTGAATGACTTTTTCCTTAAAGAACAATTATCCTAGAAATTTTGAATATCAAAATTATACAAACATAACCATTCAAAATTTCCCAATTCCTTATCACATTTCCCACATTATTTCCCAAACTTCTTTTTAAAATTCTCCTCGTTAGAATACTGCGCCGATAAAGCATAAATGTTGTGACAATGTTGTCAGTTTCCATACAAATCCAATATAAGGTGTGTACCCTAATAACGCAGGTCAAGAATATCTGTGTCAATGCTCTTAGTTTTCATGCATGTGATGCAAACATATGCAAATAGGAATGTTTATTTTCTTTGAAAATAAGAGAGAAAAAAAGCACAAATATCCTTAAAGCAGCGGTAAATGATAATTATCTAGTTTTGTTATATAGAAGCTCTTTTTGAAAATGCACGATCATTCGATTACAGAATTATATGTACAAAATCAACCAAATCAATCCATCCTTTCATCTTTAAATAAATTTATACTCTAAAAATGGAAGCTAATTGATTCACAATATTCATTGTCACAACTCACAATCTGGAGGTGGACAGGACCTGGTAAATCAAAATATTTTCTTTATATTTTTCCAGATGGGGACTTTGGAATTGAAGTAAAAAATGCACTCAGTGTATTTTCTTGTATGGTGAAACCTGCACTCAAGTACAACAGAAAATTTCTCTCCTGAGTGAACAAGATAAACTAAAGCTTTAGGTTTATTTTTAAATACCCTAGGACTCTGTAATTGGGCTCAACATGGATCACTTAGTTGCAACAAAAAATTGAATATAAAACTTTCATCACTCACATAACTTTACAAAATACTTACATAACTCTACAAAATACTTACAATTTCCAATATAAATTTTTCTTACATAAAATATTCCCTGCAAAATGAATCATCAAGAGAACAAAAAAAAAAACTAAATGTGCAATTAGGAAACAAAATAGGGAAGTGTTGCATTTACCTAAATTGCAACAAAAAATTTACATCCTCCTCGCACAGATTGCTACCAGGCTTCCTCACAACAAATGACATTAGTACTTGACCTGCTTCCTCATCAGGATATCTAAAACATAGAATACATGCTTAAATTAATTAGAAGGTATGCAAAAATCTAATACACATAATTTCATGCTTAAATTATTTAGAAGGTATGCAAAATACAGCGTGCAAACGAAAGAGGAGATGTACTAAATGTTGCAGAGAGTCTATGCTATCAACCCACATATTGAATTTTGGATCAAGAAGTGTGGTAAATGGTACTCGCGGAATAGCAGCTACATCAGTAATATTTGGGTTTGAGAGGAGAAATTCCTCTAATTCTGTTGGAGAAACCTGCCAAAAAAATAAAATTCTGAGAAAAATATTTGGATTTCCATCAAACTAAAGGACTCTGAAATGCTAATTCTTCCTAGGCAACTTGCCAAAATATTAAAAAAAAATATGAGAGGATAAATATATTGAATTTGCATCAAAATAGAGGTCCTGGAATTATTTGTACCTGAAATCCTTTGTACTTGATCAACTCCTTTAATCTGTCCACAATAAAAAGGAATCCATCCTCATCAATGTAACATAGATCCCCAATTTTCAGCCACCCTTCAGAGTCCAAAGTTGATGTAGTTTCTTCATCATTTCCAAAATAACATGCATGGATTACTAAAATCCTTAATGGTATTTCTCTACTCATAACCTGGGACAGATCAGGCCATGTAGAAATACTGGACCTGTGTATTGGGAGGTAGGGTTAGAGAAATATCATACTACTAACACCAATCACTTTTGTTTTTTAACATAGGTTTATTGTCTGTAAATACAATTATTGTATGAAAGATAGTTTCTATAATTAAAAATTGATAAAAATAAATTAACTTAATCTCATTGCAAATTCTATAATATTCCCTTACCTATTCCAGAATATTTCTAAAAATACCATGAGTTTAAACAAAAGTGAAACAATTAACTTCATTTATACATTTTTAAAAGATCCCAAATCTATACTAAACATAAACATTAACCATTATAATCATACAATAAATATACACTTAAACCTATAATGGTGGGTCAAGACAGGACATAGTCCTTTTAGAACGATCGACAGAATGAGCTCATTGGGTTCTTCAATAATTTTTGAAAGTGTTTGCAAAAAGGCAGCTAGGTCAACACCATATATAATCCTGTGATCTGCTGTCACATTAACCTAAAAGATAATAGTTGAATATTAGATGCCTCCTTCAGTCTGATGCCAATACAAGCTTCAGTGCATGCTGAATTTCATTTAATATTTTTTGACAGATTTAATGTTTTCTTACATACATACATACATACATACATACATACATACATACACACATACATACACACACATATATACATACGTACATACATACATACATACATACATACATACATACATACATATATATATATATATATATATATATATATATATATATATATATATATACATACATACATATATATACATATATATATATATATATATATATATATATATATATATATATATATATATATATATATCATGTCGACCAGATATAATACAATTGCATGATCATTTTTTTAAGTGAAAATTCTAATACAATAAAGATTCTCGGTCACATTGAGATGCTCAAGATTTTCAAATAGATATTTGACAATGAGGTAGTTGATTAAAAATCTCCAAATGCATTATGAGCCTATTAGGAAAACACGGTCTAACATGAAAAACACATTTTAAGTCAGAAAAATTAGAGATATCTGTAGCTACATTTGGTTTTTCAAACAGATTAATCCATCAGCAGTCACAACAACTATTGGTTGGGATGCCCCCACAGCCATAATTTCTCCATGTCAAACATTGGAAAGTTCACTTTAACAATTAGCCTTGAACAAAGAGAAAACTTGCATGGCTCAACATGAGAATGGAATCAACTGAACCCCCTTGAAGACAATAATGCAGGATTTACTTACAGAACCAGGAGGCAGGATTGCATCAAAACAGTCCACACCAAACATTCCTAAATTAGACAAAGTAAAATTTCCTACAAAGAGGCTAGGCATATAAGAATTAAGCTTTTATAGTTGACCTTGTGAAACTCAAGACACATCTACTTCAATGTGTAGGACACAAAAAACAGTTATAATGACAACCTTGTGTTGGGAATGGCTAAAAAGTACCAAACAATAGACAGGGAAATTCTCTTTTGATCAGAAAATCAAAGCAGATCCAGAACACGAATAAGAAGAACATATTCATAGTACATTTTCACAAACCTGTTTATATTCTTGAGGCTGGAGCTGGTTTGCACGAGCCTTGTCTATCAATTCCTTCCATTTCCTTGAGAGAGTATATATATCAACCTAAATGCAAGATACAAACTCTAAAAAAGTTTAGACTTACAAAATTTCAGTCGGAAAGTAATGTACAATATTTCTAAGGCTTCATAAATTGAACCACAAAAAAAATTGTAGAAAAAAATTGAATTTGATATAACAGAGACTGAGATCTAAATTCTATATGATCTGGATTCCAAACCTTGTCTGCATCCTGAAGCACATGTGTAATTAGGCCTCCATCCATAGCCACAACGAGTGCAATTTTTATGTTGCTATTGTAGGTGAAACTACTGCCATATTTGCAGCTTGCATTGATTGTTGGGTGTTTGGCCAAAGCAAGGGCAGTGGCTTTTGCAAGCAATGCATTCATTGTCACTCCTTTAGACTTGATCTACACATGAGAATCCAGCTTGGAAAAAATAGTAGTACCTCAAGGCATCTGCATACAACAAAGTTCTTCTACCTCCTCATGACATTATAAATCAAGTCAAATTTTCATACTGCTGGAAACAAACTTCTCAGGGAAGCTCAACATCAAATTTGCATCCAATATGCCCATCATTGGCACATGTGGATAGCATCAAATTCAACAGTGAGTAAGACTTCATACTTTAAAAACAAACTCTCACGAAAAGAGGCTTGGGGCCTCATCCTGCTATAAATTATAATACATGTCATAATGGGAATCTTAATTCTGGATTATGTTGACCAGGTATAACCTACAGGGAATATTCACAAACCAAAAATGTGGAGGAAAAAAATGTAACTAAAGTATAGAAACGTTGAATACAACTACATAAATCCACAAAATGCCAATTAAATAACAAGAAATCACACCCAAAATTTAATCATGGAAATTGCACCATGTTGAAGCTCAATATATCATATTGATAGAGGGATGGAGAAGAAAATTTCACTCCTCAACATATCATAGTTACAGAATGTGACAATGAAAAATGGGGGAGGAATAAATCAAATATTCAATGCTAGAAAATACACCATAATCAAGTTAAGAAATGAGGAAAATGATGGCGAAATTGTTTTCATTTCATGGTTCATACTTTCAGGTCAGTTATGGCTAAATATACCCAAGTATAGGCACATCAGTAGAACCAATTACTTGTTAACCATGGTGTTTATTCAGAGACATAAAGTTGGAATTTTTTCCTATATAACATATTTTTCTCTTTGTGATATTTTCACTTACAATTTGTGGATTCTGTATCGTGTTCTAGTCTCCAAATCACACACTCGATTAAAAACACGGAAAATTCTCTAAAATCAATGTGGTCTATGATTTTGATTTATTTTTTTTTATAATTTTGAAAAAAACCTATATGGTCTGTGGCCTTTTTTTCAAATTCCAAAGAAAATATGTAGAATTATGGGTAAGAGTATGCCTTTCATGATTTTGGGTCCCCACAACCAAAGCTCACCTTTGTGTTTGGGTGGAAGTGCTTTTCCAGTGAGTGTGTCCACCACTTTAGCTTCCATATTAGCTATCAGCAAACTTGTTCTTCCATGGTAGAAATGCAAGGAAAAACCCAAATCAGCAAATGACTTTTTCCAATGGCAATTATGACTTCAAAGTTCTCCATTCCATTGCATCTCCAAAAATATGAGGGTCTGTGAATTAATTTGCAGATATGTTTTTAATTATCAAACGGGTGTTTCTACTATATAAGATAGCATACCAAAACTATTATCTATATAGAAACAACTGCAATAGATATTCTCTGTTAGTTAGTTTGGATCTCAAGACATGGAGCCTGAAATGTTGCAGACTAATATGAGCTCAAGGAGTAAGGGAAAAATATCTAAGCATGGTAGAAATGCAGGGAAGTCATCTCTGCTAACTACCGAATCAGATGAGCATGAAGAAACCTACTTTTCTCACTCTGAAATAGAAGAATACCAAGAAACCCTGGCTGTGAATTCTCTAGTAATTCTCTCCAGTGATGAATCCAACTGGAACTATAATGCTCTTTCATTGTTGTGTGATTAAATAGTTTCCATTGATTTCCTCTATAATAACAACAACAGCAGAGAGGTCATAGTAATAATAACTAGCAATTTCATCGAGAGGTGAAAAGGAATGCCAATAGGAGTGGGGGGATGTGAGATATAAAATTTAAGATTTATTTCTCCAAATTCTTCTCAAGCCAAGTCTTGTACTTCCCACTTTCTAGATTCATGTTAAGCACTCTTCCCTTATTTTATATCTTTAATCCTTTGATCACATTGACCAAATTTGGACACTGCTACATTAATATTAAATCTGAAAACTTAAAATGGCAGAGAAAGAACTTTTTTCCATTAAAATGTCTTTCTTTCTAGTTATTATTTGGAAACATTGTGAAATAGTGTTGGGTTGTCATAGGTCCAAATGTTTAAACCAATGTCAAATAGAGTTGGAAACATTATAAAATAGTGTTTGGTTGTCATAGGTCCAAAAAAAATGTTTAAAATAATGTGAAATAGTACATCTATGAATGTTTTTGAGTGTTAGAGCGACAAAGACCATAAATCCAACTCAAAAGTATTCATATCAATATTGTCAATTGAAAGAAAAACAATCATGATTACAAGATTCCAACAAAACCTACAAGAATAAACATACAATGCATATATGAATCCTTAACAAAAAGAAGATCATATAACCTATTACTTCTAAGAAATGGCTCATGAATGGTGTAGTGCCAAAGAAACACTGGATTTCATCATATTAAAAATCATACATCTAACCAAATAGGAATTGTTTAAGTGCATTAGTATCAATAACGATTGATCCAATTCAAAATAATCAGAAGTAAAATATACATTGATCCAATTCAAAACAATCAGATGTATTACAGGTAACACATTCGTCTCCTTGAAAATAAACCAAACATAAATATAGATGCTTATTACGAAGTTGTAAAATAAAATGCCCAGTTCACATGTCCCTACTGCTCAACATAGCCTTAAAATCGAACCCGCTTCCATAGCTAACTCTGTTTAGCCTTCTTAGACAAATTAAATTGCATTGATGAAACATCTTTTTCAACTGACAGAAGATCCATAACAACTCTCTTTACATTTCTCTCATTCTTCACCAACAATGTTCTGTTCATTTCTGAATCATGGAAGCCCTGCCACAACAAAGGTTCAGGGCAATAATCTCAATCCAAATTTTTAGTATGCAAATCATCAAAGAATGAATATTATTAAATAGTACCAAGTAAAAGTAAATGTCATGAAAAAGGTGTTATATCTTTAATAATATGATCAATTATCATTTCCTGAAGCTCTTCAAGAATGGGATCCCACTCCGCTGCACTACAAATATCATCAAGAGCTTTACCTAAATCATAATTATCTTTTCATAGTCCAGAATTTAGCATACTCTGATTGAAACATGTGTCTTCAATCTCATGGAGAAGGGTCTACTCTTCTGTTTCTTAACCAGCAAAGAATGATTCAGAGCCTACAAGAGATGGAGCACTGGTAGACACAGCGATATGTCCTCGAGAAACATCATTAACCAAAAGTGGAACTAATTTAGGAGGTGATGGGTAACCAGCTCCTAAATCAGATGGCGTTAATTTAACATTTATGCCATTGGCTCCTTGCATTTCTTTCGGAAAATCAACTCTCTCAGATTGTGTAAAAGAAATACCCACCTCAAAAAGTGAAGATGGTTTCTTACCCTTGTCCATGACCATAGATGAGCATCCAAACTCATTGGGATCCAAATCCATTTTACTATCACCCAAACATGGCCTTGAGAAGAAACAACGATTGTATTCTATTTGATTTGTTCAACTTCATTCAAAGTTAGAAGAGAGTCCATTAAATCAGGTAGATTTTCCTCTCTTAGTTATACTACCTGAAATTCAAAGGACACTGTTTAAAAAAATAAGGGACACAATTTATTACTCCCATGATCAACTGGAAATAAAATCACAAGTGCAATATGTTTCTTGCAAAGATCTAAGAAATATTGATGAAGAAAAGTCCTTTAATGATAGTTAGGAACTCCTAATAGGATGCCTCATATACCATGCTATTAGTCTGTACCAAAATTGAGCAATGGGTAAAATAGATGCCAATTGGCGCAATTAAAGAAAATAATGACAAATCCCAAAGGATGTAAAATTAGATGTTAAAAAACATATGATACCTAAATAAGAACCCACTCTCGTTGACCAAAATTTTGACCTGACAGTGCCATCAGACGCCAGTATGACACATAGCATCCAGGTTGTATAGGGGCAAGAAAATCAACTGCCGCATCAGGCTCCTAATCTACCTTGTGCCCTTCCTCTTGAATCTGTATTATATAGAAATCACAACTTCATTACAAGAAAAAAATAGAATGTGTACAGAGGATAAATAACAAAAAAAAACTAGAAACCAAAAAACTAATATGCCTATTGTCTAACTTACCCTACCAATAATGGAAAACTATAATACCAAGGAACAAGTTGTGAACAAACCCTGATATTGAATACATCTCCAGCCCCCAAATCATCTACACCAACTCGGAAAAGCTGGGTGTATATATATCGATTGACTACATCTTCAGCCCCCAAAACATCTCCACCAACTTGGACAAGTTGGATGTATATATATCAACATTTTTTTCCCAAGTGTCAGCTCAAATGGTTTGACTTTCCATGCCAAAGCCGTCTTGACCACAAAGTGAAATCCACTTCAGTCCATTAGGGTAAGGCATACATGTTTTCAGTTAGTGTAATTAACTCCAAGTACCACTCACAGAATATGAGAAAATTCTCAGAATATGAGAAAGTTCACATAATATGAGAAATTTCTTGTACTTGCACCATGAATTTCAAGTTTCTCATATAATTCTTCATGGCCCTTCCTAGATAAGAGAGTTGGAGAAAATTTCGAAATTTTTTAAATTAAGTTTCTTTCTAGAAATTAGCTCTTTGGATTTCCTACTGCCTGAGAATGTTGAGAAATGAGGTTAATGTGGGTTGTATGCAACAATTTTCAATTTACCCATATTTCTATAGTGCCATATGCTTCTGAAAAATTATCGGTTGTCATTTGCGTCTATCAGAATAGTCTGAATATCTTATAATAATGCAGTATGTTACTACATGTTTTATATGCCCCTCTTAACACTACTTTGAAGGAATATCAACCTCAATTCTGGAAACTTCTTTGGTCTGGGGCGAGCCCACTAGTGGAGTCTTAGGCTATGAAGGCTAATTTTTTTTTACATGTGTCAAAACTAAAGGAAAGGCTCGAGGAAGAATAGTGTGTTAATATCTTCAGACACTTGAAGTGAATTACTCTACAGTATTCTCAGATAAATTGTCTCTTGGATACATTCATTGCTATGGTACTCTACAACATTATCAGAAAAATTGAAGTTAATTACTCTACAAAATTCAAAAAGGTTGGTTATTCACAGTTTCAAAACTCTAGTTGAGGACATGCCAAGCTACCAACCACTATTCTACATTGAAAAATACTCTGTTCCAAACCAGGTCAACAACTTAGCATGTGGTAAGTGATGCTCCCTTGGTTTAATGACTATCAAGGAAACCTAGTTTTCATCTGTTAATTCAGTACCATCTTGGTCTGTGCTATATGTGGCTTTAATTAACAAATGTTTTTTATAATTCCTTTCAATGTCAGATTTTGTATTTCTTGGCTATGTGAACAGTCTTCTGTAGTGGAGGAAAGCACATCAACACCTTTGGAGGTGCTCAGATCTCTCTTTAAAATTAATTTTATACATAAACAATTAAAAAAAAATAGAAAGATAAAGGTATAGATTCTCTACAGATCTTCGGTGATCCTTTGATGGTTATTTAGTGGATAAGTGGAAAAGCACAAAATATTGAACTCTTTTGAACTCTTTTCGATAGCAAAACAACTCGAACTCATTACTTGAAATTTCCAGGATCTCATATTAACATATATTTTAAAAGAAAAAAATCAAGAAGTTGATTAGCTCTCTAAAGAAGGTCTGGAACTAATGAAACAACATTTTTCCTTTCTGAAAGCTATGATGGTCAGCATGAAGTTCTAAGGCAGACTACTCTTGATATTTTTTAAATACGAGTTTTTTTTAATTTTTCATTTGATAGTACTAGAAAATTTAAATATGAAGGTGTTCAATGGGAATTTTTATGGTCTTTGTTTATATTATGATCTTGATATTACTCTCAGTCCTATTGAAAGAAATTTTTCAACAGTGCCACAGGCTCCTTTTGGTTGTAATTTTTAATTTACTTGAATAGGAATAAGAAAAAAAAATTGTAAAAGAAAAATGAAGAATAACAAAAAGTGCATGAACATATTAATGAAAATCTCGGGTGGTGGTAAGGAAATCCTATCCATCCTATCAGTTACCAACGTCAACTTAGTTTATAAAAAACAAATTTAAATAATCATCATTGAGTTTGCACCAGTTAACAAGAAAACCATGTATAAATATACCAATTTCATCTGAATATGCATTGCATAAAGATATCAGGGATCAAAATAAAGCACCAATTATAAGGGAATTTCAAATAGGGCATTGAATTCTCATAAGGATCCTCCCCCTACCTCGAAAAAATATCAAGGAAGAGAGAAAAATAAAAATAGCTCTTTAATCAGAGATTAGGATTAAGCCCAGTGGGTTGGCTTGACTCAGTTACATTTTATTATTTTGAGCTTCATGGAGGAGGTCTCAGGGTTTAACAATACAGGCTGACTGCCTCTATTCTCTATCATGTCAGGTGTCATAATTAGTGCCAATGGGTTTACATTGGGCACCATTAGATGTGGGGAAGTACCTGGAATTTTCCCCAGAAATTTTTTCTTGAAAACAAAGCGATTGGGATCACTCTAAAAGATGTACAAGGTTGGTTTCATTATCTTGGTAGTGTATATTATATAAGGAAGTGAAAGCCCTTGTCAATAGTATTTTTTGCATTTTCACTTCCTTTGAGACAAACCTGATTCATCGGACTCCATTTTTACAATTAAAAATCAAATTTACTTAGATTTTAATCAGATATTCGATCAACATGTCAGGGTTTATATTTAAGGTCTAATTTGTTAAATAAACTAATAATTAAAAACTCACCCTATATTTCTTCTATGCACAATCCACAATCAAATAACAAGAATATTCATAATGATTTCCTCCGTACCTGACCTAACACTTGTATGAATAGTACGCTGGCACAATATGAGAGTGCCTAGTATCCTAGAGTGTATGAGACATTAAACTATTAAAAAACCTCAACGTGAATCCATTTAAATAGAGAATCTAATGGCTAAATCCTAAAATGATTATAAGAACTAGATGTATTGAATCAAATGAATTGAGTTCTAGGTTTTTTCAAAAGGGAATATTAAACTAGCACAAACCCATCTAACCACAGGTCTAGTTCCAATCAATACTAAACCCAAATTCCATGCCTAGGAGACCATCTACAAATAAAATTACCAAGTTCTCAATCCCTGTGAAAGCATTTTTGTGCCATAAGCCCTTCAATGCCCTTAATGGAACACCAATCAGTATATGAAGTTTTAGTGTATTGTTCCCATGTTGGGAGGGCATGGTTGTGTGGCCATCATTGCTAGCCCAAATCATTGACAGACCTCTAATGGAAGCCATTGAAAAAACTTGCACCCTCTCTCCTCACCGACACCCTAGAAAAGAAATTCATTCCAAACATGATTCCATGTTTAGTCACCTTCATCAACTAGCTATGATGGGATAATCTCAAAGAAAAGATTGTATTTAACAAAAAGGTAATGTATAATTAAAAAATAAAGTATTGAGCACATTTTTACAAATACTTGGAAGGTATTTTGAATCTATTAAACAAACATAAACACTTTTATTTGAGTGTTGGAATTATTCATCTCTAGCCAAGCTATCTCAACTTTTGTAGTAGTTATTTCCTTGCAAAAAGGTTAGAATTTTCACATTTTAGTATTTTGGGTATTGATTCCTTGCAGTGATCATCCTTTATGTTTCAATTTTGAGTGTACGATCGCCCTACAATGAATATTATAAAACATATTGAAATATCACAAGGCAAGAGAGGAGAATCAATATTTGTTTACAAAATTGTTTGTGAAGATGATAAAGCTGATCAATGTACAAAACTATTCAAACTCAAAGAAAGAGGGTGAATTAACTGAAATAGAGTTTATGAAGATGGAAAATAATATCTATAAAATATTGAACCATAGAAAAATAAATTTACTTGAGAGTTATGAAACTGGACTACGAATTCATGGAATTGAAATTTTAAACTAACGACGGTGCTAAATATGCCTTGTTTTAGCAGGAAGTTGGAACCACAAAATGATGGGATTCTACTGAATATTTTAATTGTAGTAAGCATGTGATTTTGGTGTAAAATAAACTTGGAATTATGTTGAGACTTATGGTTAACATGAGGTTATCAAGTAAATATTCACCATCCAAATGGGAAGATTGATGTAATGGAAAATTCCATGAAAACAGAGAGGCATACTTTGAACAAATTATTATAGTATATTTTCCAATGTGAATTTTCCAATGGGACCTCCGAGAAATCTAGGCCTAGTTGAGCAGGAGGTGTTCTATTCTTATTAGAACCCCATAAACCCCTCTTCGAGTGTCGGATGGGAAGGCCTGCAAATAAGTGAGGACCTGGGCTAGCTCAAAAAAAAATGGAGAAAGGTGGTTACGGTAAGAGAGAGTAGTGAAACATAGAATAGAAAGAAACAATCATGTACCAGTAGTTTCTCCCTGAAAGAAGATTCTAATGATCTTTAACAAAGGTAGTTTCCTGATGAGTATTTATCTTGTTAGTGATAAGTGGGGATTGGATATATGCAATAGGAACATGAAGGTAGAGACAAGAGAGGCACAATGAGGCATAGATGGGAAGCATAATTTGCTTGGCACAAAGAAAAGTAAGGATGGTTAAGAGTGAAAATGATACAAGAAAATTTACACAGTTTAAGACTAGTAAAAAAGAGATGTGAAATTAGGAGGAGTGGACTAGATAGCAAATGGGGTTCTGTTGCTTTGCCCCAGAAAATTCAAAATCAAAACCTTCATTTTGATAATACTTTCATACATAATTTTATCCTACAAGTGTCCACATTGGACATTGTTTTTATAGACTATTTTATATTTGTAAGTTGGATGGTGATTTACCATAGTCCACGGGACAGTATATGTGGTCATTATAGCCCTTTGTTGGAAATCATTACCTTATACATATAACAACATCATCATTGCAATTTAATTTTCTATCCTTTTTATATTATCTCAAATACCAATTATATTACATGGTATTAAATACAAACTTATAATGTTAATACGCAATAGAATCTGAGACTGAAAGATACCTAAAAAATAATAATGTTGGTTAGGTAAGGCTAGGCATAGCAACACTCCTAAAGATAGAAGCTTCAACAATTTTGTTCAGCACTTAACTAAGTTGCAAATATTGTGCTTACAATTTATAGTGACTTCAATAGCCATGTTCTACCAATAGAAACTCCCCACCTTTTCCCCTATAAAAAATAAAAATACATATTTCAATCATCCCAAATTCAGTGTCTAGTCAAGCCTTATTCAAGAAACGTTGCCTCCTCTTTGGTCAAAGGTTTCTAGAGTATATTTTTTATTATGCACCTTATTTCATTTTAAATCATAAAATGTTTAATTTCTCCAAGTTTACACATATTTTAACAAATTATAGGCATTCTGGATGCTCAGTTTCATTGCTTGAAGATACGTGCTGACTGTACTTTACAGATCAGCCATGCAAAAATTGGTTCAGGACCATATTCAAAGGGTTGTCATAAGCAAGGAGATTCCTATGCATGTAAGACAAATAGTAAAATACATATAAAATGGGAAGTAAAAACAAAAACAGAAAGCATATTGCTATAAATAGAAAGCATATTGTTATAAACCTGTAACATGCAAACAACCTTTAATCTAATGACACAAGAGAATTAATAGAAATTAAACATCCAGTGTTTCCAGTAGTGACTTGAAACATACCATTGAATCCGCTAGTTGAATTCTTTCAATCTCCTTACTAATGTATCCATGGACTCTTTTGGGGGATTTTGCTTTAAATTCCTACCCTCCAAGCTTCCAAATAGCCTTTCAAGCACATCTCTGAATTTATTAGAAATCGTGCTACAACCTTGCTATAATCCAAATAATTGTAGTGTTTCTCCCTAATAACAAGGTTCATGAATTTTGTTCATTGGTTTCTCAATAAAATATTAACCAGCTGCCACACTTCTTTTGAGATTCGTAACTGAAGCAAGATAAGTCAGATTCATTCCTGAGGGCAAGCGAATATGATTGGAGGGAAAATAAAACAAAGCATTGGAACATACCTACTTTTTGGTTTTGTGAATTGCTCTGTATTACAAATGGCATTTCTCGTGTGACAGACTACAACCCTGAGGCTAAGAGAAGAACAAACCAGCAAAGATCGAAGGCATTCATTAAAATTGTTTCCCCCTGGGATAGCTCAAATTCCTGAAGTAGTCTTGCGAAAAGTCAACAAGGCCTAGCAAAAGTCAGATAGAAAGAGACTAAAACCATACAAGGTTTTTCTTGGAGAATAGGAATATTATTTCTAAGAAAATCACATTCTCTAAATCCTAGAGTGGATAGATGTGTTCCTGTAATCAAGATGAATAGGCCGCATATTCTGAGGCTAATCGAAAACCTGTATGAAGGGATTCTAAGCTGGATTAGGTATCCTAAAGTAATCCAGTGACAGAGAATTTGGAGGGTTTTTAGATAGTGATTTGAGTTCCCTGTAGTTAAGTGAGATCTTCTAACCAAACATGAAGGAGGTCTACTTCATAGGTCCAAGGTTCTATAACAGTGGAGAAGGGAAAATTAGGAAGTGTGCGGGTTCTAAGTGGAAGAGTTCAGAAACTGTGAGTTTCCAAGGCAGAACAAAGACAAGCTCGAGTGCTAAGATTCCCATGATGTTTGCAAAGGTCTGCATATGCAATTCAGATCTCCGTTATTTTATTAAATTAGTAGGGTCTATTTGGAATCATTATCTGTTGTATGTGGATTATACTGCTTGATGGAACAGTTGGTTTATACTGTGAATTAGTACACTATTCGAGCTAGCACTGCTTATTGGAATTGTATCATTTTATTGGATGATTGATTTATCCAAAAGGGAGGAATTTTTACTAGTTATTAAGGAAAATATAGGAAAATATTACCCTATATCACTACACATTGATTGCCTATCCTTGGCCCTTTAACCCTAGAATATCATTTAACGCAAAAAACTTCCTCCATTAAAGACAAAATCATCATCCTCCTAAGCTATATTTGACAATTTGGTTCCCATGTGTTAAATTTTCTTCTAAGACAAGACAGTTTACGTTTCACCTATCATTGATCAAGGTAAACACCATTGCAAAACCTAGAGAGCAGCATAACTATATACCTAAAATTTACTCTAGATGCAAAAAGAAACAATTCATTTTTCAGCACCACTATATTATAATATTAAGGTAGAATTTACCATCTGTAACTTTATTAAGGAGCACAACTAGTTCTCCATATATCTTCTTTAGATTTGAGGGTCCAATGTTCTTTTAAAATGTGGTGTGAGATTTCAGGGCAAATGACTACTTTAGATTTGGAAACCATCACTGAAGTTCAGTAATAGAAACATGTTTCCAGTTGCATATAAATCTAACCATACTAAAACCACCCTTTAGATATAATGATTCATGAACAAAGAAGAAAGAATGTTGTTTTTTTGGAGGTTCTTGGAAAATAGAGATTTGACTAATTTTGCTCATTTTATGTTCATGTGTTCCTCATTTTTCTATTATTGAAGAAAATGGCATTTGTAGGCATGCTTTATAGTTTTCCCAATTCTACTTGTGAGCTTACAAAATTGCTATGGGCCAAAAAATCGTATTCTACCATTGAATATTCATACCGATGGTCTATGTTTGTTAATCATACCCATGCAAACCTTATTATACCATTGGATATCCATATCAATGGTCTGTGTTCTTTAAGCATACCCTCTTGTGACCTTTGAACTTGAATGTAATTTTCAAGATACATTGGTAAAACATTACCCGTTTGAATTATGGGCTATAAAACAGGAATGTTTGTACATATGTAGATGAACCCTTCAGTGTGCAGGTAGAGGAGTCCTAAATTTAGAAAATATCCATTTCATTTGACTGTCTTTAATGTGTTTAAGGAATGCTCATGTTGTCATAGAAAAATTTTGATGAAATAATAAATTGAATACGAAAGGTAAATTGAACTTTGATGGATAAGCCCCCAAAGGATTAATATGGTTCAGAGTTGTGTTATCCCAAGAGTATTACATGGACATGTAATTTGAAACAACTCTTCCTTGAAACAATTTCTATAAGATTAGATCTGCAACTTCTGGAATTTAGCAATTACTTTCATAAAAAAATTGGGACAAAATTGGTTGTTATTACGGCCATCATCACATATTGATTGGACTTGAGGCTGATCCAATTGATAAGAGGACACTTTTCTGAATGCATTATTTTCATCCTATATTTGAATATGTTGGTGGTTCTCCTTTTGGGTGCTTTTATAAGTTATGAATACCTCAATATTAGAAGCATCGAGCTCTTTGGTAGGTCATGTTTAGGAAGATCTATGCTTGTTACAGCAGGCATGACTGCAGACCAAATGAATGCACAAAGTTTCCCTCTAAATTCTATAAGAACTGAATTGAGTCTTGTGCAGTGACCACATCATGGAAAATGGCAGTGCATGTAGAGAATTATCATCAGGGAAAAGATGCAAATAACCCCTTACAAAGGACAGCTAAGTATCTGAGCCGGCACGAATGATGATTTGATCCTTGACCAGTTGTTTGGACTCAATAAGTCCTTCAATCTTGTCAAAGGACTCTAGCACTCTTAAATCATTATCAATACCCAGTATATAATTTATATTCAATCTTTTGACATTTTCCTTCATAACTGTCACCATGAGGCAGTCTGATATGTGCTTCAATAAACCCCCCCCCACTTCCCACCTTCTCCAAAGCATCCAATGGTAATATTTGTTGTGTTGTAGAAACCAACGTCTCCAAGTAAATTTCCACCTCATTTAGATACTCACTACCATTTTGTGGAATTTCAAGTTGGTTCCAATTGATTTTTTCATTTAGAAACATAAACTCTTCCACATTATACTTTACTAGCCTCAGCATTGCTTCATGTGCAGAATCTTGAGAGTTCTTCAAGACAATTCAAGTAGACAATGCAACATGCGGCCTTTCTGCCAAGCACATAGGAATGTCACAAAATTGTGCAGCATGTTGCATAAAAAAGTCACAAGCTCGCAACATGGCATGAGATACCCCAGCATGGAAATGTTGATCAATTTGAGTAAAGCCTCATTCATAACATTGATTAAAATATCATCTACATACTTCTTCACAACATCATAGAAGTCCATGTGACCTACATAGGATATATAGCTCACAGAATCTTCTATGAAAGACCTCAAAATCTGACAACAATCAAGCACCGTGGTATAAAATGGTGCAAGGGAAAGGAAGCATGCTATCTGATGTTTGTAAATGGAATGCTAAAACATTCATGTTGTACTGGTACTCTTTTTTCATCACCATTTTCTCGTATTTTTCATTAGTAAGGACATCATTGATATTTTTTCTTCATTCATTTAGAATAAATTCATGATATATTTCTCTGTTCTTGTCCAAAATATCATGCAAAGGATCCACCTGGTAGCCATATTTATTATCAAGTAGACTCACATATTCGTTGATAAGCAGAAGATGGCTTGCAACAGATACTTGTTGATCAAAGATACCTTTTCATAATGAGTCATAAATGTGTTTGCATTTTTCTATATATACTCACATATATGTACATGTTAATCATTGTTCGGGATAAAATACAAGAAATATTCAAGATATAGGTGAGTCAATTTTGGATTGAATTTATATTACCTTCTTCTTAAACCTATAATTTGGAGAAAAAAAATGGTTCCCTTCACTTCTGATTGTGAGGTTCATGGATCCTCCAATGGCATATATTCCCCATGGTTCATAGTCATTATTTACCACATGTGCATAGCCAAAGCAGACCCTAGAACCCAAACCCAGATTAAATTAGTCCATGAAAAAAAAAATAACTTGATTCATTATCATGATTAGCTAAACAAAAAGTTGAAATATGTTATTCTCTTGATATTGTCTTGGGATGGGAAAAATCAGACCCTGAATTGATCTTTTACCTAGGCATGTGCTGACCTTAGCCTGGTCCGAAATGATTGAAAGCCATTGTAACTTTCATGGCCTTGTCTGCACTGTAGCTATTATCATGCCCTAACAACATGGCCTCGTCATGTAACTAAAATAGTTGTTGGATATAGTTATCATGGTGGAAGCGAGAGACATCTATAAGGCCATCAACACTGGTGTAGAGACTGTTATGGTCGATCCAGATATCCCGTGATGAGTTGTACCAATGAGCCGTACCAATTGACACACCCAAACTGACTGGGTTTGCAATGGTGAATGTTGAGGGCATGGATTATGATGTTGATCACATTATAAAAAAATATGTAGGGTCCATTGGAGATGTGGATGTTGGCACCTCTGCCTTCTATTTTTTTATGGATAGTAATGAGAAGCGAAATTTTAAGCATAATTTTCATGTCTATGGAAAATACAATCCAAAAAGGACCTTTGATCAGCAAGTGATACGCAAAAATTGATCCTCTAAAATATAGCCCATCTTCGCTATAGCTTATACCACCATTTCCACCTAAGGGAGTGGAGATTAATCGTCATGAATTCATTCACTCACAATTACATTGTCAATATCTAGAAAAATAAGGTCCTATTAAAATGACCTTTTATTATTCCCAACAAAACAAGTAGATAATCATCAAGGGAAAAGTAAAACCACCTAAAAACAATATTGAAGAGTTTCTGGGATTAATCTACCATAATTTAACTAAGTTGTAGATTCCCATCCAAGAAAACTTTTCTGCACCAGAGTACTACAAAATTTATTGCCTCTCAAAGCACAATAATTTTCTCAGAATACATGCACACATATTGCAGCCTTTTATGTCTCTGACCATGCATGTTGTATAATTTATAAAAATCATCACATAAACTATTTTGATAAATTGTAACTGATATCAACCACCATGTATGCCATTTACCCGGTCTTTTCATTCTTTTTTATGAACACTATATCCTGCATTCTAGCATTCAAAATAACCTAATGTTGATGAACAATAATTGTGTTTTGCAAAAGTTTGTACATATTTGCACGAAGATGCTTTGAAAATATAAATAAGTTTCTCAGTAAAAAAATCATGAAGCAATGTTAACATGTTGCGTTGTTGTCTTTCTTTTATTTCTTGTAGCGGGACCCTCCCCTGCTGCCATGGCAACTATTTGTGTTCGAAGTGCTGACAGGTGCTCAACCATTTTTGCTGAGAGGTAACCTTGAAGTGATTTTCCAAAGTCAATAATTTTAGGAATGTGTAGACCTAGTACAAAAACAAACATTTCTCCACCTTTCCCTAGTTTATTTTTTGTGCCCCCTTCATCTGTTGATGTGGATATCATACATCCTATGTTTTCTCAAGACCACTTCTGCGAATACAAACACAGTAAATAATACGAAAGATGTGGCACATTGATAAGAATAAAAATTATGTAATATTTTCCTCTAGAATCAAATGTAGGGAAGACCTTGAATGAGTTGAATAGGGAAAATTTTTCCATTTTAACATTCACAATGTGTGGTGCACTAAGACTTGCAATTTGCAAGGATTAGAAATTCTTAATGAAAACCTAGGCCTCACAGATATGGCCATCATGACCTTGCTTAACGTACTATGTAGTGGGACTTGAATCAAGTGCACCATATTGAAGCAAGGGAAAATAGTTTTGAGGTTAGACTACAAAATTCCGTTATGAAATAATTATCTGTGACTGTTACTTCGCTACGCTGCTGCGTATAGATATGGCCAGCATATTTGTAGTTGCACTCAAAGGTGATGGCTTTGTTTAATCCACATATTAATATTTTTCACTGGGCTTAAAAGGTGTTCAAAGAGCAGGGGACTATGTAGATTGAAAACTTTCAGAGAGATCGTCATTCAGGTTAGCCTCCATTCCCTTTATTTTTAAATAAGTTGAAAGGATTTGACGTGGCTCAGAAATAAGATAAGCAGGGGGAATAGAGGGGTCTTCCAATTTTCAGTTAAAAGCTATTGATATTTTGGCATTTGGATTTTTTTATTTCTTCACAGATGACTAAGAAATATGAGAGGACTCTGGAGAAGAAAATTCTGGTGTTCGAGGAGAAAAGATAGGAGAGAATGTATTAGGTACAATTGAAATAGTCCCAAATCGCAGATATTTCTTACTCATGGGGCTCTTAATGTTAGATTTCAGAATGGATTTAACAACTAGAGTTTTATCATCATAGGAAACATCAGAAGCTTTTTTCAATTCAATAGAATGATGGGTAACCCCTGGTGTCACTGGGGAGAAGCAACCCTTTGCTGTAGGGGAAATTGCATTCTTCGAAACTAGTACTTCTTTGCAAGGTGTGTCTACGTCAATAGTACCTTCGGCTACAATGACTGGGTTAGGAATCTTAGAAGGGTTCTGGTGAGAATGCGACATTTTGGGAGTGCGACAAGACTTTGAGATGGGGGATGCAAGATTGGTCTTATTACAAGTAGATACTTTACAGTCTATTTCATTAGATTCATTAATGTCTTGATTATTTGTGAGGGGGAAAAAACTAGCAGAAAAGCAGCCCTTAAATCCTGGAGAAAAATGAGAGTGGAAAGATGACAGATGACCCCCACCAACACCATATGACATCAATGTTTTAGGGACCTAGGAAGGAGGCTTCATAATTGGATTTTGCGTGGGAATAGGAGATGGTGAAGCCTCATCCCCACCATTTTTTTCCACTATTTCAGGAACCTCAGAATGAGGCTTTAGAATTAGGTCTTGCTTGGGCACAAAGAATGATGAATCCACATATGGCTAGGGTCTGAGGGTTCTCTAAGAAAAATTCCTCTGGAAAATTTTGGGTAATAGTGAAAAAATCATAGAGAGGGTTGGGATTTTCCTTGATGATTTTTAGGCAGAGTAGAAGCAGCACCTCTTGTTGGGGAAAGGTTGTTACATATCAAAGGAGGAAGTGCAGAGGAGACTGGAGAAGTTAGCTGACATTTTCTATTGAATGGCTCTGGTAGGATTGCCTCTGGAAAAACATCTCCTTGTATTGCAATGAATGCATACAGTGTACATACAAAGTTAAAACCCATGTTATTGAAAGGTTTGACCAAAAAAGATAGAACCCCAAAAAATAATACAATATAGCAAGAGTAAACTCGCCTTGGGATAAGCCTTGACAAATGAAACTAAGTGGGTGTGGAATAATTTTCGTAAACCTAATGTGTTTTTTCCTTTGGAGGCCTTTTCCTTGCCACTTAGCACTTCATTGTGAAAGAGATTTATTTTCAAGTCTAGCTTCATGCACAGTGTCTTCTTGTTAGGTGCCATGGTCTTCTCCAACAGCAATCCTTCGAGGAAAATGTGCTTCATTTGTTCCAAATGATACATAAATATCCTAAAAATTATTTTAGGGTTTACTATTAGTTCATGATACATTTGAATTGCAGTTAGAAAGAACCCTAAATCTTGTTACTAGCCTATCGACCCTACAGTGATTAGTACCATATCTATTACGGTCTTCTAGTATAAGAATTGTAGGTACAAGAGGAGAACAAGAAACAGTATGTGGGTTAAACCAAGACATACTTGTGGGTCATTGTTTAGACTTGGGGACAGATGTTACGGAATCTATTGATTGTCTTCCAGAGCCAAAGCAATATGATGGCAACTTCCATGGAATCAAAAAATTCTGCCAGCATTTCATACCTATAAAACTCAAAAAACTCTTCCAGCATTGCATATGCAGGGACTGGATTCGGAAAAATGTAGAAAATCATGTATAATCAACTCATGTGAGTATTATCATTTGATTGTTTTTTCCCGCCAATCCTCCTTGGCCATACGCACGAGCAGTAAAATGAAATTCAATGAAAATCCCAAAACTTTTTCCATTATCATAATTATTATGCAAAAAAATAAAAATTATTTGAATAATAATAAATGTTTTTAATTTTTGTTAAAGTTATTAAAGGTTAGATATTAGACTTTTTAATGTTATTAAAGGTTATAAATGGTCTAATGTTTTTCAAAACTAAAGGTAATTGAATTTTAAAATTATTTTTCTTTTTTCTTTTTTCATTGGATATGACCAGTCTAGATCCATTTTAATTTTAGATCGAGAGGGATTAATTTTTTTTCACTCTAAAAGAGAGGTTTTCACCTTAAGAAAGGTTTGATTCCTTTGTCTTGAAACTTTGTAGATCTAAAGTTAAGATGGATCTATATCGGTTTGATTACTAATTATAGTTATAGTTATAATTTCTTTTTGTTTTATAGATTCAAAATGTTAAAGAGGACATCACAAAATCTCTACCATGGGAGAGGAATTCAATAGTTATGGAGACACCCTATAGGCCCATGGAAAAATTGCAGGTAGAGAAAGGGGTGTGGAGTTTTAGACTACAGTGAGGCATAGTTTTGATGAAGAGTGAATGGGCTTTGGACAATGTCAGGCTCTGATATCCTTATCAAAATGAAAAATAAGATTAATGATAACCATGAGATTTTTATTCACATGATGTATATTTTTTAAGTACATAGATAGTCATCGTGATAAACCCTCTGAAGACACACAACTACTTATGAAATATGTTTTTCAGATGAGATGTTGGTTTCTTACTATCAGACCCAAATGAAGGAGGAGGAGTTGGTGGATTGTGCATTGGAGGAGGGGGTTTTCAACAAATTTGGGCTAGTCGCACGGATTTTATCCATTCACATTTGGAAGTTAGACTGAAAGGTCACCGTGCCTCAGTTTTCAGGCCTACTAGGTCTTTAGAAAGAAAAGTTAATAATTTGATAAGGAAATCATTTAGTGATTTAGAGGCCCTTAGAACCCCTGCTCCAATTGCGCATTATTTGGGTCCTCTAGTTTCATCTAGCCCAAGGCTCGAGGCCATTTGTGAGGGGAAACAAAAATCATCTTGGTGTTCTCTAGCTCTAAATTTGACTTTCCTTTCATTCTTATAGAGATCAGAGTGACTTTTTTATGGCTTTCAGAAGTTGCAACTTTCTCCAGTTTCTTTTTTTTCTTGTCATTCATCTCAAGTTCCATTGGCCTCGCCCTCCTTGGAGGAACTGGTGAAGGAGAGCCTAGCCTCGACAATGAAGGAAAGTCAACCTGAGGTTGAGAATATATGAATCCATTTGCAGTGTTAAAATTTAGAGATAAAAGGGTATTTAGAATTTTAACATTGTAGATGGATTCAGAGACCCCTTTGTCTCTAAATTTGAACACTGCAGATTGATTGACAGACCCCCGTAGTGAAATGAAACACTTCAGTATCAAAATTGAAATTTTTCATTTTTAGAATGACACAATTAAAAATTACTAACATAAATGACTAATTCATATACTTGTTATACTTATTATTTGGTCATATTTGTATTCTTGGACTATAGTAGTCATTTATGTTAATCATTATTAATTTTGTCACTTATTATCTAGTCATTTATTTTAGCCATGGACTAAATTAGTCATTTCGGTTATTCGCTTTTAGTTTGGTCACTCATTATCTAGTCGTATATTTTTTTTTTAACTATAACAGTTATATTTATTTATAGATAAAGATTGGTTGGTTCGGGGCCAAAACAACCATCAATACATAGCTTCAAGCCAGCTTCCATGACATGCGGGTCTTCATTACAAATTCAAGGAGTTAGGATTTGAGAAGGGCATTCGTCATTTTTGCTAAAGGCTCCTTGCGGGAGGAGGCGGCCTTTGTTTGCGTTGTTGTCTGCTTCCTTGTTTGAACCTCTAAGTATGTGAAAAAGTTGGTATGAGGAGAAGTCTAATAGTATGTATTTTATCCTTCAAAGGCTCTTGTTTAGGATTGGGTTGTTGAACTGTTCCTTCGAGTTTAACATATTTATCAAAATTTATGAGTCCCTAAAAGCTTGGAATTCTCTAATACCTTTCTTGCGAGCTATTTGGCATGCTTTTATCAGGCCAAGAATTTATGCCTGATTATTTTTTCTCTTCCCGAGACCCTAGCTGAAGTTGTCTCTTCTTGTACCATCCGAGGAATAGAGAACACCCCCTGTAGTAGCAGTCTCGGGATTTCCTTTGGAGGCTTCATTGAAGAATATCATTTCTTTACCCTGCTTCCTCCACCATATTTGAAATATTTCATCCGGGTCCCTTATGTTCCATCTTGGATTTATGAAGGGTCTAACTGAGGTTTGATTTCTATTCTGATAAGCAAATGTTCCCATCCAATTCTTTTCTTCAAGAAGGAAAGAGCTTACAGGTTTATGAGAGTGTTGAGATGTTGTATCAAGGATGAGTGATTTAGCTTTGGCTGCCACCATCAAGAGGGTCCAAGTAGTGCTATTGAATATATGTTCATTTCTAGCAATCCATAATTTCCAACAGACGTATTTTGGGATGTTTTGCCATACTCGGAGCCATAGAGACTTGTTGGGGATAGCATGGGGATATTGCACCTTCCAAGTGGAGAAGAGTTCAACCACCGAGATATGAGTTGGGGCGGAGACATTAATACCATGGAGGATGTAATTCCACACATGTTTTGCAAATGAGCAGTCCAGAAAGAGGTGATCCATTGTTTCAAGATCATTTCTGCAGAGCGCACATCTGCGGGGTCCGAGGATACTTATTTTTATGAGTTTTCCCCCTGTCAATATCTTCTTATGCATTAGAACCCAAAAAAAAGAAATTAATTTTAGGAATGCAGATGGAATCCCAGACCTGTTTCCAAAAGATGGCAGGTTGATTCATCTCTCTCTGTGATTGCAGGTACCGAAATATGATCGTAGTTGTGTAAGTTCCTGTGTTTCTCCAGCCCCAGGAATCGGGGGCCTGCTTGTGGATCAGAGATTAGTAAGCTAGCTCATCTTTGAGCATGATCTGTTGGTTTTGTAGATGATCAGGGACTCTGGGAAAGGACCAGGAGATCCAATTCCCAGTCTCGTCCCATGTGGATATGTCTTCAATTCTGAGGATGCCTTGTTGTGTGAGCCACTCACGGATCCCTCTTAAATATTCAGAATTGGTAAGGGGCGGATGTCTCATTATACTGTACTGCCACAACATAATTTTTTTCCCATTTCCTGGAATGCGGTAGAGGTGTTTTTGAAAGAAGTTTTTTCCTCTTCTGAAGAGATTCCAGATCAGTGAGCCTTTTGAGGTGTTTTTGATCTACATATTTCTTAAAGGAATTCCTATCACATACTTATTTTTTAGGATTTGGCTGACTAGATGCTTAGGATCAGAGTATAACTTGCACAAGACTTTACAGCATAGAGAACTATTTGCAAATGAGGAGTCTCTGATCTGAAGATCGCCTTCCAGAATGGGTTGTTTTACCATATCCCAGTTGACCAAATTAGATTTATTTTGATTACCCTTTCCACCACGCTAGAGAAAGTCTCGTATAATCTTATAAACCTATTCATTAATTGACTTGGGGGCCAACAGAAAGGAGGACTGATAAATTGGCAAGGCCGAGAGAACATATTTGATGAGGATTAATTTGACGGCATTGGTGAGCTAGTGGCCTCCCCAAGAAGCGATTTTTTATTTTAATTTGCATGTGACATTTCCCCACAACACATTCTTATTAATTCTGAGCGTTAAGGGAAGCCAAAGGTATTTGATTTTTTCCCAATTGGCATGTCCAGTGAAGCTTAGGTGAAGCGTGATTCTATGGATGGTTTGATGGTCAACGTTCCACCCAAACACCATGCTCTTCCTATCATTGATGAGAGCACCTGGTGCATTACAAAAGCTATTGAGAATAGATTTGATGTTGGTTAATATCCTCATGGAGACACCTCATAATAGAAGAAATTCATCTGCGAATAGTGTGTGGTTGACTGGATCCAAACCTTTCAACACTCTTATGCCTGGAACTGTCCCTACGTGCTTTCCTGCTATCATTTTTTGCTGAGGGTGTCTGCCATTAGGATGTACAAGAATGGGGAGAGAGGGAAGCCTTACCATAATCCCCTCGAAGCTTGAAATTAATTGGCAGCTCTACCATTGAAAAGCGGGGAAATCCAAGGCTTATATGTGCAGGATTTGATGAGGTTGACGAAATCATATGAGAACGCAAAGGTAAGAAGGAATTTATAGAGGAACAAGAGGTTAACCCTTTCAAAGGAATTTTCCATGTAAAGCTTGCTCAGCATCCCTTGCTCCTTCCATTGATGGATGGAATGCATTGCTTCCTGTACCTTTATGACATTATCCAGGATGTGTCTGCCTTTGACAAACCCACCTTGAGAGGGGTGTTACACAGTATTTTGTCACCATCCCTGCAATCCCCATCCTGAACATTGGAGGACCATTTCAGTGACTTATGTGTATTCTCATACCTTGCAATAAGTTTTATTGCATCCCTTGGCATTTCAAGAACATTTCCTCTCTTGATCATTCCTCAAGCAGACTCTCAAAAACATGTGATTTTGGGTCAGCGCTGATAGGCAGTGATGGCCTCGCACCCATGTAGAAATTAACACTGGACCCCATGCCCATTGGTGCTCTTTCTTAGAAGGGCACCCACACTGAGCTATTTTTGGAAATTTTTTTAAAATAGAAACAAATTTTCCATGCCTAAAAACTTCATGAGCGGATTCATCATGGTTTGTTTGACTAAATAATGTTGAGTTCTGCCCTTTGGCTTCTTGTTTCCTACAATTTTGCAACTCCCCAAAGGGATAGACCTCTCCTCCACCTTATTATGGATCCCAAACCACCTCCTCCTCTCCTATAAATACTTCATTCTCACATTGTTTCAACTAGCTGAATAGTCATTACTATAGCTGGTGTGTAGAAGAAGGTAGAGGATAACCCCTTGTCGAGAGAGAGTTTAGGCCTGTTGCCTCACTAAGTCCAATACCCGATGAATTCTTGAGATGCGCTCGACTAAACCCGTCGAAGGAGGCTACAACGTCAAGGCATTAAGGTTGTAAACTTCTTTTCTCTATCATTAATACATGACTGGTTTTTTGGTTCCAATTTTTTGTTTAATTATATGCAAAATGTTTTATTCTCCTTGACCAATCGAATAGTTGTAAATCAAAGTATGTTTTCGTATGCTATCATCGTTCACTTGATATTTTTGCAGGTACATAGACATTATCACTGAAATATTGCGATGTGTAAAGACAAATATCGGAGGACCAGTGTTGCAAGCTACGCCAAGAGCGTTGGACCAAGGTAGGTCATCTATCTCATCTCGCTTTTCATTTATAAGCTAGGAGTCCAAAATTCTAGCATGCATCCTTGTTGCTAGACCTACTCTAGGGCTAGAGGGATCACCTCTATCCTCAGAGGGGATTTTCCTGCTCAACAAGTTGGCAACTCCGCTAGGGATCAGGTGTGTTTGTCGTCTCTCATTGTTCGTCTAGTATTTTTCTCGTATGTCCGACTTTGGTTGTATTACCACTTTTCTAATTTTTTTCTTCTCTAACTACTTTCAGCCATCATACCTATTCTTAGAGTGTTGATTCTAGCCTTTTATCAGTGGTTTTCTATCCTTTCCATGGTTTTATATCTCAGCATTGTTTTTTCCTTAACAGTCACCCTCATTGGTGCCTTATGCCTATTTTATAGGTGTGCTTTCCCTTGTTCAGCACAAATTACAGTTGAAAAGTTGCATTGAGTCCTGTAGGTTTGAATTTGGACTTATTCCCTTAGTTTTGCCAGTGTGTCTTGCCTCTGGATTAGTTTTTTCCCCCTAAATTAGTCCACTTGAATTGTTTTTACTTCCCTGTCTCATTATTTTCAGTTGTTTGTCCCTGATATGATTAGTGTGGTTCATCATCCTAGGGTTTCTAGGTGTCTTTTGTTTCTTGTTCGGTCACCTCCTCACTGAGATTTTGAGTTGAATCTGAGTCAATCTAGTCTTTCATATTTTCATTTTTTTGACTGATTGTTTGATCTTTTCTATCGATTCTACGTGTCGTTGGGTCTTTGAACTGTCATCTTGGTGTATGTTCGACCTTCCATCTGTCACCCTGAGCATATATCACATTGCTCACTGAGTCAATTTGAAAGTCCTCTTTTGTGTGACAGAATGCATGTATGTTTTGAGTGTGTTTTTCATTCGTATTGAATTCGTCTCTTTTTTTTATCATTTCGTTCGAGTTGCTCAAAACTGGTATTCAGTTTGTCTTTTAGTGTAACAGTGCAATGATTGCTTCTCATTCATCTAAAAGAAAAAAAAAATCATTCTTTCTCTCTATTTAAAAATGAAAAGAATTCTTTTGCATTAGTAGCTTTCTCATTAAAAGTGAACAACAAGAGAAGTCCCTTTCATTTTCTTCTTTGGTTTTGTTAGAAGCATTAGTAAAATTTCTTCTTGCATTCGATTGCTTGTTGCTTCGTTGTGAACTTCTATCCCTCTCTTAGCTAGCTATTCATCGAATTGGAATGATGTTCTTTCACATGTAGTTGTGCATTAGGGATTTGATATTAAACTTGGTAAGGCCTTGAAACTACAACATTAATTCAAGATCAACTTTAAAATTAACTCAATCAACCTAAGGAAGCATTGAAACTCAACGCTCATATTCAGAGTTCTAGGATAGTGACATTTTTTGGCATCGTTAAACCTGGTATCTGTTGTTTGACATCTGGTAGTAGACAGCACTAGCACGAACTTGTGCTCTCCATACCATCGATTATATAAAGCGAGACCCTCATAGGTTGCAATCCTTTATCCATAGGAATCCGAGTCTGTCGCCTTGTAACCGTGATACACCAAACACAGAATTTAGGGAGACTACATACACATACGTCAAGTCCTTGGTCATTTCTCTTTCATTTGATTACCAAGGTGTATATTGTAGTTCACGAAAGCTTGGTACACCCTCTTTCTTAGATTTTCTGAGTAGTCATTTTGATCTTTCTGTGACTCTCTAAAAATTGAAAAGATCATTGATCACTTATCCTTTCAAGCTTGTTCAACCTGAAAGTGACTAGAGTCACCTTTTTCCCTTTTCTTGACTCTTAAATTATTAAAAGGCAGAGTTTTGTTTCAGTATCATAAAATTAACTACCTACGATCACACACCCATTAAAGTTATTTTCTGGGCTTGTTCATAAGTACTTCCTTAATCATTGGTCTTGAAGCCTCAAATTTCTTATCTATTTTCTCTCCTATTCCTGAGACAAAGTCACGGTGGCTGAACCACCAGTTTCATCGTCCCCTTCATTACCTCGTAGTGAAGATCCTTCTCCCAAAATTTCTTCATAAACATCTGAGTCTACTAGGTCTTTAGGTTACTGACGTTTTATTATTCTGAGTGTTCAACCTCTTTCCACTCGATCTCCTCCTGAGGAACAATTTGATATCAATTGGCAACCTCCAAACGTTTGGGCCGATTTTAGGGAGGAAGGAGATCCTCCTTTACCTTTGGAACCGCTTGCCTTGAAATCGCTTGAATCGCCATTAACACGTGCTTTACTTGCCACTTCTCGTCGCCTTTTCATAGACAACATGTCTTCATCTGACATGGATGCTAAAAGTCCCATCAATAGTGAAGAGACTTATGTTTCTACTGGAGAATATCATTTCCCTCCGAAGAATTTTCCTTATGTCTCGGGTCAACCTTCCTCACATCCTTCCACTCTCCCGGCTAGTTATCGTTCATTGAGTCAGATGATTTCTGGTGCTACATCTTTGTATCAGAATCCCATATGGTCGGATACATCGACTCCCTCGGAGGGGTCATTTGTATCAGGTCCATCCCCCTCGACTCCCATCACGTTGACGATCGTTACATCTCTCCCAACCAAACCCACTGTTTGTGTGGCTTCATCTGCACCTTCTGTTAGTACGACTTCATCATTACCGCCATCTTCTGTTGTTCATGGGATGGCTCCAATTGCTTCCACGATACCTGTTGGGCCCTTCATGAGTGGATCATAGCCTCACGTCTTGGGAATCCATAAACCTACTAGGAGTGCATCTGCCTCCTTTAATCCGATTCCTAAATGTTTGACGTATGATTAGTACATGATGGCCATTCAACAACAAAATTAATTCCCTCGAGGTTCTTAACAGATACAAGCTCCCATCAATCCTCTACATTATTATGATAAGAACTTAAATCACATCTATTTACATGGGCCTCACCCGCGAGGTCTGTTATATGTTCAAACACCTCAAATTCTTGTTTACCCCAACCAATTTACATACCTACAAGGACAACCCTATGGTCCACAAGGACCGCCCTTTCAAGGACAACCTTCGGTCCAACAGGGACACCCCTATGGTCCTGCTGGTCAACCTCATGTTCAACAGGGAGCATCTTATGTTCCCTAGAGGAAAACCTATCCATCTCAGAGACAACATTTTCTGCAACAGAACTAGCCTTACGTTCAGTAAGGCCCAACTTTTGTACAGCAAGGTCAACCCTCTACTGCTCAGCCAGGCCAACCTGGTCTTCAAGGGCAACCTGGCTCATCTCAACCATCAAGCCACCTATCCTTCAGGGACAACCTAGTGGATTTTAGCATCTAGGCCAACCTACAGCCAAGGGACAGCCTGTCCAACCCCAACAATGAGGCCAACCTACACCCCAGGGATAACATGTTCAACTGCAGCATCCAGATCAACTTGCACCCTAGTGGAAACCCGTGTAGCCTCGGGGCCCACATTTTATTCCTCAAGGTCAATCTCAGATTTACAAGGTCTGCCCCAAGGCATTGCTTACATTCCATAACAAAATCCATATTTTTCTCAGACATGACATCAGTGGTTCTCTCAAAATCAATATTCTGGTCCTCAATTGATGTATGGGAATAATTATCAGGCTTATAACCCCTATGGAAAAAATCCTTCTGGACAAAACATATTGGGTCAGAATTTCTCCCAACCTGGTTGGAATCCCAACACTAGTCTTTTTCAAAGGCCTGCAATGCCTTTCAATCCGCAATTTCCTTTTCTCTCTACGTTGGAACTTCCCGATGTGTCGAAGTTGATAAATGATCTCATCCTTCATCATCCATATTGGCCTTCGGTTCGGACTAAAATCCCTGGTGATTGTCCCAAATTTGAAGGTAAGTCCGGAGAAGACACCAAAGGGCATGTTATGACATACCATATTTGTTTCTCTTCTAACTCTTTGGTTGACGATTCAATTCGACTACGTCTTTTCCGAAGGACTTTCAGTAGTGCCGCTAAAAATTGGTACATTGAACTCTCCCGCGACATCTTTCAATATTTCAACTCTCTCACCATGGCATTTCTCACACACTTTCAGTTACCAGTTCATTATGAAACTGGGATGCACCTCCTCACATCCTTGAAATAGGATTGGGCTACTCATATTTTCGATCATATTCATGAATGGAGGCTGCATTGTCGTTTGATCAAGTTTGAGATTCCTGATCAAATTCTGACTAAATGGTTCACTACCTCTTTTATCAGTCTGATTGCTAAGGACATTGCTATGGGGGCATGTGTTACTGAGGAATAATCCATCACTCGTGCCTAGTACCTAGATCTCGTGTACTCTCAATCCGGCACATTATATGAACTCTTGCCCGATGCTTCGCAACATGGAACTACCAAAGCACCGGTGACACCATCTATCGATGGTATCATTGGTTCTATGTCTCATAATTCTCGTAAGTCTTCTCCAAATCTTGCGAAGAAAAAATCTACTTCTTCCATTGATACTGCTTCTCAACCACCTCCAAATCTTAGTAAGACTGTGGAAATGAATGTTGTCCAGCCCACTCTGACGGATAAAGCCTCCATGGGTAAGAAAAATGGTAAAGGTAAGGCCAAAGTCGATGCCTCGAAACAGGATTCTCTGAAACCTAATGTTGATGATGGTTCGAAATGTACACCGACGTACCCTTGTCTAATTTATGACGATGATAATTACACCAAGGACTGTCCACGACGTGCCGAGGTGAGTCAATTTCTCAAAGGCACTAAAGGAACTCTGGCAGTTCTTAGAGAACCTTTCCCATCATAGAAAACTCAGATGGTGGAGCAACCTCAGTCCTCTGCCCCATTTTTCTCTCAGGTCTTCATGATGAATGGTCCTGCACCCATCTCTATTTCTACCCGATCAAAAGATTATATCAACCTGTGTCAGGAAACAGGGAAAGAGATCGCTAATGGTCCTCCTCCCTCGGCTGCTTTTGGCCCTCTTCATATTGAAAGGCCCAATCCTGAGCCTGTTGTACGACCACCTTCTAAAGGCATACTCTGAAATTCTTCCTATAATCCAAATTCCCGTACCACTCAGCATTACAGTATTTTTGAGGATTTGGCTCAAGAACCATCTGCTATGTTTGCGTTGGAAGTACTTCAGAGTTGTCCATCACAACGGAAGGCTTTGCCATCTACTATTATAGGGGTTGACCCTACTAATTCCAGCCTTATCACTTTCGATTTGGAAAATTTTGCCCCACTTCTCCCTCACCAGCTTGCCCTGATTATCCAAGTTGGAATTAATGGAAAGAATATCCATCGAGTAGTCATGAACGAGGGTGCATCTACTTACATCATGTCTTCTGCATGTTGGAAAGCCATTGGTTCTCCAGCCCTCAATCAATCTCCAAACGCTTTAGAATCTTTTTACGGAAGGCAATCTTGCCCTCTTGGTGTTCTCGCCAGTTTTCCTATTACGTTAGAAGGGAAAACAGTTAGCGTCGAGGTTGAAGTCATTGACGCCAAACTCAATTATAATCTTCTCCTCGGTTCTAGTTGGACTCACACCATGCTATGCATCTAGTCCACTCTCTTTCATGTTCTTCAATTTCCACACGAAGGAAAGATCATTAATGTCGATCATTTGTCCTTTTTTACTTCCATGTCTTCCGAGAGCAATGTTCCATATGTAGATAATATTCCTATGCCTTATGAGAGCATAGGACCGAGTATTTTCAAAGATCCTAGCCTTATGGGTCTTTTTTCTCTTCCTCCAATCAACACTGCTCAAGTCAATATGATTTCCATGTCTTTTGATCCGTGGATCATCCCTTCGCCCGAGCGGATTGATTCGTTTGGTGACAAGATTTTGTTAAGCCCAATAGAAATCGATTATTGCGAAATTATTTCATCTTCGGCTCCCCCTCCCTCTGATCATACTCCTTTGAGTGTGTTTCTTGACACGTATTCTCAATCTCCTTAGCTCGATGCTTCAAATTCTCCTGATCCTTTTAATGATATATTTCCCACAAATTAAGCCATCGTGGAAACCATGTCTCTCGAGGATCCTCCTTGGGATGATAGTCATCATCGTTCCTCATTTATGCCTAGCCTTGGTGCCATGTCTACTTGTCTTGAGAAGTTTTCTTCCCAAGCTCCTTCCCATCCACTTCAAACGCCCATCTTGACACATGAAGTTTTCGCGGAAGGTAACTTGACAAAAATTACGCAAACGATGATTATTGATATCTCCGTTAAACCGGGGGTTGTCGAGAACATCCATATTGGGGTGAACTGTTCTCCTGATGAGATCGAAGTCTATACTATTCTCTTCCGAGAGTTTCGAGATGTTTTCACTTGTTCCTATGAAAAATTGCTCGGCATTGATCTGATTATAGTTGTGCATGAGATCCTTACTTATACTGATGTGAAACCTGTTCGCCAACATCTTCGTCCCGTGTACCCTATAAAGGTCACCGCCATCAAGGGAGAAGTTGAAAAACTTCTTAAAGCTAGCTTCATTTATCTAATCCCTTTGACAGAATGGGTTTCTAACATCATCCCTGTCGATAAGAAGCAGGGTACTATTTGTGTCTGTGTCGATTACCATGGCATCAAACGCACTTGTCCTAAGGATAACTACCCCACTCCTTTCATTGACCAGATCATTCATGATTGTGCTGGGAGTGAGATATTTTCCCTTATGAACGAGTTTTCTGGTTACAAATAGATTAATATTTGTCTGGCTGATCAACACAAGACCTCCTTCATTTTCCCATGGGGCACTTTCGCATACAAAAACCTCCCCTTTTCCCTTAAGAATGTTGGTGCCACTTTCCAACGCGAAATGTCGTAGGCTTTCCATGATATTAAGCGCAATGTTCAAACTTACCTGGATGACCTTCTGACTCATTCTTCTAAGTGCAAGGACCACACAGATCACCTCCGTTAAATATTTCTTTGTTGTAGATGCTATAACATTCAGCTCAATCCACATAAGTGCGTCTTCTATGTCGATTTTGGTAGACTCTTAGGGTTTATCATTTCTAAAGACAGAATTCGTCTTGACCCTCTTAAGGTCGAAGCTATTTTCAATCTCCCCTCCCCTTCCTCTTTACATTAGTTGCAAAGTCTAGAAGGGAAAGCTTATTTCCTGCGTCGTTTTATACCGAACTATGCCGAAGTAGCCAAAGGATTCATGCGATTGCTTAAGCAAGGCGTCCTGTTCCTCTGGGATGAGATCACCTAAAAATATTTTGATGCACTGAAGACATTGCTTATCAATGCTCCTCTTTTGCGTCCTCCCAATTATCATCATCCCTCTACTTGGCTGTCGCATTTAGCACTATTGCCATGGTTTTGGTACAGGATGACGATGATGGTGATGAGCACATCATTTATTATTTGAGCGGCAATCTTCTCGAGACCGAAACACATTATGCACAAGTCAAGAAATTGGTGTTGGCTGTTGTTCAAGCCGTCCAAATTTTTCACCATTATATTCTACTTCACACAGTAGCCGTGATTTCTGATTGCAACCCCATGACCTATATATTGACTTGAAAATGGCTGGGGGGAAAATACTCAAACTGGATAGTTATCCTCCAAGAGTTCGATTTGGAGTTCACTACCACCAAATCAAAGAAATCATTGGTTTTTTCTAATTTTATTTTCTCTTTACCATCTGCCTCTGTTCCCTCTGGTTCTGAGGAACACATTTCGGAAGACACCATTTTTCTCATTAGCACCCTCTATCCATGGTACGGTGATATCGTTGTCTATCTCCATACTTCCAATTTCTGATCTGAGTTGACGAAGGATGCTTGTCGATACATCTGCCATCATTCGCAACCTTATCGCTTAGTTAGAGATACTCTAT
Organism: Pinus albicaulis; assembly: GCA_034641835.2. Classification (NCBI taxonomy): domain Eukaryota; kingdom Viridiplantae; phylum Streptophyta; class Pinopsida; order Pinales; family Pinaceae; genus Pinus; species Pinus albicaulis. The sequence continues at coordinate 681,753,009 of CM076571.1, read as the reverse complement.
ACTACATCGAAGTTGATTCTATTCTCCACCACTATTTAACTCTCGAGGAAGCTGAAAAAGTCCTCAATGACTTCCATTCTGGCGCATGTGGCGGTCACATGTCTAGATATGCTACTGCATAAAAAATACTCTGTGTTGGATATTTCTAGCCTACCATTTTTAAAGACTACATTGTCGTTGTCTGTAAGTGTCACGATTGCCAGATCTACTAGCGCAAGATGTGCACACCACCCGCTCACCTCCATCCTATCATTACCGTTGGTCCCTTTGTGAAGTGGGGCATCGATTTTATGATGTGTAACCCTCACTCAGCCGGGGGGGCATGCTTATATCATCGTAGCCATGGACTACTTCTTTAAATGGGCCGAAGCAATGCCTACACTCACCATTGACGGTAAGATAGCTACACAATTTTTGTTCAATCATGTCATTACCAGGCTTGGTGTCCCTCAATACATTTTCACCGATCATGGCTCTCATTTTCACCATTACATGATGTCTTAGTTGACTTCGAAGTTGGTTCTGCGTCACGAGAGCTCAACACCATACTACTCTCAGGCCAAGGGCTAGGTTGAAGTCGTGAACAAAGTCCTAGTCACCATGCTTCATCGTACAATTGGGATGAACAAGTCCAACTAGCATCTCATGTTGTTTTTAGCTCTCTGGCCTTACCACATCTCAGTGAAGGATGCAACCAGATTCACCCCATTTCAGTTTGTTTATGGTCTGGAAGCTACGCTTTCGATTGAATGTGAAATCCCTTCTCTCAATATAGTTGTTGAAATACTGCCTAATACCTCACTAGAGGAAGAGCATCTTCTATATTTGGATAGGCTTGATGAAACTCGCCGCTTTGCTACCCTAGTTATAGAAGCACAGAAAAAGAGGGTCAAAGCTCATTTTGACAAACAGTTTTCCCTCATACCTTTGTAGAAGGAGACCTAGTCCTCTTGTATGACCAAGCTCTTGATAAGCTGGGGGCAGGAAAATTCAAACCCATGTGGCATGGGCCCTATATCGTTAAGCGTATTTTGCAGAACGGGGCTTATGAGCTAACTGACTATGAAGGCTATCCTTTGAATCAGCCCAGAAATGGGTTGTACCTCAAAAAATACTATGCATGAGTTTTCGTGCATGTCCTTTTGTACATAAGTTTGTTTTTCATTTTTGTAATTTTTTTGGCTTGGTGTGCTTGTGCAGATGTTTTTCACTCCTTATGTTGGTTTCGCGGATGGTGCCTCCCACAATACCCAGAATTTGTCTTCCGCAGTCTGGGTGATTTATAATCCTAATGGTGAGTTGATAGACCTTCAAGATATTTGTCTATGACAAACAACAAACAATGTCACTGAATATAGTGTCGTCATTGAACTCTTAATCGAGGTCATCACTCTCGACTCTCAGTGTCTTGTTCTTCAACTTAATGGGCATTACTCTGTTAGAAATCCTCAAATTTTAAGGTTGCATTTGTGTGTTCATTTATTAGAAAGGAATTTTGATTATATCATATATTATGATATTCCTAGATGAATGAATGTGTTAACTGATGTAGTAGCCAATATTGTATTAGATAGACATTTGCATAATTTGTAAAAGCATCATCATCACATAATAAGATTTAGACAGGAAAATAGGCATATATATATATATATATATATATATATATATATATATATATATATATATATATATATATATATATATATATATATATATATATATATATACATATGTATGTATGTATGTATGTATATATGTATATGTATGTATATGTATATGTATATATATATGTATATATATATATATATATATATATATATATATATATATATATATATATATATATATATATATATATCGAGTGTTTTCATCCATGTGCATCATAAGTTCAAAAAATATGTGTGTTTTGGTTACATCCCGAGACATCATGTCTCTCAAAAAATATGCAGAAATAAAGCCTAGGTGTCTAATCAGCATGATGATCATGATAGCATGTCATTGCATGCACAAGATGCCTCAATAAATGGTGGATGCGGTTATACACCCCCGCAGTGTCCCTCTGGTATGCACAAGGAACATCCTTGAATCTCACGTAGTCTGGGATTCTGCTAGTGATTCCCTCCAGGTTGCATGTGATCTCCTCTTCCTCACCTCCCTCACCATGAGAGGCCTCCTCGAAATCACGTGGGACCCTCCTTGCTATTAGAGACATCCCTGCAGGTCTCTCTAGGCCAACATCTGCGATACATGGATAAATATAAGAGCATATATAAACAAAAAAAATCATAATACTCATCAAAATAGAAAAATGAGTTTTTACCCAATGCTTCATCCCAATCCTCTCCTTCCAGGAGTGGAAGTTTAGGATCACCCATGAAGTTGGTGCCAATATAGGGCTAGTCCTCCACGACAATGAGTTGTCGGCGGAGCCAACCGAAGAATTCCAGCCTCCATGACATATGTTGATCACCTCCAGATCGAGGCATCAACTCTGCCCAACGGACCATCCGTGGCTCTCATGCTGGTGGTGCAAGTATGATTACCTCCTAGCATTGAAATATTGGCAAACGTTCTAGGATGAATGGTACCAAGATGGACCCATAACCAAATTGCTTTAGCTTGTCGTTCTTGCACTTCGTCAACTGGCGCTTCAGGTTGATTGTTACGGCTTCTCCCCAGCTAAAAATGGTTGGAGTCATACAATCCATGAAAAGTTGAAGCTATGTTTTTGTAGCTTGGTGAGGGGCTTGAGATCCAACAGCTCGTGTTATAGTGTGCAACACTACTTTTAGTACCAAATTAGGTATTGAATAGATATTTATTTTTTCATTCTTCGATCCTTTATTTTCTCCTGGGAAAACTCTATCTATAAGCATACCCATGCTCTCCATCGTAGGACAAGTACCTTTCACAATAGGTATTGCTCCCCTCTGTGATAACCCAGTGATGAAATATATGTCAGAGACTTCGATCTCCAACTCTTGGTGGTGAATCATAAATCTTTCCCGATCGATATCCCACACACTGATCAGATACTGTAGTAACTCCAGCTAAGCTTGAATACATGGTGCCATGAAGAATTTTAAGAGCCCACAGTCTCTTAGGGCATCCATTCATCTCACATTTCAAATGGCTAGTTCATCTTCTTCCCCGTGCTCTCTTTCCTTCCATTCAATGACCATTATCTCTTTCAATCACTTACAAAACCATCATTGGGACTTTCATTAATCGAATATTTCACTTTTGAACCATTTAAATGAGACTTTTTGAGAGAATTTTCAAAGAAAATTTGGTTGCGGCGATTAGCGCAGCTGTTTTAGAAACAACAGCGTTGGTTGGCGCCTCCCCATTAGAATTCTAGGCATGTTGGCGCAACTCCATGCTCGAAACCCGCACCGACCATTGTGCCCAACCTTGAACAAAATCCCCCCAAAAGAATAAAAGGAAATGAAATCTAGCTTAAAATGTAGGCAAGGATAAGAGATCTTACCTGAAGAAAATGGATATGTGATTGGTCTCCTGGATTTTTCGCTGCCAGCTCCACAAGATCACAATTAAAAATGGTAAATTGCTCACAAGAGATGAAAAGGTGAAAAGTAATTTATTTTTACTATTTTTGTCATTTTATAACCTTTTCGAAACCCTAATTAGGTTGTTGAGCTTATTTTTTGATTATTTTAATATTTTATCTTGAAAATGGGTTTTGCATCCGTTTCTTGTGCAGCAACAGGTCCTAAACATGATGATGATGAAGTGAAAAGTTGTATTTTATTACTTTTTCGGACTCGATAGACACAGGAAAATTCACCCCCTGGATTCATCTTTCAGCTCTTTTTTGACTCTCGAAAATTGAAAATATTGTCGAGACTCTTGTCGTTTTGAACTCGTTAAAGTCTGTGAAACATCATCTACCCAATATACGTTTACCCCCTTTTCGGGTGGGATATATTATTTACGAAAAAGTTATACCTTAGTAGATTGTGACTAAGAGGTTCTCCCAAATATTGTTTTCTACCTTTTCGGATCTGTGAGACTACTTACGAAAAGGGATCTACTGGATTTTTCTTTTTCACTTCTTTTCAAACTCTCTAAAAATGAAAATATGTCGAGTTCTTCCTTTGTCAGACTTGTTAAAACTTAAATGACATCAAAAATCGTCACCATGACATAACCGAGTTCCTCCTTCCTAGGGCTCATAAAATGTACTAGGATGGATTTTTCTTAAGGACAAAATTATATGACAAGCATATGCTAACCTCTTCAAGCTTGTTTCCAAAAATAATTGGGTACTCAGCAGAAATGGTGGGGGAAAATGGAACCAGTTCTCAGTCATGTCAGCAGTATTTTTCTCTTGAACATGACACTTGTCTGCAATTCATGTCGGGTTGGGGACATCCCAGTCATCATTTTGCCTCCATGGGTTTGGGTTATCTATTTTGACCTCTCATCTGCTCTTTTCCATGTCACCATGACCTCAGATCCTTTGATGTCAAATACTCCCAAATTCTGAAGTCGTGTCGCCGATATGTTCAAGAGAAGTTTCCTTCTGTAGTTTTCAACCCTGATCCTCTGTTTAGTCCTGATTCACTATCATCGTGTTCCTCTATCTCGTAGCAATGATGTGGGAAACATTATGGCCCTCCTTTGACCGATCACTTTTGGTCGACTTCATCTCATTATCCAGGAAGCTGATCTAGAGACTCCCTTCTGGTACCTTGGAGCTTGCATGCCTCAATGGCAAGTTCTTTGCATTTCATGACAATTCCTCATCATTGGTCTTCGATTGAGTGATTTCGTGGATGTTCGACTCCAGCTCACTATTCACATTCTGTGGATTGTACTAGTTGTACCTTGAGAGTCATTTTCATTATTGGTGGTTTCTCTCACGCCTGTTAACAACTTTCATCATTGGCTGGTACTCAGGTGACTTTCTTGCATGTTTGACTTCAACTCACTAATTCACATGCTTGAATTTGTACTTATTCAGGTCGATATGGAGTGCAAGACCCTGGGTTTTTCCTGATGAAATCCAGGCTGTGAGACAATTTGGTTTATCATGACTATATGCATGAATCTTCTGATTGGATGGTCACGACCATACTTGAGTCTATTTAATGATCCTTCTTACTGGATGGCTGCATCCATACCTTGGATATTTTTATTGTATGTACTCTATTATGGATGGTTGCACCCATACCACATATTCATGTATCATAGATATCACTTGTACTTGTTCTTGCAGGTCTTCTGACGGTGGTGTTTTGGTTTGGGCATGTTCTCATAAATCATTTCACCCCTCCCTCTCTCTCGGACCTCATGCTTTAGGGGGCATCTGTTACACAGTATTTTTTCACCATCCCTGCAATTCCCATACCGAACATTGGAGGACCATTTTAGTGACTTCTGTGTATTTTCATACCTTGCCATAAGTGTCATTTCATCCCTTGGCATGTCAAGAACATTTCCTCTGTTGATCATTCCTCAAGAAGACTCTCAAAAAAATGTGATTTTGGGTCGACGCTGGTAGGAAATTATGGCCTCTCACCCATGGAGAAATTAACACTGGACCCCACACCCATTGGCACTCTATCTCAGAAGGGCACCCACGCCAAGTTGTTTTTGGAATTTTTTTTAAAGTAGAAACAAATTTTCCATGCCTAACAACTTCGTGAGCAGAGTCATCATGGTTTGTTTGACTGAATAACATCAAGTTCCTCCCTTTGGCTTCTTGTTTCCTACAATTGTGCAACTCCCCAAAGGGATAGACCTCTCCTCCACCTTATGAGGGATCCCAAACCACCTCCTCCTCTTCTATAAATACTCCCTTCTCACATTGTTTCAGCTAGTTGAATAGTCATTACTATAGCTGGTGTGTCGAAGAAGGCAGAGAATAACCCCTTGTCGAGAGAGAGTTTAGGCACGTTGCCTCACCAAGTCCAATCCCTGATGAATGCTTGAGATGCGCCTGACTGAACTCGTCGAAGGAGGCTGCAACGTCAAGGCATTAAGGTCGTAAACTTCTTTTATCTATCATTAATAAATGACTGGTTTTTTGGTTCCAATTTTGTGTTTAATTATATCCAAAATGTTTGATTCTCCTTGACCAATCGAATAATTGTAAATGAAAGTATGTTTTTGTATGTTTTCATCTTTCACTTGATCTTTGTGCAGGTACATGGAAATTATCATTGAAGGACTGCAACGTGTGAAGACAAAGATCGAAGGACCGTCGCTGCAAGCTACGACAAGAGCGTTGGACCAAGGTAGGTCATATATCCCATATCGCTTTTCATTTATAAGCTAGGAGTTAAAAAGTACAACATGTCTCCTTGTTGCTAGACCCAACCTATGGCTAGAGGGATCGCCTCTGTCCGCAGAGGGGATTTTCCTGCTCAACAAGGGGGAGATGAGATTCCCCAGAAATGGCTTCATTTTGTTGGCTAGGAGCTTGGCGAGGATTTTATACGAATCATTGCAAAGGGAGATGGGCCTGAATATTTCAAAGGATATGGGGTTCACCTATTTAGGTATTAAGGCTAAGAAGGTGGAATTGGTGCCACCCCCCACCTTAGCTTTATTCTAGAAACCTTTTATCATTCTCATCAGATAAACTTTGATAATGTCCCAACAAATTTTGTAGAAATCGATTGAGAAACCATTAGGCAAGGGGCCTTGTCTGGTTCCATTGACCATATGACTTTGAAAATTTCTTCATCAGAGAAAGGCTTCATGAGGTTAGTACTATCTTCTCTACTGACAAGGGAGGGGATGTGAGAGAGGAATTCCTTTGTGTCCTCTTCACTACTATCACTCTCTTTTCTATAAATATTTTGGAAGTGAGACTCTACAGCTTCTTTGATATTGTCGAAACCTTTGCAAAAAAACCCTTTAGGAGTGGTGATTTCTGAAATGTGATTGCGTGAGAGGCGATCTCTATATTGTCGATGGAAGAAAGAAGTATTTCGGTCTCCATCTTTTAACCACAGGCTATGAGACTTAATCCTCCAATATTATTCTTCAGTATGAAATAGCAATAGGATTTTATTTGTGCAATCTGTTCCTTTTCAAGCTCCATAGAGGTGTTGTCTCTTTTTTCCATTTCCATTTGCAAGTCTTCCAATAGCTGGACTATCTCTTTTCTCTGACTGGTTGGAGTATTTGTGGGCTTTCTGATCCACTCTTTCAGCACGTTTTTTGTAGCCTTGAGTTTCTTCTCGCACACATAGCTTGGGGATCCTATGACAAATTTGGACCAAGACAAGTGAACAATGTCGAGAAACCCATTACTCTCACTCTAGAGAGGGCTGAACTGAAATGGGATTGGCCCCAAGTTTTCTTCCTCTTCCAAGAGGAGAAAGATAAGCTTATGATTAGAGGTTAGCTTGGGAAATATTTTGGAGGAAATTAGCCTCTCTTCCAGTAGCAACGAACTCTATACAAGAAATCGTTCAAGGTGAGCACAGATGAGGTATTCCACTACTCTGTTGTTGGACCAAGTGAATATTCCTATCGCTAGTTTAAAGTCCACGAGGTCCCAACGGAGTACAGGGTCTTCTACACTGGGGAGCATTTGGTACCTACTTCTACTGCCTCCTCTCTTTTCTTTCAAGTCCGGGATAATATCGAGGTCTCCAGCTAATATGATGTTCATGGGAGAGTGAAGGTCTAAAAATTCAAAAAGAGATTTCCAACATTCTATTTTTTCAGCGTACAACACAGGATCATAAAGATTAAAAAGAGCAAAGGTTAACTTACTTGTGGATTGCCTTAGCTCAGTGAAAATCCAGTGATGGGTCTTGAAGGAGTTATCCAAATGAAATTGTTCCTCCGACCACAGAGTGGAAATTCCACTTCAGGAGCCCCTTGCATTTACGACCTTCCCTGCATTTTTCTTTAATTTTGATTTGTTGATGTCAAGAAGGGTGTCCCCTTCGATTTTACTCTCTTGGAGCATGAGGATTTCAGGAAGTTCCATCTTCAGTAGATATTTGATAGCTTCAGCTTTCATAGGGTTCCCCAAGCCTCTACAATTCCAAGAGACTAATTTCATTATTTATTGTTGGAGGGGTTGGTAGCTCCTTCCTTGGAAGGCCTTGTTCTGGTATTTCTCCCAATGGAAATTTCGATTGTGGATTGACTTCCTTGAGTTTTTTTTTGTTCTGCTTCTTCTTCCCTAGCTTCTTTATGTGATTTTCTTCCCACTCTTTTCAGATGCCTCTCAAAGGTTTCATCCTCCGAGGAGAAAGAGTTTTCCAATGGCTTCTTTATGATCATTTCAGCATATGAGGCTGGAGAGGAGGTACCTGGGATTGCTCCAGATGGGGTTGTTTCTTCATTACCTTTTCCCAAGGAGGGGGAAGTATTCTGTTGTTCTACAGTTTCCAAAGTTGTTACTGAGGGGTGTACAAGAGTGTTGAGCTCTTCAATAGGTTTTTTGGATTCAACCTATGGGGGAACATAGCTCTCTACCCCAAGATTCTGCCCTACAATTGATACTTTGGTCCCTTTTGTGACTCCTTTTCCTTTATGTTTTGTCAGGGCTGCTTTCTGAACTAGGGTCCATTCTTCTCCTTTCAAATTCTTATTTTATTCTTTTGCCTTCTTTTTGCAGTGCCTTGCAAAATGGCCATAATTGTGACAGTGCCTGCATTTAAATGGAAGTTGCTCATGATCCATCTCCTGGATATGGGTCCAGTCAGCAACCATTAGTTTTATAGCTTCAAGTAGCCCAACTTACAAATCCACCTTGACACATATACATGCGCATGAGTATTGATATTTTCTCACTGCTTGATCAAATTATATACTTTCTGAGGGAATTTCCAATGGTTTGGAGAGACTTATGGTTCCAACAATGCAGTGGGAGATGTGGGAGGCATACCCACACTAGAAAAGTTGAGGACGCATCTTGAGCAGGATCGAAGTCAGGGGTCCATTTATTTAAGTGTAGTCCGTGAGGACCCATAAAATATGGTTCGTTTCTGAAGATGAGGCTTTTTTCTTCCACATTCTCAAAAACAAAAACAAAGTATCCTTTGCCTATGAAGTGGCTTTTGATGCCTTCTGAGACTAAAGGAATCCAGTTCCTCTACACCTAGTCTTCCACAGCTTTGGGATAGGGTGAAAGGCCAGCAAATTGTCCAATGAGCCCTCTTTTAGGCACGTTCATTGCATATCAACAAGTCTCTTCGATTGGAAGGGCCACCGAAGGGATGTTATTCAGCTTCTTCATGAACTTTTGCTGAGATTCAGTCAGAGGGCGCTTACTTTTAGCTGCTATCAGTTTCTTGAATGCAAGTAATTTCGGAGGAGGAGGAAGGGGAGCCTCGGGTCCTCCTCCTGATGCCGTGGTGATTGGGAGGTCGCAGCTAGTTTATCTTGTGCTCGACCTGTCAGAGTGCGTGCTAGCTAGTAAAATAATATCATCTGGTTGTATATTTTAACCATAGACTAAATTAGTCATTTTTAGTTTGGTCACTTAAAATTGATCAAATTTAGTAGTAATTCACTTGAAATAATTGTCGTGACTAACTTTTTTAGTCACCTAGTCACTAATTTCATCATTTTATACTAGTGCATCCTCTTGGAGAAATGGGTGCCATATGATTGGCAAGTGGTTCCTCAAGAAGCAAGAATTCTCTAGGGCCTCCACCTAGTGCCTGGCATGGTCTCCCCAACTTCTTGGAAATTTATCCCTGACATAGGGGACACCATTAGGATCTTCAAACCTCCTCTAGAAGGATTCATTAAACTCAAATTTGATGGTGCCTCAAAAGGTAATCCGGGGAAAGCAGCGGTTGGAGAGATTTTTCGAGATCATAAAGCCATAACAAGATTCATATATGCTGACTCCTATGGCTTTTCCAGCAACAATGAATCAGAATTCATAGGAGTGCACCAAGGTATCCTCTTGGCCACACTACAAGGAAAATACCCTCTAATGGATTTTTTTGAGGAACCCTTATAAAATACCCCAGACATTTGTTTCTAGCAGAGGTTACTAGAGGAAGTTGGCGTGCGAATGTGTTTATGGATGTATTTCGTCCGTGCACTTATCACCGTAAAACGCACCAATGCGTTCAACACGAGAAAGAACCTATGCGCACAAAACATTGGCACACCGGACACCGTGCACTACGTACACACCCGCCCGTTGCATTTCATTTATGCAGCACACCGATCCTTTACAACACTTCCACACCGTTGCCTCATAAAAATCACGCAAAAACAGAAACCGCCCGGTGCGGAATAAAGGAAACACACCGGTGCGCCCATAAACCCCGCGCACCAGAACGGGGTTAAACAAAAAAAAAAATTACGGCCAAAAAACTACACAAAACATTCACACACCAAACACCATGCACTCTGTACACACCCACCCGGTGCATTTTATTACTGTAGCGCCCTGGTGCTTTACAGAGCAGGCACACTGGTGCCTCATAAAAATCGCTCGGAAACAGAAACTGTGTGTCAAAGAATGACAAAAACACACCGGTGCATCCATAAAACCCCATGCACCGGAACGAGGTTAGATAAAAACAATTACGGCCAAAAAACCACACAAAACATTGGCACACCGGACCTTGTACACTTCGTACACACGCTCCCGGTGAGTTGTATTATTGTAGTGCACCAGTGATTTACAAACCATCTGCATCGGTGCCTCATAAAAATCACACGAAAATAGAAACTACCCAGTGCAGAATGAAGAAAACGCACCGGTGTTCCTATAAAATCCCGCACACCAGAACAGGGTTAAATAAAAAAAAAAAATTACGACCAAAAAACCACATTTTTCACTTTTTTCCGTGCTACAGAGCTATCAAGCACTGGTGCAATTTATCCTTGTCTGAGCTGCCCTAACATCAGTGCTCCCATTGCACTCATTGCATGCATTGCTGTTGTGCATTGCCCACCAATATCTAGCTTGAGTTTTGCAAAACGGTGGACAAATTTTCTTTTTCAAATTCTACAACCAATATGCCTCCTCGACGAGAAAATGTACAGGTATTTTTCTTGTTTTTTTCCATAATTAATCCTTTTAGCAGATTAGAATTTCAAATAACCTTAAAATTAACCATTTAAAAGGAAAAAAAAAAGTTCGCGCAATGCGCTCTAGCTGTTCGGCTTGCACCGGTTTGCGGTGCTGCCTATAAATTTACAGGCTGCACTGCAACCAGTGCTAATAGTATCCACACCAGTTCTGGGGTGGTATCGAAGGCGCACCCTGTTATTTAAAAAAAAAAAAAAAGTGTGGTGCGTTCATTTACCCAGCTGCACCATTGATAATGTGGAATAGCGGCAACACGATGCGTTGACTAAATTGTCCACCACAGGGCAGGTAATTTCGTCAGTGCACCGAATACCACATTTCAACATGGTCAACGATTAAACCTGGTAAACTAGTGCTAACGGTATCTGCACCGGTTCCAGAACGGTACCGAAGGCGCATCGTGTTATTTTAATTTTTTTTTAAAAGTGTGGTGCGGCCAGTTATCCAGCCGCATAATTGACCTAGTGGAATAGTTGCGATGTGGTGCGTTGACCAAAATAGTAGCCTTGGGATGGATATTTTTGTCAACGCACGGCTTTCCGTATTTCACCTGTGTCAACAATGCGACCTTGTAAAAGGCCGCACCATTCAATATGTCACGATGGCAGGAGGTCGGTCCGTTGACTTAATTATACACCCCAGGGTGTAGAGTTTCATCAGCGCACCACCCTCCTGACACTGTACATAGTTAACGGTGCACTAAAATAAATTCTGGAGCACCATCCTTGGGGCGCTTAATACTATTAGGTGCACCGATGCTGGTGCACTCCATAGAAAGATGCATAGGGACCAGTGCGTGATTGTGTCTTTGATGCACCAACTGGTTTTTTATTTTTTTTTCAAAAAAAAATTATATATGTACATTTCTAAATACATGTCTCATTTAACAAAAAAATTGTGTTTAATATGTCAATCATTCAGAGACGTGAAAGGAGAGAAGAGGGGGAACAACAACAACAAAAAGTGGAGTAGTATAACATGGTTTGCCTGTGGGAGGCACGAGAGAGGGAGAGAGATGACTACCCTTGCCCTATTACAGTAGCTACATAGGGGCTCCTAAGGCAGGTAGGCCTCCTCAAGTTATATGAGGAGGCTACTTCCCTAAAGGGCCATAGTTTGTTTTTGAGACATCTTATCCGAAGTTGGAATTCCCAACAACAGGCTTTCCGGGTTGGTATCAACTAGTGGTACATGCTCACTGAGGAGGATATATATTTCATTACAGGGATATCGAGGAGAGGGGTGGATTTTCCCTCATTCCCAGAGGTTTCAGCTGGATGTGTGGCAAGGATTCAGTTAGTTTACTCCCATAGATACATTGTAGAAAATGTATTGTCTCTTGTAGAGTTTCGGGTCGCTGGAGGTTAGTTACGTATTGGTGCATTTGGTAGGGAGGAGGTGTAGCATCTCTCACTTATCGTTTCGACCATTTTTCACAACACCAGTGACAGGAAATGTATTAGTTTCTCACTTCTATATTATGTTGATTCTTTAGTACAGGAGCCACGACTTGTCAGGTGGTCTGCCATTTTTTTGTGGCAGTTATGTACAGCCTTAGATAGATGTCATGCTCATGCACAAGGGAGGGTGAATTTCCATTTTTCTTCAGAGATTTTTTGTTTATTTTTTGAGAGGTTTCTAGAGATGAGGCCTACTTTTCTTTGAGAGCCTCGTAGGATGACGTTTGAGGCACATATGCACATGTGGGGGCAGATGATTCCCAAGAGGGATGAGACTCTATTTCCAGCGAGGATATCGCAGGATGCACTGGAGTTGCTAGCCAGTGTTGATGAGCATCCCTTCGTTATGGTCCCCTGTCCTTACGCAGGTTTGGATTGGCGAGGGTGTGCCAACATCCTCTTCACAGCTGATGAGCTGCCAGATGATAGAATTAATATTACTAGTTTATATATTTAAATTTATTCTAGCATGTTCTTTAACCTGTTTTTATTAAATTGTGTAATGAAATCGTCTAATTATTGTTGTGTACTTGTATATATTTTGAAAGTTTTAGACATTGGCTCTTTTGATGGCGAGGAGATTCTGGCACCACCACATGATCTAGGTGTGGATCCTAATGACGATCAGGGCATGCCAGATGTCGAGGATCATCAAGAGGCTGGTGCTAGGCGCGGTAGACTTGATGCTAGATACCGAATGGAGTTGGGAAACCAACTCAGTGCATTTATTTTTGAGGCAGGCATTAGGCTCGCTCATTACAGAGACATAGAGGTCGATGATAGGCTATTACAGATGTGGAGAGGCATGTCACATGACATGTACAACCTGATGCAGCATGTCGTAGGAGTTACGACAGCTATTACGTGATTGACAAGGATTGTTGAACGTTATAGGCTTGGTCGAGCCGCAACACGTGATCGACAGTCCACGAGCAGTGACTCATCATCTCATGATCGTTCACCTCACGCCGCGCTAGATGAGCATGAGCCTCCACTAGCATCTAGCAGTAGTCATCATGGAGATGAGGCTAGACCATCGGCCACGTCCAATCAACAGCCTACAACATCCATCAGTACTGATGATCATGAGCAGGCTGGACCATCGACTGCCGAGGCTGCACCATTGACTGAGCAGGCCTCCCCTAGTACTGATATTGATGTTGTACTACCACCAGCTGATCCATGACATTTATATTACAGTTGTATATTTTTAACATTATTCAGTTATATATATATATATATATATATATATATATATATATATATATATATATATAGGTCCATGTATTTTATGTTCATGTTTCAGTTGTACTTAATTTACATGTCGGTGATCATCATGATGCGTATATTGTTAGGTCATGTTAGATATGTTCATTTAATGTGCATCTTGTAGATAGATGTGTATGTGATAGCATGAGTTATTTGGCATGAGATGTATATTTTATGTTTGTGTTGTGATGATGTTAATATATAATGTTAATTGTGTTTTGTTAGATGATCATGATCATGATGATGTTAGTGATTTTGAATGTTTTTTTTAGTCAAATATGATGTTTGTACGATGTTTATTAATTAATTTAATACTAAATGATCTTGATATTGTAAAATTGTAATATTTGTAATTCTAATTTTATGTAAAATTCTAAAATTGTAATTGTAATGGTATATATGTAAATTTGTAAAATTGTAATTGTAATTGTAATTTTTTAATTTGTAAAATTGCAATTGTATATATGTAAAATTCTAAAATTGTGATTGTAATTTTAATTGTACGTGAAATTTTAAAATTGTAATTCTAATTCTAATTGTATGTAAAATATTTGTAAAATTTTAATTGTATTACTGTGAATTGATTGTAATTGTAAAATTGTAATTGTATGTGAAATTATAAAATTGTAATTCTAATTCTAATTATAACTCTAAATTTAATTGTAATTGTTTGTAAAATATTTGTAAAATTTTAATTGTATTAATGTGAAATGAATTTATTAAAATTTTTAAATTTGTAAATTTTAAATAATTGTAAAATAATAAATCTAGAATAATATGATTTATTGTAACATAATAAAGTTTAGAAAATAATGCAAATAAACTCATGTACTTTAGAATTATCATTATTTTATTATGATCTTAGATACAAAAAAATAACTAATTTATACAGTACGCCGTCATTTTTGAGATCAATGTAATTGCAAATTATCAAGTGAATTATTGATTTTAACATTAACACAATGAAAATTACCAATTAATTCAAAATACATATTATAATGTTTCAAAAAACCCATCTTAAAAAGTATAAATATTGATGAAATAATACATGTATCATATCACTCTCAGTTCTCATGAAATAATAACTTATAATATATGTTAACATAACTAAATAAATTCTAAGTGTTAAACCATAATTTATGCTGAAAACCAACTCAATTAAACATTATCTTGAACATGAGGAAGGAGGCTTGAGGATTCAGGGATTCAAATAATTATTATTTATTATATAAATATATTATCCAAGGAATTAATCACCAAAAATTCATAATGCGTGGATCATATAGCCCTGGATTACTTATTTGGAAAAAAATAGGAGGTGTATTAAAACTTGCCATGTACAACCTAATTTAAATGTTCCTTTTTATTTTTCAAATGTTGATCTTTTCAATGTGAAAAAGTGGAATTTGTCAGAGAAGAAATATGGGCTCGTGAGTAATAATACATTTTCATTTTATCAGTGTAAAGAGTTTTAGGTAGCTTGTTATGTAAAACATTAGTTTAATGTTCCTTTTGTATAGGAAGATATATGGATTTATATGATCGTTTAAAATTTAAGGAAAATTATTAATTTAATCTTTAGTTAGTAAAAATACAACATATTTTTTAATGTGGTTTATATAAAAAAAATTATTAAATTATGTAAGATACCTACTAAGGAATATCTCAAAGTTCCCATGAAATATTTTAGTTTATTTGTTTTGGGTCATTGTGGTGTTTTAACGAATAGTTGGAATATAGTGTGTTGTAGGCGTTTTCTCACAAGTTTTAATGAAAATAACACAAACATTACTAAAAATACATGATATAAGTGCTTCAGAACAAATTATATCCATTTTATATTAAAATTAAGTGTATACATATCACTAATAATACATACTCCAACAAATAAAAGAGGAAGAAGAAGAGAGACACTAGTGATAAAGTGAAAGGTATATGATTATATGGGGTTGTTACACCTCATAAAAATATTAGCAATGAAATGTATTTTCTAGGAGAGATAATAACATATATTCCCCCCTCGAGATACATAGGTGCACTCAAAAAATGATACCATAGGTACATTAATACATTTTTCTAGCAATTGTTTTGATCTTGGCCCACTGTAATAGTACACTCAAAACAAGAACCTTATCTCCAACTAGTAGAAAGTAAACATGTTCTTGATATACTAGGATTTTTGGGCAGTTAAGAGGGAAAACTTGACCCCATCTAAGATTATAATCTCAAGCCTAATTGAAGCAGATATCTCACTATCATGTCACTCATAACTTTTCTAGCAAACAAATACCAAACTCAAGTTGGGTAAGACAATAGAAACTTGGCCATAAACCTCCCCAAGTCATACTCTTCTTCACATTGAAATCAGCCCTTGTGTAATAGGAATCTCATCCCTTTGTGTACAAAAAACTCAACCCAAGATAAATTATTGAACTCAACCTTTGACCATAATTAATAGATGATAAATCAACCTTCACACAAAAGTGGAAAAATCAACTTATTCCCACATAACATCAACCAACATAACTGGGGGTGGCTTGTAATCTATGGTAGTGAAACTTGGCCATTCCTAAGCTTATAATATCATCATATTTAATGGGTATGCGCATCATTTCAAGAAATATAAAATACACATAACTACAAGAAAATCAATTGATAACACCATGAAACTTCCTTCTCGTGCTATTATATGTTAGAGAAATTGAATTTAATTAATTTCTCTTATTATGACATTATCTTGTGATGCTTTGTTTTTACCATTTTTTATTTCAATTTATATTTTATTATCGTCAATAATAATTCCAATAAACAAATAGAATAAGACACAAGATGTAGGTACATTGCCAAGGAAAAACCCCACTCTTTGGGGAAAAACCGGTCAAAATGTTTCATTTAGTAGATTCAAGATGAGACGACCAAGAACCTTAGACTGTAGACTTCATCCATAAATTCATCCCTTCATTGTGTTAGCATCGAGATCTCCTTACACCCAAATCTCCTTTGCTTGTACCAAAACTTCATCCTTATTACGTTGACCGAGTTTTGTAGCATTGAGTTCATAGTTGAAATTGCACTGAGTTTTCTAACTGAGATAACATTGAGTTTCATAACTGAGATAGGTATTTAATCATCATAGTTCGAGACTATAGCATCACCATAATTTAGATAACACCGAGATCGAACCAATGAGACCCTTCTCATTGTGATAGCAATGAACTATCATGGCATCCTTTTCATGTGATTTTCACCACACCTTTATTACTGCAATTATACCAAGATCTTGACTGCACCAATATTATCTTCTTGAGAAATATTCGAACTATATCTTTGTAATGTGATCCGAAATTTTAGAGTGATCCAAAATTATGTGATGATAATGCGAAGGCATAGCCTTGTATATATAGTTGTTCCTCCATAAATGAGCCAACATGAATACTTGTGTGAAGTTGACTTGAAGGAGACTTATTGCTAATGAATATGTGTTGAATACTTTTCTGAAGAGACAAAGGATGATGACCTGGAAGGAGATGACTTAATGGAGGATCCTTTTGATAAAATAATAAACAACCTATATTACAAGATTTAAAATCCCAAAATTAGTCAATTTAAATCTGTTATGACTAACCTAGAAGTCCAAAATGGGGACATTAATCAAAATATGATCCAAGCATGAAACCCATGCTTTAATAAGTCATTTAATAATAATAAATTATTTTTGACAAGTATATTAATAATGAAGACCAAAACTAGTTACATTCTTCAAAACTCCCTCTTAACTAGGGAGGTATTCATATGTAATTAAAGAATACATGGAATATATCACTTTATCTATGAAGAATTTTAGGAACCGCAATCCCATGGAATAGATTCCTAACCAGGGAAATCTATCCATTTTGTCTCTCAATAATTTAGGCACTGCAATTCCACGGACTATATTCTTGGCCAGGGAAATCAATCTGGGTGGGACTAAGAGGGACTCAAGCTTTTAGGCTCTCTAGGTACCATTAGACTTACTTGCTAACCATCAACCTAAGGATCTAGGTGCTTGTTAGAGCTCAATGACCAACTCACCCTTCCAACTTTTGGACCTAGACATCAACACAAAGTGTCAGCCAGATGTCCTCCAAGGAAATTATTCACTCACAAAGCCTTATCACCCCTTGATCTAGCAGATCAAGAACCACAAATATCTCTCGAAAAAACTGATCGGTAACCAGCATGCTATAAAACATTTTGAGAGATTCACCTATAAAAACACAACCCCAATCGATAATATACTTTTGCATTTTCATAAAAAAACAAAAAACTCTAGGTTATTTCAATCAACTTGATGTTGCTTCTCAACATAGTAGGACTATCAACGGAATATTTGACAGAAGATTCCTCAATCATATACTTTCCTTTCCTACTTTATATGCAGCAACATATTCTTCAATCAGATCCTTCTTTCCTTCTTATAGAAACACCTCAACAAATCATTCTCCAATCATGATTATGATTGTTACTCATGGCCTTCACTAAGACTTATAGTTGTTAGTCTTAGTCTAGTGCATGACACATGAAGTAGATAAAAATAACCATCACTTCTTCTTTTATTCAGGCTCCCTCTTAATCTAGGGAGATTAATTTCTTCCTTCGGTGTTGGAAAATATTTCATGGCTTCCATCCTTCTCATAATATTTAACTTCTCTTCTTCAATATGATGTACCTGCAGAACATAGATAGAAAGTATAAACAGTTCTATAGAAGCATGAAGTTAGTCATAACAAAATATTATAGTAGCAGAAGCATTTAGACTTTATATAATCAACAAGATACTATACTTCAATACTTCTTCTTCTAGCCCAAGTTTGATATAAACCCTAAATAACATTAGTAATTCAATCAAGATGACATAATATTAGATATGTCATATAGCAATCCCTATAAATAAGTCAAAATAAAAATAAAGGTATTTAATAACTTTCGTAAGCCATATGATAGAATATCCACTAGGGTTTTATGTAAACCCTAGATTTCACAAACACGACATGAATAACTTCTACTAGGGTTTGATGTAAACCATATATTTTCCATCTATAAATTTTCAGCAAACATTATATATATTAATATGAATACACATACTAGATCATTTTAATCATTACTAGGGCTTATATATAAAACCCTACATTCTTCAATCATCATCTTAGAACTTCAAACTTTGACTGGGGCTTGTTTCCAAACCCTAGGACTTATGAGAATTATAAACTTGCTCAACATGTGTTCCTAGGAGATTACCATCATGCATAATCATATCATATGATTAGAAAATATTAATATATCAGGCATATATCGACTAGGCTAGGGATTCAATCAAAGGATTAGATACCTAGGGATTCATTCCTAGGATTTTTCATGAGAAGTATTTTTCTTGTAGACCTAAGCAAAACCTAGGTTTTAGATTCATGTAAAAGCAAACCCTTATTCTATCAAAACTTCAAAGGTTTTTTATTTTGAACAATATCATTTCAACCCTAATAGGTTATCTCTTCCATGATCATATCAAAATCCCAAAAATGGCATTATCAATATATTAACCAGAATAACAATTTCTTCATTAATATCCCTAAATAGGTTTAAGGTTTCACACATTACCAACATACCTTTAAGTTAGGGATTTTCCAGAGAACTTTTTAGGTTTCCTTTTATGCAAACAATAATAGATATATGAGGTGGGTAGATTCATCAGATGATGAATCATCCCAAATAAGAATCTCTTAAGATTCAAGAGAGCTAGACACAACAAATGTTAGTAGTGTATAATGGATTTTACAAAGAGAATTAATAAAGATTATGATTTAAGACAAACATTATTTTCTTGAAAAACCTTCTTTCGATGCCTTCCTTCATGTTCCTTGATCTTTTAGCAAGTCATTTCCTAAAAGTGTAAGTCATGGTCTTCTATACTTGCAATGCATGCTTTGAAGCAAAACATGTGATACCAAGAACATTACTTCATTTATCGAGTTAAATCTCCTACGTAACCATGAAGGATGGAATCCTATGAAAAGTTATTTCTTCTTTCAATCAAACACTTTTGCATGGAATCCTAGATTACTTATAGATCCTAGAGGTAGAGGATTGAAGTTATAATACGTTATCTAAAGAGTACACTTCTTTAGCCTACACTAGATATAAACAAGAATTACATGATCCATTCAACATTAGATTTATTGAAAAATATATGAGCATACGTATCTTGTGTTTACATACCTTTTATGTCATAACTTATTAGACTAGCATGTGCATCTTGACATTATTTACTTGAATTTATTGAGTTGGTTTCTTGTGCTTGTATTTGATATACTTTCATAGGCACTCGTACTAAGTTTCATCCCTTCTTAATGTAGTGAACCCCTCATATTGTAGTGACACCGTATCATTGTGGTATTATCGAACTCCTTTTCTTGTTGGAAGCATCAAAATTGTGTAATAACACCAACATTGTTTTCATCGATACCTACTCATTTAATGGCACTAAGGTATGTCACAGAGAATTTATTGAATGAATCAACACTTATCACTATGAATATCACCGAGTCTCCATTGTGGCTACTATAATTTGATTTTATTTTTTTAGTTGACCAAGACTTTTCCATTCTAACATCACCGAAATTTATATAATACATTCGTATTAAAATAATATTACAATGGCACCAAAAATTCAGTGTAGTATATCACTGATATTTCTCTGAGATATCTGAACTATGTAGCATCTACTGTAAAGTTATAAGGTATGCCACCAAACTGTGTAGCATCTAGCAAATTAATCTGAATTGTGAGAGCATTGTGCTTTATATTCTGTGACAATTTTGTGATAAATATCATCTATATACCCTTATCTGAGATCTTTGTACCCTTATCCGAGTTCTTGTAATAATACGAACTTGTCTCGGAAATTATGTCTGGGATTCTATGATTGTTGTTAGTTGGAGGTCCTCATACTTATTCAAGGTGATTTTTAGGACTAAGCTAGTTCATTGTGACCCATTAACCTAGAAGTATCCATGTATGTTCTTCAAGAACCTTTCAATGCCTTTTTTCATGACTTTAGCTTTGAAACCATGTTAAAGAAATTCCAGTTAATTAATTTCTCTTATTATGACATTATCTTGTGATGTTTTGTTTTTATCATTTGTTCTTTAAATTTGTATTTTCTTATAATCAAGAATAATTCCAATAAAAAAATAGCATAATACACAATATGTAGGTACACTGCCATGGAAAAACCCCACTCTTTGGGGGAAAACCCAGTCAAAATTATTCCTTCAGTAAATTCAATATGAGACGACCAAGACCCTTAGACTATAGACTTCCTCCATCAAGTTATCCCTTAACTATGTTAGCACCAAGATATCCTTACACTGAGATATCCTTTTTTTGCACCGAAACTTCATCCTCATTACCTTGACCTAGTTCTATAGCATTGAGTTCATATTTGAGATAACACTGATTTTCATAACTGAGATAGCACCAAGTTTCATGGCTGAGATAGGTATGTAATTATCAACGGCCTAGAATATAGTATCACCATAATTTATATAGCACTAAGATCGATCCAGTGAGTCCCTTCTCACTGTGATATCACCGAAATTTCATGGTGTCCTTTTCTTGTGATTTTCACTGCACCTTTATTACTTCAATTATACCAAAATCCTAACTGCATCGAGATTATATTCATGAGAAAGGTCTAAATTGTATCTCTGTGATGTGATCCGAAATTTCAGAGTGATCTGAAATTCTGTGATGATAATGTGAAGACATAGGCCTGTATATATACTTGTTCCTCCATAAATGAGCTGACATATTCATTGTGAATAATTGTGTCTCCATTATAAGGCTGACATGAATAATTTTTTGAAGCCGACTTGAAGGAGACTTATTGCTGAAGAAGATGAGTTGAATACTTTGCTGAAGAGACCAAGGATGATGACCTTGAAGGAGATGACTTGATGGAGTATCCTTTTGACCAAATAATAAAAAACCTATATTACATGATTTAAAATCCCAAAATGAGTCAATTTAAATCTCTAATGTCTAACCTAGAAGTCCACAATGGGGATCTTAATCTAAATATGGCCCAAGCGTGAAACCCATGATTTAATAATTCATTTAATAATAATCAATTATTTTCAACAAATATATTCATAATGAAGACCAAACCTAGTTACATTCTTCAACGTTATATTTTTTCTTGTTAAAGCGCAATGTTGAAATTTGAGTGATAACCCTCCCAAACTACCTAGAGTGTATAGTTTCAACATTGCAACTAGGAAACCAGACTAAAGGTTTCCAAAAACATAATACTCTTCCTCAAGATCTCTTAAAATTTCTTTTTATCAAGGGGGGAAAAGGAATAATGAGGAGAGACTCCTCATTTTCCCTCTTTCCTAACTCATTGGCCATTTTTGCCGGAATTTGCCTATTTTGTTTTAATAAATTCACTTTAGTGGGTTTTCTCACTTTATATTTTTAAAGTGACTTTTAATTAGCCTAGGACCCTTGTCCCAATTTCACCACTTTCACATCTTTTTTAATGTTTTCTCATAGGCAAATCATGTTCCCTTGATTAATTTTTTCCCACCCTAGCCTACGAGAGTCTTATTAGGCTAGAAGACCCCCTTCCTTGTGGATACTAAGAAAATGATAACATTACAAATTAATTTGATTAAAGATATTATATTAATGGAAAGGAAAAGGGAAACTATAAGGAAAATATTAAAACTTGAATATGAAATAGATTTTCACATATTTTAATAATTTTTTAAAAACAAATTTAAAAATAGTTAAAAATATAAATTTATAATGGTAAATGGATGTTTATATATATATAATTTAAAATTTTGTTGTATTTTTGAAATATAGGAGATGTCAAAACTTTCAAAATAATTATTCTTTATTAAAACATACTCTCAACTATAATCTAAGTCAGACTTAAAATTGTTCTTATGCTTGTAAGCTTAGTTTTTTAACACAAGTAAATGACAAAACGAATTTGACAACCTTATACTTTCTTACTTGAAAATATAAACCCATTAAATAATCTATAAAGATAACCAAACAACTTCATCTTAGTGTTATTGAATACTTTTTTAATATTTTTGGAAATTTATTTTGATAAAAGAAGTTGCATTACTCTTTATGTTATTTAATATATATTTAAACTAAAAATTCTATAAATCTATTTTGGGTGAAGTTGAATTCATCAAAGGGGTTATATGTAATGTCCCCAACCGCTTAGGAGGCATGTGGAGAAGTTTCTCTAGCCTATTAAAGTCCCTGTAAGCTAAGGTGGGGGGGAATAACTAAAGCAGCATTATTTTCCTATGAGAAAATTACAAATGTTAAAATGGTAAAAGGTGGGACATGACCTAGGATAATGAAAAATCACTTTTAATTTATAAAGTGAAAATCTCACCAAAATGACTTTTTAAAAATAATAAAGTAAAAAGGTGGAAAAGGGGGGGAAGAAGTTATAAAAAGGGGGAATGAGGAGTCTCTCCTCGTTCTAGATTTATGTTTCTTGAGAAAAATAAATTTGGATAGCTCTAGGAGAAGATTCTAGGGTTTGGAAACCCTACTTACTCATTTCTAGATTCAGTGATACATAAACCATCGTGGATATTCCACTGGATAGTTTTTCACAACATATCTGATAAAATTATATTTAAAGTATGAAATTCTACACTATTAGAGTTTTATTAGATTTCTAGATCTATAGATTTATTGTTAATAGTGAATGCATGTGAATGAAATTTATGTAGAAAATAAATAATGGAAAAATAAAATTTCATACACACATTTGACATAAGATAGGTTCTTCACCCTCTTTCTTTGAATAGAAATATCGATGCAAGTACAAAGAAGTATAATATGGCTCGTGGGTTGCTACAATGCACAAGTCTTATGTGTGTGCTCTACCTCTTATCCCTCTTGGATATTTTTTCTTAGTTATGGAACAAGTTAACTCGAAATAATGGAATCCCTTTTCCTCCTAGTATCTCGGTTATAACACAACCATATATCCTACTAGTGATTATGTTTGACTACCTCAAATATTAACTAGAGTTACAATATACACTCTTCTAGGGTCTTCTACATCATAATCATATGGCTAGCCCCTTTTCCATAAATAATGGGGCCTGATGTGGCATCCTCTCAAACTATGGTGGTGAAAATAGGAAGTTCAACTTATGAGTGCCATAACTTTCGCATACGGACTCTAATTAATGTGATTCTTGCGTTGTTAGAAAGGCATTAGAGGAAATTTCAGCTTAAAAGTGCCCATGAAATTTTCACATAATTTCCATTTCATAATGTTTAAATCAATCAAAATTATTTAAATTTAAAAAGAGGTACATGTAAATATTTTAGAGGGAAAAGAAGGAAAACTATTTTTTTTACTTGTATTTTTAACTTATCTCCATATAGGTTTACCCAAATTTCAAGTGTTGACATTCACTGGATGTGGAATTAAATTCCACATCCAACGAGTATCCATTATGAATACTTTTGAGAAGACCCACATTGATAAAAAAAAATGAAGATACATTAAAAAAGTGTGTTCAACACTTTTTCTCAATGTATCTTCAACATTTATCAATGTGGGTCTTCTCCAAAGTATGCATAATGGGTACTCGTTGGATGTGAAATTTCATTCTGCATCTAATGAGAGCCTACACTTGAATTTTGGGTAAACCAATAAGGATATAATCAAAAAAAAAAAATTAAAAAGCAGTTTTGTTCTTTTCCCTCCAAAATTCTTCACTCTTATTTTATTATTTTAACTATTATTTTATTATTTTTCCTTAGGAGGCCACTTTTAGGCTGAAATTTCCTCTAATGTATATAAGTGTAGAATAGCATGAAAATGTTCCACCTTAAAGCAGAAATTTTTTAACCCCAAAATATGTCATTTGATTCTTGGAAACACTCCTGGAAGGTTTCAGACCATGTTTTTCCAAATTGGGTCTCGCTGATGAAAACAGTCATGTGAGTTGATTCCTCCACTTTTTCCACTCTAAAAGCAAGGAGATGGATGAAAAATAATATAATTACCTAATCTGGATCACATCTCCCCATTTTGGGAGGCTTTTGTCCCGATAAGCTTCTACTGAATGAGATGAGAAAATTTTTACTCCACCTTATCTCTTTTGTACCATTTATCTTTGCCTGGAAGTTTTATCCTTTCAACCCAATCTATTAAAGGTCATGTTATCCTTGCCTTGTATTTTTGGACCTCTTCTACAAAAAGGAATATTCTACCAACTATTCCTGAGCATTTGGTGTCGAATCCTCCATATAATGTATGACATGTTCCTCTTCCTAATCTAGCATGGAAGGCAAGTAGAGTTTCAAATTTTGTACCTTCATGACTGATTAATTGTGCATATATATGGTGGTAAAATGAGTCAATACGAATTATTACCTACCTTTTTTAGTAACTCAAAGGGTCTGTTGATGGTCCTAAATGACTACATCAACATTGAGGATAACCATCCAGTCGGGACCTTAAATCATATCCTTTTTTGTTTGGAATGATGGCTATGACTAAAATTATGGGACCAGTTTCCCTTTCTATAAGCTAATGAGAAATGAAATTAATAAGGATATATTATTATAATATGACTAAAATTTGAAATAGAAATTACTTTACTATTATCTATCCCAGGAAATTTGATGAAATATGTGTTTAGAAATATTTCACAATTATAATAACAATGTAGATCATCATGTAATTATGAATATAACTACAGGAAAGAGAACTAATTTAATTAAATTATTTGTCTAATCATCACACATATTGAGATCTCATTATTCACATATAATTAATAGATTTCAATCAGACGCGTCAATAATGATTATGAAAGATTTTTTTAACACATATATTGTGAATAATAACAAAATACCATTCTACTTTAAGAAAATAAACAGATAAAGGATAATAGTACGTGATAAACCATAGATATGCTCATCATAGAAGGGCGGTGCTTCAACTTTAGATTAACAAAAACTTAATTACAATAGTGCATCTTAAGCTTCCTTTTACAAAAATTCAGAACCCAGTCTCTATCACTGAGAGACAATTTATAATTTCTTTACAAAATGATAAAGATAGAAAAAAATTGTCCTTTAAGTGGTTCTCAACAGAAAAATAAACAAAGGAACAAATTAGAATATGGTTACAACAATTTCCTAAAATTAGGAGGAAGATTGTCCTCCAAAGCGTTGTCTCAATTCAAAGATATCAATAAAGAATTTTAATTCTAGAGGACATGTTGGTTGAATCTACATTTGGTTGGTGAAGACAACATCCCTCAATGTTGGTAGCATATGTGTGGTGGTGTTCAATAAGCATTGAATGATTAGCCACTAAATGTGTAGTTTTACCAAGAATTTCCAATGGATATCTAAGTCCATCTTAGTCAAGTGATCAATAAAATCGGCCCTTTTCTTGGAAGATTCCTACCACGTCTTCATCAAGAACTTGATGTCTAGTAGGGTGCCTTCAAAGCAACTCAGAATGAGATTATACTAGAGTAAATTATCAGTAACTTCTTCAGTGATACTATTAGAAATATCTTGAGCCTGATAAATTTTTGTTTTAGTTTGCTTAATGTGGATGTCCCACTCTCTAAAAACACTAGTACATTTGGGGGAAATTCCGACACTTGGTTCTGACTCTTTTGACCAAACGTCGGAAATTTCCCCAAATTTTTTCAATCCCGCCAGAAACCATCGCCATACCAACGTTTATAGAAAAGTGTCGCAATACCGACACTTAGACAACGTGTAGCAATTGCGACGTTTGGAGGAATACGTAGAAATTGCGACACTATGCCCCAAAGCGTAGCTATTGCAACGACTGCCTCCAAACGTCGCAAGTGCAACACAATATCTAAGTGTTGCAATTGCGACGTTTGGAGGCATCCATCGCAATAGCGACGCTTTTTCCGCCGTCGGTATAACGACACTTATATGCGCGCTACATAAAAATACGAAACTTATATGCACGCTACATAAAAATTATTTTATTAAAAATACGAAACTTATATCTGTCGCAATAGCTACATTAACGTCTGATATCACGCGCGCATTCGCCCTCCGCTCTTGCAGAACAGCATTCACCCTCAGCTCTTGCAGAATAGCATTTTCCCTCAGCATTCGACCTTAGCTCTTGCAGAACAGCATTCGCCCTTAGCATTTTCCCTCAGCTCGTACAGAACAGCATTCACCCTCAGCATTCACCCTGAGCTCTTGCAGAACAGCATTCGCCCTCAGCATTCACCCTGAGCTCTTGCAGAACAGCATTCTCCCTCAGCATTTGCCATGAGCTCTTGCAGAATAGCATTCGCCCTACATTCACCCTCAGCGTTCGCCCTCAACTCTTGTAGAACAGAATTCGCCCTCATCTCTTGCAAAATGGTAAGTTCTTACTGCAATCCCTTCCTCCTATAGTAGGGTTGACTCTATTTGGATTTTCTTGGTCAATTCCATTGGATTGTGTTAGGCTGTAGGGTTCTCTCTAGATGTCAAGAATCAAGATTCAATACCCTCTATTATCTTCATCACCCAATACAAGATTTAAATTTTTCCCAAAGAAACGCTCATTAATTTGGCAGCCATTATTTCTCCCTGCCTTAAAAACCCTACATTTAAATGAAAACAAGCATTGCATTTCAACTACAAAAATCTATTAGTGTTCAAATGTACATGTGTGCATCACTTGCGTAGGGTATTCCTTTTCCACTTTCACATTATCCAAGAATGTGTGCAGTATATTTCATATTTTTTGTGATTTAGATTATCTTGAAAAAGGAAAGGTAAATTATTTCCCATGGAAAAAGAAGGTTTTCCCTTTTTACTACTGGAAATGGTACAACAAAGTTCCATTTCTACCCGAAAATCCTATGAAACAGGAACCAAATAAAGGCCATGTCCTCAATGGACATCATTTGGCTTTGAAAATGGCCATTGCACCATGTTGTTTCTTATATTACATCATGATAGTTTCTTAGGTCATTTCTTGTTTCTGGAGATGAAAAACAACCAAAGAAATCGTGAAGATCCTTTCAAGAAATAAATGACCATTTCTCGATCATATCTCAACTATTTTTTATTTTATTCAGTGGTTGCTTACTTTGAGAGAAATTTGACACTTTTATAAGGAATATAACATAAAAACACAAAATGGGAAGGAATTGATGGGGTAGATGTCCTTTAGTTGTTGTCAATTAAGAATTGATAATACACGATGCATGTTCTGTACTACAAACTAGATTCCTTCCTGGAGTTAGGACACAAAGTATTGAATCAAAGTTGTAGTTTCTAACTTCTTGTATTGGTTCATCAATCTTGAAATTCAGACATTGCATGTCTTCATTGCTTCATGTTTGAATAATTTGCATCATATCGCACAATAGGAAATTAGGAATTATGATTATTATTACTTTATGGATCTGTTAAGTTACTTTTAAGTTTGCATGGTTTAGTGTGAAATTATTCTAGTGTGCCCCTAGGCCCGGGTGAAGGAATGCCAAGGACCGAGAACCCTAGTTTTTAAATGGTATTGTTTCTAACTATTTTTTAAAACATACAAATTACAATTAAATTTTAAAACTTAAGAGTTAAAACTTAAATGATTCAAATGAATTGGTATGCTATTTGGATGAATTGGTCTGGCATATTTAGAAAGATCAAACCTCAGAAATAAACATGTCTATTTTTTAATGGTAAAGAATTCTTAGAAATTAAAGTTACATCTCTGTTATAGTAGATGTATAAAATGCTTCCTACAGGTTTATTGGCATGGAGTTGATCGAATACAATCTGGACATACACATCCTAATTTCCAAGAGGGATTATTTTTTCACACCAAAGGTGTTGTAGCTACTATGACTATGATGAAAAACTGGACAAATAGCATATCTATCATACTAAGCATGGCTTAGACAAAGTAGTTACTGGTGAAGAAATTTTTGCTGGCTTTGACTTTAAATGTAACAGAAATTTAATCTCTTAACCAAAGGTTTCCTGGATCTTAATTCTGTGAATTTTCTGCCTTGGGACTACTATGAAATATTATACAAAACAACAGTGGAAGTGAAAATTATTCCAATTTTAATGTTCTCTTATAATTAAATTGCCCAAGGGAGGAAAAAGTAGCCTATCCAACCCCATAGGCTATAGTCAATTATAAAGGGGGAAGTTAAAATTAAAAAATAAATAAAAATAAACCTTAAAACATACCTACCTATCCATGAATCATAAGTTCATAACTTACCCAGTGAAAGCGTAGACTTACCACAAACATCCATCCTCAAATTGCTATGGATGAGCCAGAGCCTCAAGATGAGAGTGATTCCTACTTGGAGAGCATGCTAAGTGAAGATCTAAGTGATGCTGATGATATGGATGCTGATGATATGGCTTGAGGAAGCCATTGCTCACTATTAGGCTTTAGCTATTTTTATTTTAGTATATCAAAATTTCCTAGTTCATGTTTACAGTTTGCCATTTGGAGATGCCTTGAGGCAAATTTTGAATTTAGTATGACAATGGAAATATATTTTGAAATTTTGAATCATGATTCTAATTTCTTATAAGTTATTAATATGTAAACTGAGCTCCAATTTTCACTTGATATCATATATGAATCATGATATTATCAAACTAGAAATTTTGAAATTTCAATGACAAATGTCACATGTGAATGTTGAAACATGAATGTTGAATGATGTGCATGTTTAAATCTTTAAAGTTTAAAGTTTATAAATTATTAGTAATTTACAAATTACTAT
Organism: Pinus albicaulis; assembly: GCA_034641835.2. Classification (NCBI taxonomy): domain Eukaryota; kingdom Viridiplantae; phylum Streptophyta; class Pinopsida; order Pinales; family Pinaceae; genus Pinus; species Pinus albicaulis. Next base: position 681,723,388 of record CM076571.1, on the reverse strand, counting down.
ATTAGTGTCATTAAATTTATAATTTATAAATTATAATTTAGAAAATATAGTATTATATATGATATATAAATTATAATATATATTAATATAAAAATACCCAGATGAACCCAAACACCCTGTTTCAAAAAATGTCGTCCCCGTCTCCATCCCCGTCCCCGTCCCCGTCCCCGAACCCACGTTTCCTGGCAACATAGTTTCAAACATTAAATATCAACAAAATTGTTTAAAGGATATTGAAAGGAAAAAAGTGATGGAAGATAGAAAGTGCCTTACTTAAATGCTCTAAGGATTTTTCAATAGTTGCTCCAAAAGCTTCACTTCAAGGCCCTTCAAGATCGTCTCCAACAATGTTATACCATCAGCTTCAACAATGTTGCTCCAAAAATGTCCTCAAGGTCTTCACAACAAGTTTACTAGAAGTTTCTTCAACAATATATTCAATAAGGTCTTCATTTTCAACTCGTCTCTTGTTTGCGTGCCTTAATGTGCAATGACATGTTTCCAGAACTGAATTCAATGCAAGGCATATTTGAAACTCTAACTCTGTCTTCCAGTGTCTTATTAGAAATTATTTGAGTTTTCATTTTGTGTTTTCAAGTTAGATATTGTTTTCAAGTTTTTACATTTATAATTTTATTGCAATGTGGCAGACTGATCAGGGCAGTACAGGAACAACCCCGAGACGGGATGATCGCAGAAAGAGGCCAACGAAAGAACATGTAAAGTGCCAGCATTGCTCTATCTTCAGGTATTTTAGTTATTTACATAATTGAAATAATATAAATTTTTTTCAAATATGCAGACACCTAGCCATGGTACGCCTGATGATTCCCTCTTTGAGGAAGAGCTTTCTTCATCCCTATCTCCAGTGTTCTTGTTGCGAAAAAAGGCACGAGATGCAAGGTCGAAATTTAATACTTTGATAGACGTGCCTCAAACACCTAAAATAGAAGAGAGGATAAAAAAACTTATGAGCTAGCTAGAAACATATCAGGTAATAATAAAAAGTCAAAAGGATATTTTTTTTGTTCTGCATGAGATGAATTGTGATAGTTTGATTTTTTATTTTTACATTGACCAAACTAACAAAAATTTCTTTTGTATGTAGCGTTTTCTGGCACTTGTTGAACCCAGTGTTGGTGGTAGTGGGACATAAGGGCAAGAGATTTCCTAGAAACCCTCTCGTACACCTTCTACTCCTTTAGGTGCCAGCCAAGAAACACACCCTGCCCAAGCAGACACCCATCCAACCGCTGAACGTGTTGGCAATGATGATGCTGATATGGCCAACTACATTATTGTGTTTCCTGGAGCTACACGTGTCAGCTCCACAGGGACCATTAATGGCATGTTGTTGGTGAACGATGAAGGTGTCCCTATAAAGCACGTACAACTCCCAGGTAAATTTTAATATTTTAACTATTTCATGTACTTTATCTAAAACATATTTATCATGATTTTTATTTTTAAATTGATGATAATATATTTTTTTTCTGTGTAGGAAACCATGAGTTCTACAGGTTTTTGGAGAGCCATGTGTTGGTAATTTTTGGCCCAACCATACACACAGGGTGGAATTCCCATAATTCCAACCTAAAAAAAGAACTTCTAGATTATCTAGAAGCCCTTTTTGGGGTCGACACATTTGACAGAACATCGGTGGCTCGGGTAGCCGGCAAATATTTAAAATATACCAGGGACACCTATAGGACGCAATTGCAATTTAAACCTAGATACGAGTGTCCTCTCACAGTTCCAGAGAGTGAGTGGAGAGTGCTCATCCATGAAGGAAAAGAGAAAAGGGAAAAGAAAGAAGGAAAAATGCCAACTGGACCCGCAAGGTAGATTACAACTTTAATTCAATAACTTTAATTTTCTCTATGTCTAAAATAAAAGTGTGCTACGTCATATCTGACTTCATTTTTTTTATGCTAGGTTGCCTGACACCTCAAAGGCAACCAAAGCTAGGATTGAAAAAAAGGGCCATCACAAGCTAGGCCAGGGCGGCTACTTGAAATTAGCCGTAAGAATTGTAATTAAGTAGCTAAACATCTTATAATTAATTGTATCGCCTTCCAAAGTTTTTGTAATCCTATCAAATATGATTAAAAATACACAATCATATGTAATTTAGGGTGATGACTTCGGAACAGAAACTACAGAGGAAGATAAAAATATCGCTTTCCATTTCGGCTATCAAGCCGTAGTTGAACGTCGCAGAAGCTTGGGGCAGGTCCAAAGATCCAGAATGCCTGATAAGGTAAAACATTAACCTTTCAATAAGTTTGTTTTCGTCCATAAATTTAATTTCTAACAACTTTGTTTAAATTAGGGGATCAACACTACCAACGAGGCAAATAACCCAGTTTTAGAGCCAGATGTAGATGATCCTCACGTGCAACCTGATCATTGTAGTGGGGACCAGGACGAAAATGCTACTATCAGTGAGGGCCGTGACGGTAATTAATTTCCACTTATAATTTTTTCTAATTATACCTTGATGGTTTTCCTTATAAAATTTTTTGTTTAAATGACAGAGAATGTTTCCCTTGAGGATCTTACCACCAGAGAGGAAGACAGGGCAACAGTTCCAACGACGACAACTAGTGCACCAGGTAAATAATCTCATTGCAATTTTTTTTATTAATATTACCGAACTAGTTCAATGATATTTAAAAACTGACAATTAAAATTTAATATTATCCTTTTTTGTAGGCGATGCCCCGTCACTGGATGAGACCAGACATCGTGACTACGCAACTAGGTCAGCGGCGACAACTGGTGCACCAGGTAAATAATCTCATTGCAATTTTTTTTATTAATATTAACGAACTAGTTCAATGATATTTAAAAACTGACAATTAAAATTTAATATTATATGTTTTTGTAGGCGATGCCCCGTCACTGGATGAGACCAGACATCGTGACTACGCAACTAGGTCAGCGGCGACAACTGGTGCACCAGGTAAATAATCTCATTGCAATTTTTTTTTATTAATATTGCCGAACTAGTTCAATGATATTTAAAAACTGACAATTAAAATTTAATATTATCTGTTTTTGTAGGCGATGCCCCGTCACTGGATGAGACCAGACATCGTGACAATGCAACTAGGTCAGCGGCGACAACCGGTGCACAGGTAAATAATCTCATTGCAATTTTTTTTATTAATATTACCGAACTAGTTCAATGATATTTAAAAACTGACAATTAAAATTTAATATTATCTGTTTTTGTAGGTGATGCCCCATCACTGGATGAGACTAGACATCGTGACTACGCAACTAGGTCAGCGGCGACAACTGGTGCACCAGGTAAATAATCTCATTGCAATTTTTTTTATTAATATTACCGAACTAGTTCAATGATATTTAAAACTGACAATTAAAATTTAATATTATCTGTTTTTGTAGGCGATGCCCCGTCACTGGATGAGACCAGACATCGTGACTACGCAACTAGGTCAGCAGTGCGGGTCGAAAGGCACGAAACAGGAGCAAAGCACAATGATATTGATGATGTAATTAGGAGCTTTAGAAATAGGAAGAAGAAAAATAAAATTTGATAATGTAAAATATTGTATTATTATAAGACAAACGTTACCATACTTGGAACATTTTTTGCGTTATATAAAAAACTCATTTATCATACTATTTTTATGTCAAGCATTAATTGCAATGTTTCCTTGCGTACTTTTTTTTGAATTGTTTTTTTATTAGTTATTGAATTTTTTTTTTTATGCTCATGAAAGTAAAAAATGAAATATAGATTGGGTATTGGAGAATTGAGAGTGATGTGAGGGGGGGGGAGGGGCCATAAGAGCTTCCACCTTCACGTGGTTGGCCCTGTTTAGTAGAGAATAATTTATTGGAGCAATTTAATCTTGGAGCAAACCTCCCTCGATCCAGCGTAGCAATAAAAAAGTTATTGTTGACTTAGTTGCTACGCTTTCAGATCGTGGGAGGCTTGTTCCAAGTTCATGCGACTCCAATAAATTGTTTTTGAAATGAAGAGGAGCTTATTCAAGTATGTTTTGACATTTTCAACATATGTTCTAACATTATCATAAGAATGCATCTTAGAGTAAAAAATACTACATCAATTACTTGTATTTATTGTATAGATAATGATGGATTTTGATTGACTTGGCAGTGCAGGTACAAATCCTCTTGCATCATGAGCAATACAACTTGTCAACCAGGGTCATGGCCAGGATATTTTTGCTTGTGCGCTTGACCAGGTTCGTAATGTCACATTTTGTAAGTTCCTTTACAGTTCATAATTCAATATTAAGCTTGTTCATGATTATTATCTAGGTTTTTTTGTATGTGTTTTTTCATCTATTTGATTGTAAGCAACAATGCATGTTTCCTGTTGTTCACTATGATTTCTCCCATTACCACTCCCAGGATGAATCCGACTTTATTGTTACATAGGTTACTTTATTGTTACTATGATTTCTCCATTTATGATTTCATAGGTTACATCATGTAAAGTTGTCAATCTCAGGTTGGTGATGAGCTTTAGTTCTCCAGATTTGGGGCTTTTCTGATATTTTCTCCCTCATGTCATTCCTGCATCACCTCGTTGTTTGAGCATGCCAATTGTCTACCACTTGTACTAATTGGAACATGTCAATCTCTGAGTGGTGCCACATTTCACCTATTTTTAGTGAGAGTTTAGGGTTTCTCTAACATAGCTTCAGAAATCTGCTTCAGTTCCTGCTTGAATATCGTCACACAATACTCATGGTTTGGATTGATGAGCATGTTCTGAATGGTTGGTTGATTCATAAGAACCACCCATATAGGCATCTTGATATATTTCAGAATTTTTCTCGGGATTCCTTTTTCACCGTTTCTAGTGGGTGGGATGGTGTGGGGTGATCCATCAATACTGGTGTTCTTGTAGTAGGGAATTTGTTTTTGGGGATATAAAGGAGCATTTAATGTAGATATCCCATTGGATGCATTCATATATGGGCACGAGAGGTCAAGAATTTAAATTAAAAATATGCAACCTCTAGCATGGCAACCTGAAGGCCGCGAGAGACACTGGTTAAAGATTGTTTTGTGCTGGACTTAATATAGTCGTGATTTATTTATATTATCTTAATTCAAATATATAGTTTGGTCTCATTAAAATGAGGATTGTGGTTGTATTTCTCTTTGGTTGTTTCTCTCTTAATGCTCCAGAAGTTTCCAAAAGTTGTGATAGTTTTTTAGTTTTCCTGTTACAACTTAAAAGTGGTTTTTAGCAATGGGAGTCATGTTTTTTAAGGTTCATACTAATATGAAGATCTTGTAATTCTGTATTCAGCATAAGAGAATATGGCCTCTGCTTTGGGCAGTATGACAACAATTTCCACATCTACCTCATTGGGTAACAATGGAAAGGGGAAGAAGTTGGGTGCAATGTTTGATAATTATGGCAGACAATTGTCTTCTCTTTCAGTTTTTTCACCCATTTCCTTTAATCACTCAAGAAGAAGAGGGACTCTGAGATTATGAGACAGAGAGAAGGTAGTTAATACAAGAGCTATGGAAAAGGAGTTGTACTTCAACAAGGATGGCTCAGTGACAAAAAAATTGCAGGTCAGAGAAAAAATTATGTTTAAAGGAAGGTCACCTGCACATGAAACTTCACTGTGGTGGATCTTTCCTTGTCCAATTATATTCGATTTTAATGTGTTATTTTAATTTTTCATGGAGGGTTGTTTTGGCATATGGTCTGGCATTCAATTGCACACTTACTAAAAGCGTTGTCAATTTGTCTTGCAGGTGGTGTGAACAAACTTGCTGATCTTGTTGGAGTCACCCTTGGGGTGAAGGGAAAAATGTTGTCTTGGAGAGCAAGCATGGTTCTCCGAAAATAGTTAATGATGGTGTGACAGTAGCTAACGAGGTAATTTGTAGATGTGTGCTCTGGTTTTATTTTTAACGTTGTATTAGTTCCCCCTCTTAAATGTCTTAGATTTGGTAGGCATAATTTGAAAAATCAAAGGTGAAAGGAAACATATTTGTTACCCAGTGGTCTACTTGGCCTATGGACTAGCCACATTAGAGTAATGCATAAATCTTTTCACAACAATAAAAGGAAAGGGATATGGCTGAGTCAAATTTTATTGTTATTTACAGTGTAATGAAATGTATCTCAATGCTATGGTTTTGGCCTTTTTATTGGTTGAATTAGAGGACCCAGTGGAAAATATTGGGGCCAAGTTGGTAAGGCAAGCTACGGCAAAGACAAATGATTTAGCTAGGGATGGAACCACAACATCTATTGTTCTTGCACATGTTGGAATATTGAAAAATTCCAGAACAATGAATGGAGAATAAATATCCCTTCCTCTAACACAGAGAAAATAAAAATTTCTTTGACAGGAGACAAAGTTTCAATACTTTGAAAACAAACTTCTATTCCCTTCAATAACTCAAAAAAAAACTATTACACTTCTTCCTCACTGAGAGGGATTACAAAATTATAACTGCTACAAAATGCAGTGCATAAAACCAACTCATTGTCTGTTCAAAACAAACATACTCTGTCTCTAAAACACTCTGCTGTGCTTTTCACTTTCGCACTGTTGTGCATACACACTTAAAAATTTACACTCAGTCTTTCACTTTTTACACACTGTTGTGTAATAAAAAATTTACCTACTATCTATAAAAAAAACTACCAAGCTTTTTTGTCGTTTTTATTTTTATATGCCATAACATATAAAACATATTATAATAAACCCTCTTTTTAAAATAATAAAATTAAAACTAAATTCTATGGCCCACCTTTCATTTCGCATATGATATATATATATAACATATGTTTAAAACATATGTATATATTAAAGCATACATAAAATTAAACTATCAAAACATTAAAGAACCCTTTCTGTCAGACTTCAAAATTCTGAATAGATTGAATTTCAAACCAAATTCGCGTTCCAAAATGGGATGTTGACGTCTTCCTAATTTGAACGCGAATTCTCAATCCAATGTGCCTTATAAAAAATTCGGGTCCGATTTTTAGGTTTTCAGATTCCCTTCAATTTCATGCGATCCAATATTAATGCTCCACGTGTCCTCCTTTTGAATTTACAAAACTGGGGGGTAAATTTCTGTTTTTTAAATTTCTGGTTGGTGAATTGCGTTAATGCTAGTTGTTGTGTTTAAATACAATCCTGTACAGAAATATGGCTGTGGCCATCTACAAAAAAAAACTTGCAGGAATTTTAAATGCTGAATTAAATTTCTGGATGGCATGCAAGCAACCTCCAAAAAAAATGTTGTTGCTGCATCTGTCCTTCTGCTGCAGCAGTTGAAGTTAAAATTCAACAGCACAGGGTTTAATAAGTGAGGGTGTAAAGGTAAATCTTTGTCGATATTACTGGATTAAGATCATCTATTCATTTTTGTAGGGTATTATGGTGTTTGGTTTTTTAGTTTTGGGTTGGGCTTATTGAGTCTAAGATAGTTTTTGAGTGAAAAAATTGCCATCAGGTATTAAAAAATTTTGGTTCTTTTGTCAAAATTTATGAGCTTGTTAGGAAATACAAAACTGACAATGGTTGTATCTTAAATTTGTGGAAAATAATTTGAAATGAAACCTTTTTGTTTAGGTTGTTGCAGCAGGTGCAAACCCCATTCAAATTACCAGGGGCATTGACAAGACAATAAAGGCCCTTGTTTCGGAACTCAAAATTTTGTCAAAGGAGGTAAACGCTTGCCTTTTGAGTAGGCTGGTTTTCCTTTTTGCTGATGGTTTGGTGTATCTAATTGAATTAGTTGCCTAAGGTATTTTTGGTTGCAAACTCCTTTTCATTTTTCATACAATATTAGCCTTGTGGAATACCTTTGATTGTGTGGTCTTGTTAGATCTACAACATTTGTAGTTGTTTAGTCTTATGGCCGAGGTGCACTTTTATTATGGAAATAGTTGATGCAATATTGTCATTTAATCCTTATTGCAGGGTAGCATGTTGAGAAGTTTCTTGTGAAACATTTGGTATTGAAAATGACACTTGATCCTATACAACATCATGCACTTGACTTCAAAATTCATATTCAAAGTGTGCCAGACAATTCTTGCAAATTTCAAATATTTATGTTGTTTTAAACCATTATCTTTTTCATGTATTGTTGGATCTTTTGAAAAGTAGAAAAGACTTCAGTATAGAACAATGAAGTTTAATATTCAACAACAATACTTCAGACATGATTTAGAAATGAACAGCGTAGTACTTATGAAACATGAAAGATATCCTTGTTGGGCTGTCGTGTTTGTGAGTTATTTTGGAGAAATTCTTCGTTATTCCTGAATATGGTGATCTTTAATACAAGTAAATACTGGAAGAGAGATCATCGTGTGACATAAACCTATTAAAAGAGTGAACGGTGTGTAATTATGGCATACTAGGTTGTCAATGATTTTGACTATTTGTCTTTAACATGTAAAATTATTGTGGTCAATTGAAAAGTTTTTTTTAAAGCTTTTCATTATGGAAGGGCGACATAGATATATGCCCTTCTAATTGAAATTCGGACCTGCCCTTCAAATTTGATCACTGTGTGGGACCTTAACAAACAATAAAATTATTCCGCCGCGCGTTATATAAAACATATAACAAAGCCTTTGTCAAAACTTCAAACGAACCCTTTAGCCGTGGGTATTTCATCACGAATTGATCATTTTACCATGTACCTTCTTCTAGAGGAATATTCTTCCACTTGATTAGGTACTTCATAATGGTTATATGTCAAAGAGATACAGAATTTTTATCTATAACTTTTTGTGCTTCAAGAATCAACTTTCATTCTTCATCTAATTTTGGAAGTTCTATTTACATTGGCATATTTTTTCCCAAAACCTTTTTAGGCAAGATACATGAAAAACCTTATGAATGCAAGAAGAAGGAAAATATAACTTCTATACCACTTGTGCAATCCTATGAATAATTATTTAGGACCATAACATTTTTGAGCTAATTCTTTATTCTTCTTTTTCTTGAATGAAGATTTCTTATAATGCTATAATCTAAAAAATACCCAATTACCCTCCTCAAATTATCTTTCACTTCAATGTTGTTCCCCTTGTTTTTTTATCATGTTTCATGTCATTTGAAGGTTTTCCATAATAATTTTCAAAGTTTCTTTAGTATTTTCTATATGTGACTCTGTTTCCTATACTTTGGACTTATCTTGCAAAAAGTATGAGATACTAGGAGTTGGATATCCATAAAGGGCCTTAAATGGGGAAATTTTAGTAGATGTGTGATAGGTAGTATGATAGTATCATATTACCATTCTTCCTTGAGGAACCTACTTCATCCATTAAGATTGCTTTTCTAAAGAGTAACATTGTAGATAACCTTAAAAACATTTGTTAACTATTTTTGTTTGACCATTTGATTGTGTTTGATATGTAGAACTCATGGCAGCTAGTGTTTCTCCACTCATATTAAATAATTATTTCCAAACATTTCTTGTTACTATTACTTTAGGAAAACCATGAAGACTATGAATTTCTTTCACGGACACTTCTACCACTTGGCTTGTTCTTTATGTACTTTGAGCTCTACCAAAAAAATCTACAAAATTTGTCTACATAAATGACCACAAAAATGTAATACTTACCTTTATATTTCAGTAACCCTGTAATAAAGTCTATTGATATATCTTCTAGTCTTTGAATATGTATGTGAAATGGTTGAAGTAACCCTAGAGATTTTACTATCTCTCTTTTATTTATTATGTAAACCTGACCTTCTCTTACAAAATTTTGAATATCTTTCTTCATTCCTTCCAAAAATATATTTTTTGATCCTTTGAGATGTTTTAAGGAACCCTGCGTCCTCCCATCAGAGAGACATGGGACTCCCTTAATATTTGTTTATTCAAATATGCTTGCGTGCATAAAAATATTCTACATTTGCACCAAAGTATATCTCTCTTTCACTCCCAATGCTCCATAGAGTTCATCCCATCCTTTATAAATTTTAGTTTTTGTTTATTACTATTGTCATTTTTCCATTATGGAAAGCTTCTTCTAGCCACCTAGGAATAGAAAATGTAATTGGATATAAATTTGAGGCCTCTTCTATTTTAGAAAGAGCATCATGTACTAAATTTTCCTTACCCTTTTTGCAGATTATCTCGAAATTAAAACTTTGCATTTTTTCTCCTCATTTTTGTTAATATTCTAACGAAAATCATAGCTTCAAAAAATACTTTATGCTATCATGGTATATCTTGACTTTAAAGTACCTCCCAATGATATACTATCCCCATTTTTTATTGCATGTAATATTGCTTCCATTTATTTTCATACGTAGATTTTATTAATCTATTTTTCTTTTGAATTGTACTTTTATTGATATCCCTTATTGTGTTAATGTTACATAAATTCTGTGTATTTGTTATACACTCTACATGAATGTTTTGCAAATTAATTTTAATAGATGTTAATTGAAAAAAGACAATAGTAAAGAAGATATAAGTAATATCATTCCTGCCCTGATGATATTTTCTTCAAGAGATATGTGAGTGGACTTGAAATGCATGCATAATTCTTAACAAATGATCAATAATATCATGTAAGTCTAAAAAATCTTCTAAGAACCTTGAATTTCTTAGGAATAGGTCATTTTGTAATAGCTTGCATCTTTTGAAGCTCCAACTTCACTCCTTCCTTTAAAACAATATGAACCAAATACTCAAATTCTTATTTCCCAAAAGCACATTTGGATATTTTTACATAAAAATGATTGTTCTCAATAATTTATATAACTTTCCCACATGTTTAGTGTGGTATTCCCATGATTTATTATAAATATGTGTATTATCAAAGAAAACCAACACAAATTTTATAAGATGGGATCAAACAAAATTGTTCTTAAGTCAAGCCCGCCGGACTTCAAACGGCGATAAACCATAATTCAAACCAAATTCGTGTTCCAAAATAGCCTGCTGACGTCGGCCAATTTTGTGACGCGAAAACCAAATGAATTCCGCCCTAATCTTTTTCGGGTCCGAAGTTGGGCTGGCGTACAGAGGGAGAGTTGTGACGCGAATTTCTTATCAAATTCGCCCTAATATTTTTCGCGTCCGGATTTCCACTACGTGAGCGACCCAAACAAAGATCCGCTCCAATCAATTTCTGCCACGTGTCCTCAATCAAAACTTTCCCTGCTCCCGACTGTGGGTGCATTCGATGGCGTTTAAGGCGATGGGACATGGATGTGGCAATTTCATATCAATCGCATTAAGTTTTAATGTTGTTCAATTAAGTTCCAAGGTTTTCACATCAAATCTGCATTAATTAAGCTTTAACACTGTTCAAGATCGGACCTCCACTCCTGTTAGTGATTCTGCATGCTCCAATATGATCCAGCCTTCGGCTCTCATTAATGATCAGAGATTAATTATGAATGGTGTCCTTCGATTGCATTGTAGTCGGGTCAATAAAATGGCGTTTCGTTATGGTTTTTCAGATGAGCCGGTTGTTGGGTTACACTGCCTACTCACTGTGACAAGAAGGAGAAGTGGCCAGCTGAACTGCTGCTTAGACCTTGTTGCATATCTTCATTTCTCTCGATCTCATCTGTGTCTGTCTTCCTTTGTTTCTTGGAATTCTGCTTCTCCATCTCCTCTTGTGCCCACTACTGAGACTGCACCCATGCCTCACCTGTGTCAAAGGATGCGTTGCTGCAGGGGGAGCACTAGAGTTCAACCCCTGCGCGCTCCCTCCAGCCCCTCAACCGAGTCGTCTTCCGGCCAGTCCAATGATTATTACGCAGGTTGCTATCCAAATACTAGGAGTGGGCGGGGTCGGGTTGTAGGATCTGGCCACCGTATGGATTCCCCTACTCCTCGTTTCCCCACCGCTAGTTCACCTTCTCTCACGACGCGCACTGCGCAATTTTCCTTTAATTGCTCTCTCAATCGCCCATGAATCACAGCTTCAGTCACTGTCGTTTTCCGCGAGGAGGCCCAAATGGAGGAAGAATGCACCCGTCCGGCGGGTCTAAGCTCGGAAAAATCCGTCCAGCATTCGGGGCTTCAGGAGGGGAGCCGTGGCATAAATGTGGAGGTAGCACCTAGCGATCCTGGACCTTTCGAAGGATGGTGCCGAATCGTGGAGGAACCACCAGAGGAGTATTTTGGTTTTTTTTTTTTTCTTGCTTCGCGGCCCACTTATTTGGGCTGCTTTTAGATTATATTACTGTGCTGGACCTCTGTAATATTTTTTAATTCTGTAAGCGTTCAAGACTGGTTTCCCTGTATGAGGGCATTCTTCTTAATTTTTTTATTTTTTGATGACAAATTTTCCATGACTCTGGGCAATGTTTTTGATGTTATGTTTGTGTATCTCTTGCATTCTTGCACATTTCACAATATCTACACTTCATAGTCTATTTTCATGAATAGTTTTACACTTCATATAATATATTCAAAACAACGTTTTTTCTCTTGTGAAAAAAATGATTAATTTTTATCCTACGCTAAACTAACGTCACGGGTTTATTGATATAGTTTTGATGATTGTTTATATCTTGGACATATCCTCTCTAAGACCCGTCTGTTTCTACATTGAAGTTGGTGGGGGTGTGTTTAGACAATGAATGTGATTTTCTATCATTGCTTTATTATTCTACAATTTGCTATTTTCACTTTCTTATAGATACCTCGAATATTAACATCTTTCTCAGTTGTGATAATCTCCATGTGGACAGTCTTTTGGTTTTATATCATGTCATGTAAACATGAGATTTTCTATCATTGTCAGGGTAAAGTTTCCACTTTTCTGGATGGATATTTGGGTTCCAATCTTCAGATGTGAAAATGTAATGACTTCATGGACTATTTTACTTCATATAATATATTCAAAACAACGTTTTTTCTCTTGTGAAAAAAAAATGATTAATGTTTATCACTCTGCCTTAAAAACTAGCGATGCTGGTCTATGTTGCTGGTTTATTGATATGGTCTGATGGTATTTTTATATTTTGGACATATCACACTCCTCACATGATTAGCGTTTTTCTCTGTTCAAGGATTTTGGGTACTTTAATTTGTATTTGGAACAATGGACGTCGGTACTCTATCTGTTGCTTTACTATTCTACATACTGCTATTTCACTTTCTTATAGATTCCTTGGGCATATTTAGATGCTTTCTCATATTGTCAATAATCTCCATGTGGAGCATTACTGGGTTTTATATCATGTCCCTGTATGTGACATGGGGTATTTTTCTATCATTGTCTGGGGTGGGACTTCCACTTTTCTGGATGGATATTTGGGTTCCAATCTTCAGATGTGAAAATGTAATGACTTCATGGACTGTTTTACTTCATATAATATATTCAAAACAACGTTTTTCTCTTGTGAAAAAAAAAATGATTAATGTTTATCACTCTGCCTTCAAAACTAGCGATGCTGGTCTATGTTGCTGGTTTATTGATATGGTCTGATGGTCTTTTTATATTTTGGACATATCACACTCCTCACATGATTAGCGTTTTTCTCTGTTCAAGGATTTTGGGTAATTTAATTTGTACTTGGAACAATGGACGTCGGTACTCTATCTTTTGTTTTACTATTATACATACTGCTATTTCACTTTCTTATAGATGCCTTGGGCATATTTGGATGCTTTCTCAGATTGTCGATAATCTCCATGTGGACCGTTACTGGGTTTTATATCATGTCCCTGTATGTGACATGGGGTATTTTTTTATCATTGTCTGGGGTGGGACTTCCACTTTTCTGGATGGATATTTGGGTTCCAATCTTCAAATGTGAAAATGTAATGACTTCATGGACTGTTTTACTTCATATAATATATTCAAAACAACGTTTTTTCTCTTGTGAGAAAAAAATGATTAATGTTTATCACTCTGCCTTCAAAACTAGCGATGCTGGTTTATTGATATGGTCTGATGGTCTTTTTATATTTTGGACATATCACACTCCTCACATGATTAGCGTTTTTCTCTGTTAAAGGATTTTGGGTACTTTAATTTGTATTTGGAACAATGGACGTCGGTACTCTATCTGTTGCTTTACTATTCTACATACTGCTATTTCACTTTCTTATAGATGCCTCGGGCATATTTGGATGCTTTCTCAGATTGTCGATAATCTCCATGTGGACCGTTACTGGGTTTTATATCAAGTCCCTGTATGTGACACGGGGTATTTTTCTATCACTGTCTGGGGTGGGACTTCCACTTTTCTGGATGGATATTTGGGTTCCAATCTTCAGATGTGAAAATGTAATGACTTCATGGACTGTTTTACTTCATATAATATATTCAAAATAGCGTTTTTCCTCTTTTAAAGTTTCATTTTTTTTTTAAATTGAACCCGCCGTCGGTATACCGACGCCTTGTAAGCGTCGGAATTGCGACATCTTAAAAACATCGGAAGAGCGACAGTATAAAAATGTCGGACGAGTGACGTTCAAAACGTTGGACCACATTTCGTCAAAATTGCGACAGTTTACAAATGTCGGACCACATTTCGTCAGAATTGTGACAGTTTACAAACGTTGGAAGAGCGACATCCAAAACATCAGACCACATTGCATTAGAATTGTGACAGTTTACAAATGTCGGAAGAGCGACGTTCAAAACGTTGGACCACGTTTCGTCGGAACTGCGACAGTTTACAAACGTCGGAAGAGTGACATTCAAAACGTCGGACCACATTTCGTCGGAAGTGCGACAGTTTACAAACGTCTGAAGCGTGACGGTTTGGGAAATGTCGGAAGAGCGACACTTGTTTGGAAGCAACGGAAAAAGTGTCAATAGTGCGACACTTTTTAAGTGCGTCGGAACTGCGACGGTATGGCAAACCACGTTTTTCCCACCCTCGAACTGTCGCTCTTGCGACGACTATGTGTCGGAATAGCGACGAATTGGCTGTCGGAAATTCCGCCAAATTTTCTAGTGAAATGATTTCTTTATGATTTTCTTCAATTTTAGGTAGTTTGGATAATCTACCTTCTTCTCTTTCTTGTTAGGTTAAGAAACCAGAAATATTTTCTTCTATCTCCTCAAAATAATTTCTAATATCATAAAGTTGATTGAGTAAGGAGTCCATAGTCTTACATTGATCATGAATCATTTCCAATTTCTGGAAAAATACTATATGTTGTTGGGCAAGAAGAGTTTCCAACTCTTTAGCCTCTTCTTAAATTCTGCTAACTCTGGGTTAGAACTTAAGTGTTAAATCCTTTCTTGCAATTCATGTATTTGTGGATATGTGGCCTTTAAATCTGCATCATGTTGAATCTTGAGAGAATCAAATCTCTCTTGAAGCTTTGTCACTTGGGATTTCCAGTACTTTGTGATATTTTGCTTCTTTTTTTTCAGCATTTTTTTCTAACATTGCAATTCTCTCTTCTTTTTCCTTGAGCTGACGTTTTACATCTATTTCTTTATCAATATTATTTGAGGCATAAGCACTTGTAAACTATATAAGTCTACCTAATTCCTCTGTTGGAGTGGTTGAGGATCTTTTCTACGATACTTCAAAGGATGCATTACCAGGAACTAAATCCTGGGACTGATCAATCTTTCTCTTTTTCCATTCCTCCTTTCGAAATTTCTTCAGTATTCCGAGAATCAGAGTGCGCCTAAAACAAAAAGCAAAAATATAAGCAAGATACCTTCACTTGCCAATACTTAGTGAAAATAATGTAATTCACAATAGTAATTATTTCCCCTTCAGAAACTCTTCACAAATGAGGAAAATTAAATTTAAGTATTTACATTTTCGAGAATCATTACTTCTGAATTATCAATCATTGAATGTACAAGTGCAAAACCATGTGGGCTAGTCATATCACTTCATCGAAGGGATAATATCAGAGGGATTAAGTTGAAGAGTTGCGATATTCCAAATCTTCGATATGGGGAAGTTCTGATATAATGGTCATGAGAGATTCAAAAAGCTCTGATGAAAGGGGGGAAATACATATCAGGAGTTCTTATAGAATGCCTCAATGATACAACTCTGATGTGAAGGAGTTCTGATATAAATATTGAAATATTATTAAAAACATATCGGAGGTAATAGACATTGGGGATAAATCATAGTGGAGGTGTTGATATTGGAGTGAGTGGTATCATAAGTGTTAAATATCGGGGGTCTTGAATATCAGAGGTTTTGAATATTGTAACATTTTCATAATAAAGTTACGATATAAAGGCATTTTGATATGACACACGTTAATATAAAATGTTGTGGGCCCGACGGGAATTTTATAATAATGTTTCACGCATAAACCTTAACAAAACCCTTTGCGAATGATTTTTTTAGTAAAGTAAGAATCGTGGAGAAACATATTGGGGATTGATTTTATCGTAACTCACTCCAAAGGAAAGTTACGATATAAAGAAGTTTTGGTATTCCGATAATACTTTTTCTTTATGAATAGGCCCTATCAAAGCCTTAGGACTTTGTAACAAAGTTTTAATTATGACTTTGATATAAAGGTTCCGATAAGGGGAAAGGTTTAAATTTTATAGAAATTATTATAACCAACTCAAATTTGTTCTTTATTTCTTAAAACAAAAAGTTTATCAAAAGGAAATAAAACATTAAAATCAAAAGGGTCCCCATTTATTATTGAAAACTAAGTATAAAAATGGGGGTTTGTTGAATGTTACAATATGACCATACCTCAGAGCCTTGATTTTCTTACCAAGCCCATGTAGCCTCTCCTTGTTTAATTGTAGCCATATTATGTCTCCCACCTTGAATTATTTCTCTATTCTATGTTGATCATGCATGTCCTTATATTTCTCCTATGACTTTTGCAATGTCTCTTGTACTTGTAGATGGATCTGCTTGATCTTCTCTATATATTTTTCAGCCCTCAAAGTGTTTCTTGTAAGATATTCCTTCAGTCCTCATTGTTTCCCATATGCAATATCCAAAGGTGAAGGCAACAAATATCCAAAATAGATTTCAAATGAGGACTTTCCTATAGTAGTGTGGATTGATCTGTTGTAATAATGTTGTATATATATACCATATTTTTATCCCAAGTCTTCAGATGCTTTTGGTTGTATCCCCTCAGAAACTACACCAAATTCTTGTTGATTAATTATATAACTCAACCTCATGTACAAATGAGGATACATCGAATATGACATCATACATTGGGGGATCATGAACTTCAGTTCCAATTTAATGTAGAGCTCATGTAATATGCAGGCACCTTTTGGTTGACACTTTATGCAATCTATTCTTCAAATTCTCCAAACCCTCTTCAAAGTTTTACGAGAAAGAACTAATACAACTCCAACTCAACACTCCATATGCAATCGAATTAACATAGTCCTCCCTTCACACCATTATGTTTTATATGTTATCCAACTCCCCTAAATCCAACTATTCCCATATAGGTTCTACATATCTACCTCCTTCCCTAGGATCCAACAATGAAATTAATCAGATGTCACTAGACTTAAATGTCATCTTTTTTTCTTTAGATTAATAATAACCTAGTTTTTGAATGCCCATTCAATTCCTAATAGCACAAGGTATGGATATGTGTCATTTAATATCTCTATAACTTCAAAATTTACAAGAATATTAACCCCATCAATGTCTACCTCCACATTGTACAATCGACTAATAAGGAAGATATTTTACTAATTCGCCAACCTTAGTTGGATAGGCGACCAAGTCAGCTTAGGTTTCCCCATCTTCTCTCATGTATTCTTTGGAAAATTATTCACATTTGATAATAGATCGAGAATTATTTTATCCATATTATAATCTCCTACATATGCATCAAATCTAAATTCCCGACTTGTCCTATTATTTGCGCAACATTATTGATTGCACCCTTAGGGGTATATGATGTGACTACTTTTGGTTCCTTAGAATATTGATCAATCAATATATGAAGCTTCTCCAACACATATTTATCTTTCATCAGATCCAAGAATATTTCCAAAAAGGTGTAGATAGGAATATCCCCGACCTCGAATTCTCTTGCAGTCGTTCTGTCATAAACCGAAGGCATATTATATACTATAACTTCTTCCAAAATATCCCACTTTGATGCAACAATATCCCTATGCACTTCTTTATATGTGGTATTCTCCTTTAATGGGTAAAACTCTGTTGTAGGATCAATACACTTCCTCACCCACTATTCACTTGTATTTTTTTGCTTCATATCATATATTACAGTTGTGGTACCTCCATGGGTAACTACACCCACATGTGTTCAATATGTTTGTTGTTCCACTGTGATCATCTGAATGCTCTATCTTTTCATCTCCTAACACTTCACAATAAAATGGGGGAAATATTATGTTACATGATCCAAGGCTCTAAAATAAGCACAAATTGAACAAGGGTTGGGATATGCCCTAGCTATCCATAAGTGTAGTAAATAATCCATTAGGGTAATTTTGAGGTCTAAAATGGGCCTCATAAGAAAAATGTACAACAAAAATAAACTTTATAACAACCAATAGGATTCAAGATGATGATGTCATCCATAATGGATGATTCACCATTTTTGGAGTAAAAAAGTAAAAATATTAAAAAATAATAAAAAAAATAAAACTACTTTAACAATATTTTAAAACTTTATCTCCAAAATTTTATAAAATTTGGCAGAACCTCATTGAATCTTGAATTTAATTCCTCATCCAAGGAGTACCCATGTTGCATACTTTCGATGAACTCTTCTACATGAAAAATGAGAAATACATAAAAAACGTGATTGTAATCACATTTTTTTATGTATTTCTCATTTTTCGTGTAGTAGGACCCATCGAAAGTATGCAACATGGGTACTCCTTGGATGGGGAATTAAATTCCGCATCCAATGAGTACTCCCCCTCGAAATTTGAGTAAAAACTTTGGGAGATAAGTTGAAAATATGAATTGAAAAAGTAGTTTTTTCATTTTTCCCTCTAAAATTTGATGATGTCATCAAATCTTATTAGATTTTTTCGACTATTATTTTATAATTTCCTTAGGAGACCCATTTTAGACCTCAAAATTCCAGAGGCACCAAAATTGTTTTTTTCTTCTTCTCCTTAGACTTCCCAAAACTTGCACTTCTTTCAGGTTCTCAGAAAGAGACTTCAAACTTTTCCCAGCTACAAGAGATATCGAACTTGCTGTGAGAGAGTTTGTTCCAAATTAATTTGATTTCCTTCATTTTATAGGCTCCAAGTGAGGTCAAATAGGTGTCTCTTAGGCCGACATGCTCCCCTTTAGGCCGGCTTGGTGTGGAGGTCACATAATTCATATTTTACTCAATATTAAACATTTTTACATGATTCAAAAGCCTAAGAAGTGTCTCTATAAATGCATAATGAATCTATTAACTCAGAATAAATCCTATAAATCCTTAATGGGAACTTTGACCTAAACCGGGGTGACCCAAGCATGAAACCGATGCTTTAATAAGTCACAATAATAATAATTATTACTATTTTCTTTATTCTTTTGACAAGTACATTACAATATTACTCAAGTAAATTAAATGAAAACTAGACCTAGTTACATTTTCCAACACTCCCTCTTAACTAGGGAGATATTCATCATATACAAATACAATGGAAGATCTCAAACTATATGAACAATGAAAAACTTTAGGCACCGCAATTCCATGGACTAGATTCTTGACCAAGGCAATATATCCATTGGTCTCTCAATAATTTAGGCACCATAATGCCATGGACTAGATTCCTGACCAGGGGAATCTATCCATGTGGGACTAATATGGACTCAAGCTTTCAGTCCCTTTAGGTACCATCAGACTTAATTGCTAACCATCAACCCAAGGACCTAGGTGCGTATCCATGGTCAGAGCTATATGACCCATGCCACCCTCCTTACTTTGGGACCTAGACATCAACACAAAGTGTCCTCCATATGTCCTCCACGGCAATGCTTCACTCACAAAGCCTCTCCTTGATCCAGCATATCAAGGACAACAAATCTCTCATGATCTAATTGATCGGTAACTAGCATGCTATCAAAATATTCAAGATATTCACCTGTACAAACACAACCCAAATCAATAATATACTTTCACATGTACATAATCAAATACAAACCTCTAGGTTCTTCCAGAAAACTTGATGTTTCTTCTCAACTTTTCATAGTAAGACTATCAACTGAATATTTGGCAGAAGAATCCTTTCATCATACTCTTTCCTTTTGCTACTTCTCATGCAGCCACATATCCTCTAAAATTAATTCTTCAATAAAAACCCAGCTATTCCTTCCCTCTCAATCAGGGAGCATCATTATCCAGACTCCCTCTTAATATTTAGGGAGATATATTTTATTCGGGATTCCTCAAGGGGATCAGCTTTTTATTTTCGTCATCGGAGAATATTTTGTGGCTTCCAACCATTTCATCAAATTTATTATCATCCTCACCATGCTTATTACATAAATGAGCATCTTCACCATATTAAAGATTGTGTACCTGCACAACTTACGTAGAAATTAGAACCAAATCTATAGAAGCATGAATTTAGCCATATGAGAATCACGGAAGCATTTCAACTTTATACATATCAGATACCCAAACTTAATTACAAACAAGAGACATGTACTCTTCATCATTTTTCTAGGGACTTTGTCATAAACCCTAGAATACATCATAACAAATTTCATTCTATCTAGGGTTCCAATGTTTATTTCAAAGGTGTAACGCCCCCTACTACAACATATAACAAACTATAGAAACAATTTTAAATATAGATGTACAATATATCTAACAACTTTCAGAATTCATATGTTATATTTTCCACTACAGATTTATACAAGTCCTAGATTTCATATAAGAGAATAAATCAAAGTAAATAATAACTTAGTCATTAATATGACTAGCTTCCACTAGAGTTAGTTTCAAACCCTAGATTTTCAATCAACCATCAAATCCAATCAAAAATCATATTTCATCAATATTACACAAATCTCAAATCAGCATATTGTCATTCTTCATCAGGTATTTTTACTTTGACTAAGGTTCAACTTCAAAACCCTGGAATTACATTCTCGCAGCCTCAAAAATCATTATATAAATAGATCTCAGATTGTTATATCACACATACTAGAGAATTTAACTACTATTAGGGTTTAGCTGCAAAAACCCTATATTTCCAAATATCAACATCCTAGAATCTCATACAAGGATCTATATTAAATCCTAAGACTTATGACCATCAATAACCAAGTCAAGACATGTATCTAGGAAATCATCATCATGCAAAGGCATATCATATGTCCAACAACATTAATACATACACTGACCTACACCAAACTATTGGTTTCTACCAAAAGGACATATCTTCACATACCTAGGGATTTATCATCAAGCAAAGGTACTCCATTTCATGGTTGACCCCAACTTCACAGCATATCAATAAATTTGATTAGCCCAGGTTTTTATGAGACAAACACACTAGGAAATCATTTCTTAGGTCCATTATAAGGTGATTTCTTACACTTTCCACCATATCATAATGAGTTCGGGTTTCAATGTAGAAACATATAAAACCCAGCATTACCAGAACTTCAAAGGCTCGAGATTTTATACCTTATCATTCAACCCTAACAAGTTAGATTTTCTTGATCACACCAAAATCCAAAATAAGAAATCATCAATAAAACTTCAAAGAACATTTGACAATAACCCTAAGAAATTTAGGGTTTTAGACATTCACGTTAGCATACCCTTCGATTAGGGTTTTCCAGAAATTGTCTAGGGTTCTACAAAATCAATTGTGAATGTGAGTGGGGTTGGGTAGATTTATAAAGTGATGAATCCACCAAAATAAGAATCAATGTGATTCAATACAGTTGAACATAACAGTATTAGTAATATATTTTCAAATGAATGAAAATTTATCATAAAGAAGTTAATTTTTTAAAGCATACCTTTATTTCTTGACAAACCTTGTCTTGATAGGTCCTCCTTGATACTCCTTGAGAATACAGAAGATTTTTTCTTAATCAATACCATAGAGGGAGAAAGGTGATTAGTATTAATATAATAAAAACTTAATAAGTACACAAAACCAATAACTGAAAGGAAATGAGATACTTATCTTTGTGATTTTGTAAGGGCTCCCTCCAGAGCTTGAGGGATACCTATAAACTTATAAAAACAATAGAATGTATTTTCCAAAAGTATGTTAAAAATGTGTAAATTCTAAAACATCAAAAATACAAAATAAGATATCTAAAGCTACAAGCGAAGGACCTAGTAGTGTAATTCCCTAATGTCAAATTCTTCAGACTTGACTTTCTCTGAGTCTCTTTATTCAGCAATTTTGGTTGTATCTCTTTCTCTCTTTTTTTTTCTCGGATCGTCGGAACAGTCCTATAGTGACCCTTCTTGTGGCATTGATAGCATTCTAACTTTGACATGTCAACTTTATTCCTTGGTCCTTTCGATTTCTTTCCTTTATGTTGATAAATGTAGGCATTTGATACTCTAGGATTGGAAGCTAATGACATCCTTAATTCTTCCGTACTTCAGGAAGTCCATAATTCTTCAAAGGTGGGAGCTACCTTCCAACTATTAAGTCCTGCATCAAATGCACCCCAAGTAGATGGAAATCCTAATAGGGTACTGATCATGAGTTCTTTGTATGGAACAATTTAATTAATGGAAAAAATTTCACCCCTAATTCTTGATATCTTCACAAAGGAGGTCATTGTGTCTTCTTTATTCATGTTTGTAGTCCTTAGCTCATTTTTCAAAGTTGCAACTTGACCAATGTTCTTAATAGTGAATAACTTCGACAAGCCTTCATACATTTCCTAAGCATGATCGATGTTGTCTATGAATGGGACAAGTTTTTCCTTTATTCCTTATACCATTAGAGTCATGGCTACTAATTATATTTCCCTATATTTCACTTTTT
The DNA here is from genome assembly GCA_034641835.2 of Pinus albicaulis. Classification (NCBI taxonomy): domain Eukaryota; kingdom Viridiplantae; phylum Streptophyta; class Pinopsida; order Pinales; family Pinaceae; genus Pinus; species Pinus albicaulis. Next base: position 681,700,461 of record CM076571.1, on the reverse strand, counting down.
CACCATCACTGGAATCCTATGTAGGTTTATTTACTTATCCTTTGACCAAGTCCATTACCTTATTCTTTTCAAGGATGAGGTCAATCCTCTTCTTCCAAGATCTATATTTTGAGGCTCCTTCAAGTTTTTTTTTCTCCCTTTATTTTTTTAGACATCTTCCTAGAATGTAGTAGATTCCTTCCCTAAGATGATCCTTTGAATGGTTCCTCAATTAAGTGCTGAAGACTGCCTTTTTCTTCCTTCTTCACCAAATCTCTAAGACCATGTTATAAAATCATAAAGGAAGAAATGTTTTATTATTAATTATAATTACTTGTGATGTTTCTTGTTATTATGATTCTTTATATCTTATTTCTTTTAGTTCATCAAGAAATTACCAAAGCAACAACACATAAAACAATAGGCACCAGATGTAAGCACTATGCCAAGGAAAAACCCCCCTCGAGGGGAAACCCCAGTCAAGATAATTCTTCCTTTCAATAGTATTATTTGAGACTCTTCACCTTGACATATAACAGGCTTTCCATCCCCACCAAGTCAGCCTCCCATATCTTTGACCCCTTTCCAGCAACTTCGACTAGGCAACAACCTCCAAGAGAAAACATCTTCTGGCAGTAGCAAAAATTGGAAGACTTCGATCTCCCAATATAGGCATGAAACAAAGAGAGAGATAGAGGCACCAAAATTTGATTTTTCTTCTTCTCCTTATACTTCCCCAAACTTGCACTTCTTCCGGCTTCCCAACAACAGACTTCAAAATTTTCCCATCTACAAGAGATATCCAACTTGCTATGAGAGAGAGTGTTCCAAATGAATTCAATTTCCTTCCTTTTATAGGCTCCAAGTGAGGTCGAATAGGTTTCTCTTAGGCTAACATGATCCCCTTTAGGTTAAATTGGTGTGGAGGTCACATAATTCATATTTTACTCAATATTAAACCTTTTTACATGATTCAAAATCCAAAAAAATATTGATTTAAATGTACAATGACTCTATTAACTCAGAATAAATTCTAGAAGTCCTCAATAGGGAAAATTTTAGGGGCTAATATTCACAGGTGGGCTAATTTTCCATGTTTTTTCCAAAAAAATATTTGCTAATTTCCATTTTTTTGAAAATTCGTTCGCCCAAATTTTATAGTATAAAAAAATTTTACCCTAAAAATCACCAAAATTTTATATATACTAATATATAATAATTATAAACCTAAATATTTTTACAAAAATACCATAAAAAAATTTACAACTTACATATTGGGGACCAGTAAGATTCACCAAGGTTTCTAAAATTTAAGATAAACTTTCATGCTTAAAATTTTCCCTGACTTCTCAATGGGGACTTTGACCTAAAACATGGCAACCCAAGCATGAAACCCATGCTTTAATAAGTCATAATAATAATATTAATAATAACAATTTTCTTTATTCTTTTTATAAGTACATTGCAAGATGACTCAAGTACATTAAATGAATAATAAACCTAGTTTCATTTTCCAACACATACTTATGCAACATGGGGTATTTCTAAGGGTGTATGTCCCCAAACTCTACAAAATTCACACCACAACCCTCTTCCTTGTTCCAATGGATTGGTTTCTCTAGTCACCATATAATATATTAATGTAGAACATTTATTTATGTCATTAACTTCCTTCTTACATATTTTACACCATACCTCCCCACGCTTCTCCTTATCCTTAGTCAAATCCTATAGTTGGAATTTCAGTGCAACTAGCTAAGACTACACTTAAGCCAGACCACTAGTATCACCAATTTCTATTGGAGATACCTCCAATTTTAGTGCAATCTCTAATGCATATTACTATCATGAAATCTTCTGCTAAGTTAATGGCATGTGGATATGAAGGAGTAGTACAACAATGAACCACTCCTTGTGTTGTGCATATGGAATCTCAAACATCAACATGCCTAATAGCACCTTCAATCTCTAATCATAATCCAAAATATACTCATTCTATCCTTTATTAATCTCCTTCAACTATGTAATGCACTATGACTCATACATAGGCATATGGAACTCCTTTAGTAGTACCCCCTTTATTTATTCCAATGTTCTTCACTATCCAGTTGGAGTAGTATTATTGTACACCATATATCGCATTAGTGTGTGGTCTCTAAAAGTAGTTTCCAGCCGTGCCATCTTGGAAGCATCATCTAGAACATGATTCATAGTCTAGACTACATCACAGAAGAATAAATATTGGTTAGTATATTTAGTCATGGAACCATGAAACACGAGCATCTTGAAAGTATCTTCCATTTTATTTTGCACATTATATCCTAACAAAGGATTTCTAGGTATACTCATTGGTTGTTGTGGTGCACTATGTGAAATATTTTTTACTATGGAACTCTATGGTTCATTTTCCTTCAATTCACTCCTACTACTATTCTAACTACTTTCACCTTTCTTACTAACTAAAGTATGCAACACACTAATAGGGAAACTTACCTCTAGATCAATTGATGTGCATGGGGTCGTGGGTTCAATGTAGGGCACGATCTAAGCAAGGTGGCTAGGATGCACAATACTCGGGTTGTACTACGATGGTTCTCTATCCTTTCCTTCTTCACGTGCTATGTCAATTTGTGCTCTTTCAAGGCTTCTTCGATATCCACTACTCCTTCTCCTATGACCCTTTCTCATTTCTTTTGTTGGGCTTCATTCAACTACAGATACCAACAAAAATCTCTCTCATCTCTCATCACTGCATCAAAACCTTTTTCCACTAAAAAATACTCCGCTCTCAAAATATATCATGCTTTCCTACCATGTACTTTCTTCCTTGGCTTCCCTCCTTCACACTACTACTTATAAAATACCTCAGCATACCTTCTATAAATTAGCTTATAATTCCCATGATTCATCCACTTTCTACCTCCTTCTTTATATTCGCCCCAAGCCCTATTCTCATACCATCCCCTGGTCATCCCCAAACTCTCCCTTTGTGCACAAGGAATTTATCCACTCATGTTTTCTGACTCTATATTTAAGACTCCCTTATTGAAAAGTAGAATTTTGACTGTAATAGGAAACAAACGAATATATCTCCCATGGGATCCCTTCAAAAAAATCCTTTCAACAATAATAAACTCTATAATGTACCCTTTTAAGACACTCTCAAACCAATAATCTACCACACAAGAAATCTTATTATTGACAACCTTCAATTGTTGAACCAACTTGGGAGTCCACCACTTTGTCTCAAAGTCATCAGTTTATATTATAATCATTTAACCTATATATCGACTTTGTTAAGAAATTCGGGAACTCGACAAAGAAATTTTCATAAAAATCAGTGAAGACATACAATTGTATCCATTTATCTATGTTGATCCATTGACCTTTGTTCTCACTAGCAGCAAATTCCCATTCATTCTCTTCAAGCCATTGATTGATTTCCTCCTTGGTGGGTTTCCACATTCCTTTCAAAAATAAATCTCGACCTTGGCAATAGAACCATTTGTTCCCACTAGAGATAAATTTACTCGAGTTAATGTGCGAAATTTGGCCAACAAAAACCATTTATATATCGGCCCTTTTGGCATCACCTATAAAATAGATGATGTCTCACCCAAGGCACCTATTGGGACTATAAAAACCAGGTTCCTTTAGTGTTGAAGGGAATCAAACATGTCCCAATCATACAATGCACTGTAATCTTTACATAACTATATTAAAAATAACATGGCCTAATATATAATAAAAACATTAGACAAACACAAAGACATAGAACTCATACATCAATCATCTTCCATTGATATTTAAAAAAACTTTCACATAACTATATTAAAAAGAACATGGCCTAATATATCATAAAAACATTAGACAAACACAAAGACATAGAACTCATACATCAATCATCTTCCATTGATATTTAAAAAAACACACTTAGCGCAACATTAAACATTACAGTGCCATTCCATCTCAACTCACTAGCATAGATAGGACAACATTACAATAATACCCAACGTGACAATAGCTAACATAAGACACAAAACCAACCAACCTATAATTATCCAACCTGAATCCTTTAGCTAATTCAAATAGTAATACCAATGTGTAAATGAAAATGTAAATTTAGTGAATCAAACCTCACATATAATGAGTAGCAATACCCTTCAATGTTGATGTAACTTTATATAAGATATCATGGATTTTCTTTAAAATGAGCAGTGCTTTATCTTTGAGTTCTATCATGAATTTGAATAGGGAAAATTTTAAGAATGGAAATTTATCTTGAAGTTTCAAACCTTGGTGAATCTCGTAGTCCATCACATGCAATTTATAAAATGTTTGAAAGTATTTTTGTAAAAATATTCAAATTTCTAATAATTTTATATAATCTCTATATAAACATTTGGTGATTTTTAAGGTGAAATAATTTTACACTATAAAATTTGGGCGAATCGTTTTTAGAAAAAATGGAAATTGGTGAATCTTTTTTTTGTAAAAAGCATGGAAAATTAGCCCACCTGCGAATATTAGCCCCTAAAATTTTCCCTGAATTTGAATATTTTAAATTATAATGGTTAAATTAATTGAATTCTTAAAATCATTAATTATTTTAGTTAACATGAAACTAACCAATTGAAACATATTACATATATTACTTTCCAACGAGAATGTTATCCACAGATATTAAAAAAAAATCACAAATTTCTATGAACTCTCTCTTTTCTGATTGTACTTCATCATTTTTTAAATCAATCGTAAGAAATATCTTTGGCTTATAAATTTATTTTTATTAAATTTAAAAAAGAATTTATATTAATCAGGGAAATTTATTTTTATTTTATTATAGATATTTTCAGAATTTGTTATAATATCATGGGTCAATATTATTGCTTATCAATACTACATGTCCAAAAAATAATAATTCACTTAATATGTGACATTTTAAAAAGACAAAAAAATATAACTAGAGATAAATATCAACCTTTAATTTGTGTATACTACTATGAATATTGTAGAATATTCTTTGGATATTAAATCTCAACCGTTCACCTAATAATTGTTGATAATTTATTAAAAAATAAAAATAAAAACCACATAATAATTATTGATAATTAAATAAAAGTTATAGAAAACTTATTCCAAAATAGAAGCTCCTATCAACATAATAACAACTTTCCCACATCATATTAATTTTTATCTTCTAAAAGTCATTCTAAATACCATGGTATTTTCTCCCTTCACATATTCATAGTAAAATATTAAATTATTTTTAATTTAATATTAACTAACAATTGCACCACATGTTGCAAAGGAAATGCTTTAAGGTGAGAGTGTAGAAAAGAATAACATAGAAGATAGAAGCAAAAATTTTATGCAATTTTATTTATTAAGCCCAACTTAAAAAATTTATGCAATTTTATTCATTAAGCCCAATTTATTTGCACCTCTAAGAGGGCTAAATCCAAACTCAAACTAAAAAGAATGATATCATGTTTCATGCAAATTAAGCTATCACATCAACTTTTTATAGAGTCAAAATATCATATTCCACTTAATTAGCATACTTACACATTATCTTTTAAAAAATTAAATCCATTCATTATTTCACTTAATATGTACTCTCATATTCATGGATGAACACCATTACATGTTTGGAGATTCACATAATTCCCCAGGATAAATAAACAATGTCAATACAGTGCATCACTTCTCCTAACAGTAACAGACCATCTTTATAAACACAATTCTTCATAATTATTCAAAATCCCTCAAGTCAATCATTATCCATTTATTCTTAACTACTATTAAATCCATCACAACTTTATAAACAAATGGCATCTTATCATTATTCCATCACAATGATTTTTTACCATCATTGAAGAAATTTTCCCTATAATATTTATTAAAATTGTACTTCAGTTGTGTATCTTCCCACAAATTTTTGCTTAATATAAAATTCTTATTCTAATTTTAAAAAAATGTTAAATGTATATAAGTTTTTTATTTTAAAAAAAATTTATGTATATAATTTTTTTTATGAGTAAAAAAAAAAAATCAAAAAGTATAAATTAGAAACAAATATATCTAAATAATTCAAAAAAATCACCATTATTTTTCAAAATAGATTTATTCACAAGTAATTTAGTAGTGGTTGTCATAGCATAATTCCCTGAGGCCAACCTTATCAATGTAAGTAATCTACGGAAGGCTAGGGCCTTTCCGAGGATCTTGTTCCAAGTTAAAATGTATAAAAAATCGCATCCAAGTTTTATTCATGCTTCAAGTTTCATTCATGCTTCATGGTCTTTGAAATTCACATTGGATAGAAAAGTTTGAGGCAGCTACCTAATTCCATTTAACTTTAATGTGGTGAATTTACATTTAAATTGTTGGTCTATTATCTTCTATACTTTTACACAGAGATGCATGTTAATGTTATCGAACCTGGAGACATTATGGCTCCATAATAATCTGCTGACTGGTTCAATTCCTGTTTTTCTCGGCAATGTGACAAAGCTGGAGAGCTAGGATTTCTCTCACAATCATCTATTGGCAACATTCCCACAATTTTAATGAGGTTGTCAAAGATTACAGAACTATATCTATGGGGAAACCAGTTGTCTAGAGAAATCCTGCATAATATTGAAGGGCTGAGGAGCATAAAATCTTTGGAATTTTCAACTAATCAGCTGAATGGAACAATTCCTGAAAAATTTTCAAATCTGAGGCATTTGGAAACCTTGGCATTGTGGGAAAAAAAACCTCACGGGGTCCATCCCTACACAGCTTAGGAATGCTTGTTAACCTGAAAAACTTTGATATCTCCACTAACAAGCTTACTGGGCAACTACCACAGAATTTGGGTACACATTCTGATCTTCCGCTCATTGATGTTTCAGAGAACAATTTCAGGGAATCCCTTGCCTACACATCTATGTGAGGGAAGGAACAATTCCTGAAACAATTGCAAATCTGAGGCATTTGGAAACCTTGGAATTGTGGGAGAACAACCTCACGGGGTCCATCCCTACACAGCTAGGAATGCTTGTTAACCTGAAAAACTTGAGTATCGCCAATAACAAGCTTACTGGGCAGCTGCCATAGAATTTGGATACACATTCTGATCTTTCACTCGTTGATGTTTCAGAGAACAATTTTAGGGGTCCCCTGCCTACACATCTATGTGAGGGAAGAAATATTTACGCGTTGGTTATATTTTCAAAAAAAATCAATGGGAGCTTACAGTCCTTAGACTCTTGAAACAGTTTGCAATACGCACATATCTATGAAAACCAGCTAACTGGTGAGGTTCCTCTGGCATTATGGAGCTCTCAAAATCTTATCCAATTGAAGCTCTACAATAATATGTTTGAGGGCCACATTCCTGAAGAGATTGGCAGGGCTTTAACCTGATTTCTCATATAATCTGGAGGTACGCAACTCATGTCCTGGAATACATGAATAACATATTTTAGATAAGGAAACCAAATTTTACTTTCACACTCACAACCAACTACTATCATTGACAGAGAAACCTACCTCAATTTTCCTTTATAATTTGTATATATCTTCAACGTATTCAACAACTGCCATGTGATTATGACCAAAAAAAATTATGAGTAATTATTAATCATTTTTATCCAACCTACATCGTAAATAAACACAAAGATATCTTACAGCTATAAAACCCCTTTGTAATTGGGTGTGGATGTGGGTAGCTTTGGCTTGAAAACAAAATGGAAATAAACAAAAACCCAGCAGCAGAATATTGATTCACTATATACAAAGCTATCTTACATCTATAAAACCCTTTTGTAATTGGGTGTGGATGTGGGTAGCTTTGGCTTGACAACAAAATGGAAATAAACAAAAACCTAGTAGGAGAATATTGATTCACTATATACATCTAAAGGATAATGAGTAACATCAAACAACATACTCCATCACTGCATCTTTGTTTATATTTCATTTGGCGTTCCGAGCTCCCACCAAATTGCCAATGTCTCCTAAGGTATTCCTATTTTTGTTGTTGGCTTGGAGTGATTTCTTATTGGGTGTCGCCATTGCAGAGCCTATCATTTCCCATGCACACATCTTAGCCAAAAAAAAAATATTGTTTAGTCTTAGCCCTTAATCAATACAAGGTTTCAAGAAACCCACTTACCTTTTGCTGCCACGTCTAGATTGGGAACAATGCACTTGTTCTCTATCTCACAATGGTCCTGTTCCTGCACCCAGGAGTACTAAAAACAAAATCACAAAAATAGCGGTCTATGGGTTACCCTGGAAAAATTTTAATTTAGGAGTGTTGGAATTTGGTAATGCAGACTACTATTTCGGCAGATCAAATAGCGGATATTGAATACAACAAGATCACACTGGAGAATTTGAAGATATTGTAAACTACCAAAATATGGAATTCGTTAACATTTTCTTTAATAATTCCAGTCATAAAGTAGAAGAGAAATTAATAGGGCTTGGTGAGTTAGTTAGGTAGTGAGTTAGTTAGGTAGTTATGAGAGGTTAAATAAAGGAGGGAGTGGATCTAATGGTCTAAAACATTTCAATCTTCTAACATTTGATCCAATGAGATAAACAAGGACACTGTAGCAGCTATGGGAGTTGTTTTCAAATAATAAAGTCTTATGGTGTAATTAGATTACTCTCACGTGTAACTTTAATGGAATGGAATTAGTGTTCAAATTTGAAGTCGACATTGCCCTTCAAGAGCTCTCTAGCTAGTCATAGAAAGGCATAGTATAGATCCATCTTAACCACAAATCTACCAACCCCAATAGGGATCAAATTTCTAGATAGTCATAGAAAGGCATAGTATAGATCCATCTTAACCACAAATACACCAACCCCAATAGGGGTCAAATTTCTAGATAGTAATAGAAAGGCATAGTATAGATCCATCTTAACCACAAATCTACCAACCCCAATAAGAATCAAATTTCTTGTCATACAAACCTCTTTTAAAGTGAAAATTTATTTTTGATCCCTCTGAGTGCTTGATAGATTCATGGCTTATCTATATATATATATTTCATTGTTTAAATTGTAGCTTCAACGCCTTAATTACATTTTTAGGTGGTCAAAAAGTGTAATAATAATAAAAAATGCTATTTTCAATTGCTTTATATAATATATATAAGTAGTTTTTTTAAGTCATTTATAATATATGTAATATATGCATAGCTGAAAATTGTTTTATATAATATATAAATATTTATTGTTTTCAGTCATATATAATATATACATATATACAAGGCCTCATATTGAAATATATATGTGTGTGTGTGTGTGTGTGTGTGTTTTCACTAGAATCTAGTGATACAATTTCAAGCAAGTTTAAAATATATTTTTGAATGCATAAATAGATCGAGGACCTTGAAAAACCTTTGGGGCCCTCGATATTTTACAAATTAAACAACTTAAATTTTTAAAAGTATTTTCCCTTAAATTAACAAGAAAAATATGCCCTAAAAAATGCCATTGAGAAATTCCATTTCATCTATTAGTTAGATTATATATGTGTGTGTGTGAGGGTGTGCTTGTGGCATAATAAAGATCCATCTTAACCACAAATCTACCAACCCTAAGAGGGATCAAATTTATTGTCATACAAACTTCTTTTAAAGTGAAAAAATATTTTTGATCCCTCTCAGTATTTGATAAATTCATGGTTAATATATATATATATATATATATATATATATATATATATATTTAAATACATTTAGATGGTAAGTAAATGTAGAATAGTAAGATGAATTTAAATGTTTTAATCATAAACAATTATTATTTTTAATTGCTTTATACAATATATAAGTAGTTTTTTTAAGCCATTTATAATATATATAATATATGCATAACTTAAAATTGTTTTATATGATATATAAGTATTTTGTTTTTCAGTTATATATATATATATATATATATATATATATATATATATATATATATTCTTTTTCACTAGAATTTAGTGGTACAATTTCAAGCAAGTTTAAAATATATTTTGAATGCATAAATAGATTCAGCACCTTGAAAAACCTTTAGGGTGTTGGATTTTTAAGAGTATTTTCCCTTAAATTAACAAGAAAATATGCTCTCAAACATTCCATTGAAAATTTCCATTTCATCTATTAGTTAGATTACACATGTGTGTATATATATGTGTGAGGATGTGTTTTTCTTACTTTATAGTGTGCTTATATTTTTACCACATCTTATAACATCATTTTTTTTTATTATAGGGGAGATTGTTTCTTATTTAGAGAATATTTTAAAATTATGTTAAAAAGGAAACATGTCAAGTCCACTTTTAGCACGGATGGAATCACACATCACTTGCGAACTAGGTTGTAGAATGCACCTTTAGGCACAATTGTTTTCCATGAAAATAAAATTTAAAATAAAACAAAATAAATTCATCTTAACCATAGATCTAGCAAGCACTAAGAGGGAAAAAAAATCTTGTTATACAAAAAAAATGTTTTTGATTCCTCTCATTTCTTGATAAATACACTTTGAATACATAAATAGATGCAATGTCTAAATTGTATTTTTAGATGCATAAATGGATTCAATGCCTTGAAAATCCCCTAGGAAACTTTTAAAAAGGCCAAAATGTAGAATAATAAGATTAGTTGAAATGTTTAGCTGACAATGAAATATTTTACTTGACATGGATATATTGATTATTTTTGTTTAAAATATATTTTTGAATGCATTTTTGTTTAAATACCTTGAAAAAACCTTTACCAATTAAACAATTTAAACTCATGTTTTTTTAAATCTCTATCATATTTTGGTTAAAATTAACCAAAAACATACCCTCAAAAATACCATTTTGTTTATTAATTAGATTACACACATATACATATGAAATATATATTAAAATATAATAATTAAGATACATATTCAAATATTTTATTTAAGTTCTATACTAAAAATAAACTAAACATATAAAAATTATAATAAATTAAAATGAAATAATAATTTTTTTATTATTTTATATTACTTTACTTCTCTTTAAATTTTATATAAAATGATGTAACTTAATAAAACATCTAAATACTTTATTTATTATGAGAAAGTGGGAGAAATATTTTTGCATCTTATAAGATCAATTTATTTATTTTTATTTTTACTTTTTATTTTTATTTTTATTTTTGATATTTTTTTGGTTCATAGAATGTTTTATTTTTATTTTAAAAAGTAAATGAATGGAACCACACATTGCCTTATTTTTATTTTAAAAAGTACATGAATGGAACCGCACATCACTCTCACATTGATTTATAGAACAAGCTTCTTCGCAAAAAAATTGTTTGTCAAATTTGAAATGGAAATTTGTTCTTATATTTTTAATTAAGGGTAAGGAAAAATTTCATAATATGTTTTACTTCTCATAATTTTTTAACTTTTTTTTTATCAATCATTTCTCTATCTACTATAGCATATAAAAAAACATATAATGTTAACCATTTTACTCCCTGTCATGATTGTTCAAAAAAAGAAATAGGATTCTTTCGTTATAGAGCTCAAGCATCCATGTTCACCTATTTATTGAAATTAACTCTTAGTGGTAGGCATAGAAGATCAAAACATTTGATTGTGGTAAATCTCATTCCTACTCAAAGAAGAAATACTATTCCAATTCAAATTGGCTCCTCATCCTCTTGGGATTTGCATTTAAAAATGGTACCTATCAATCCTTCATGGCTCCACATGCTCTTATTTAAGAAATACTATTCCAATTCAAATTGGCTCCTCATCCTCTTGGGATTTGCATTTAAAAATGGTACCTATCAATCTTTCATGGCTCCACATGCTCTTATTTACTACTTTCTCAACTTGCTTGCATTTATGAATATTACTTTCAATGGCTCCATAGGAAAATATTCTTACTTCCTACTCCACTTTCTCACCTTTACTACCTGTTAAGCTTGTTTTCATTCATAAATATTATCTTCATCTTTTTGTTTATGCCCACTTAATATGATGAATACATAGAAATAGACATTAAGGATCAAAATTGATTTAATGCAAGTATGACTCCTAATTATCAAAAATTCAATGGTAAACAATAAATAGTACTCATTAATTTTTGTTGACAAAAAATAATGTTGTTTATGTGTTCTTTTGGACTAATGTCCTGCATCATAATACATACCTACACTAACCATTAGGTCTATAATTATTATCACATAATATTCTTGGAAGTTATATTTATTTTATATAAATTGTCATATGGAGGTTTGTAAACAGTTCTTGTTGTTTTTCTTTTATTGGAGTTTATGTTGTTTCTCTTGTATTGGAGATTGGGTTTGTTACCTATAAGAAAGAAAAATAGTTTCATTGTATTTGAAGAACAATGTTCCTTTATCCAGACTCCCTCTTAATATTTAGGGAGATATATTTTATTTAGGATTCCTCAATGAGGTCAGCTTTTTATTTTCTTCATCGGAGAATATTTCATGGCTTCCAACCATTTCATCAGAGTTATTATCATCCTCGCCATGCTTATTACATAAATGAGCATCTTCACCATATTGAAGATTGTGTACCTCCACAAATTAGGTAGAAATTACAACCAAATATATAGAACCATGAAGTTATCCATATGAGAATCATGAAAGAATTTCAACTTTATACATACCAGATGCCCAAACAAGAGACATGTACTCTTCATCATTTTGATAGGGATTTTGTCATAAACCCTAGACTACATCATAACAACTTTCATTCTATATAGGGTTCCAATGTTTCTTTCAAAGGTGTAACACACCTACAACATATAACAAACCGTAGAAACAATTTTAAATATATCTACAAGATATCTAACAAATTTCAGAATTCATATGTTATACTTTCCACTAAATATTTATATAAGTCCTAGATTTCATATAAGAGAATCAATCAAAGTCAATCATAACTTAATCATTAATATGACTAGCTTCCACTAGAGTTATTTGAAAACCCTAGATTTTCAATCAACCATCAAATCCAATCAAAACTCATATTTCATCAATCTTACACAAATCTCAAATTAGAATATTGTCATTATTCATCAGATATTTTTACTTCGACTATGGTTCAACTTCAAAACCCTAGAATTCCATTCTCACAACCTTAATAATCATTATATAAATAGATCTCAGATTTTTATATCACACATACTAGAGAATTTAACTACTATTAGGGTTTAGCTGCAAAAACCCTATATTTCCAAATATCAACATCCTAGAATATTAGACAAGGATCTATATTAAATCCTAAGACTTATGACCATCAATAACTAGGTCAACATATGTATCTAGCAAATCATCATCATGCAAAGGCATATCATATGTCCAATAACATTAATACATACACTGACCTAGAACAAACTAGGGCTTCTACCAAAAAGGACATATCTTCACATACCTAGGGATTTATCATCAAGAAAAGGTATTACATTTCATAGTCAAACCAAACTTGACAACATATCAATAAATTTGATTAGACCAGGGTTTTATGAGACAAACACACAAGGAAATCATTTCTCAGAGATTATAAGGGTATTTATTACACTTTTCGCCAAACCCTAATGAGTTGGGGTTTAAATGTAGAAACATAGAAAACCCAACATTATCAGAACTTCAAAGGTTTGGGATTTTAGACCTTATCATTCAGCCCTAACAAGTTAGATTTTCCTGATCACACCAAAATCCCAAATATGAAATCATCACTAAAACTTCAAAGAACATTTCACAATAACACTGAGCAGTTTAGGGTTTTAGACATTCATATTAGCATACCCTTCGGTTAGGGTTTTCCAGAACCTCTCTAGTGTTCTACAAAATCAATTACGAATATGATTTGGGCTGGGTAGATTTATAAAGTGATGAATCAACCAAAATAAGAATCAATGTGATTCATAGTTGGACATAACAATGTTAGTAATATATTGTCAAATGAATGAACATTTATCATAAAGAAGTCAATGTTTTTAAGCATATCTTCATTTTGTTGACAAACCTTGTCTTGATAGGTCCTCCTTGATACTCCTTGAGAATATAGTAGGTTTTTTCTTAATCAATACCATAAAGGGAGAAAGGTGATTAGTATTAATATAATCAAAACTTAATAATTACATGAAACCAATAACTGAAAGGAAATGAGATACTATCTTTGCGATTTTGTAAGGGCTCCCTCCAAAGCTTGAGGGATACCTATAAACTTATAAAAAAATAGAATATTTTTTCCAAAAGTATGTTAAAAACCTGTACATTCTAAAACATCAAAAATACAAAATAAGATATCTAAAGCTACATGCGAAGGACCTAGTAGTGTAATTCCATAATTTCAAATTCTTCAGGCTTGAATTTCTTTGAGTCTCCTTATTCAACAATTTTGGCTTGATCTCTTTCTCTCTTTTTGTTTCTTGGATTGTCGTGACAGTTCTATAGGGACCCTTCTTGTGGCATTGATAGCATTCTACCTTAGACATGTCAACTTCCTTCCTTGGTGCTTTCGATTTCTTTCCTTCGTGTTGATAAAAGTAGGCATTTGATACTCCTTCAAGATTGGCAGCTAATGAGATCCTTAATTAACAAGAAAATATACCCTCCAAAATTCCGTTGAATATTTCCATTTCATCTATTAGTTAAATTACACATATGTGTATATATGTGTGTGTGAGGGTGTGTTGTGCTTACTTTCTAGTGTGCTTATATTTTTACCACATCTTATAACATCATTTTTTTTTTATTATAGGGGAGATTGTTTTTTATTTAGAGAATATTTTATTTTTATTTTAAAAGTTAAACATGTCAAGTCCACTTTTAGCATGGATGGAATCACACATCGTTGGCATACTGGGTTGTAGAATGCACCTTTAGGCGCAATTTTTTTCCGTGCAAATGAAATTTAAAATAAAACAATATAAATTCATCTTAACCATAGATCTAGTAAGCACTGAGAATGAAAAAAAAATCTTGTTATACAAAAAAATTGTTTTTGATTCCTTTGAATGCTTGATAAGTAAATTTTGAATACATAAATAGATGCAATGTGACTTGAAAAAGGCCAAAATGTAGAATAATAAGATTAGTTGAAACATTTAGGTGACATTGAAATATTTTACTTGTCATGGATATATTAATTTTTTTGTTTAAAATATATTTTTGAACACATTTTTTGTTTAAATACCTTGAAAAACCCTTTACCGATTAAACAACTTAAACTCAAGTTCTTAAAAATCTCTGTCATATTTTGGTTAAAATTAACCAGAAACATACCCTCAAAAATGCCATTTTGTTTATTATATATATATATATATAGTTAAGATACATATTCAAATATTTTATTTAAGTTCTATATTAAAAATAAAATAAACATATAAGAATTAAAATAAATGAAAATAAAATAATAATTTTTTTGTTATTTTATATTACTTTACTTCTCTTTAAATTTTATATAAAAGGATGTAACTTAATACAACATCTAAATTCTTCATTTATTATGAGAAAGTGGGAGAAATATTTTTACATCATTTTTTATTTTTTTATATTGTTATAGTGGAAATTATTTTTTATTCAGAATGTTTTATTTTTATTTTGAAAAGTAAACGAATGGAACCACACATCGCCTTATTTTTATTTTAAAAAGTACATGAATGGAACCACACATCACTCTCAGAGTGAGTTATAAAACAAGCTTCTTCGCTTGTCAAATTTGAAATGGAAATTTGTTCTTATATTTTTAATTTAAAGGTAAAAAAAAATTCATAATATGTTTTACTTCTCATAATTTTTTAACTTTTTTTATTAATCATTTCTCTATCTACTATAGCCTATAAAAAAACATATAATGCTAATCATTTTCCTCCCTATCATGATTGTTCAAAAAAAGAAATAGGATTCTATTGTTATATAGCTCACGCATCCATGTTCATCTATTTATTGAAATTAGATCTTAGTGGTAGGCATAGAAGATCAAAAAATTTGATTGTGGTAAATATCATTCCTACTCAAAGAAGAGATACTATTCCAATTCAAATTGGCTCTCATCCTCTTAGGATTTGCATTTAAAAATGGTACCTATCAATCCTTCATGGCTCCACATGCTCTTATTTACTACTTGCTCAACTTTCTTGCATTTATGAATATTACTTTCAATGGCTCCACAGGAAAATATTGTTACTTCCTACTCCACTTGCTTATCTTTACTACTTGTTCAACTTGCTTGCATTCATAAATATTATCTTCATGTCTTCTTTATGTCCACTTAATATGATGAATACATGGAAATAGACATTAGGGATCAAAATTGATTTAATGCAAGTATGACTCCCAATTATCAAAAATTCAATGGTAAACAATAAATAGTACTCATTAATTTTTGTTGACAAAAAATAATGAGTATGTGTTCTTTTGGAGTGGTGTCAATGCATAGTAATGCATATTGCACTAACCATTAGGTCTATAATTCTTATGGAAAAATATTCTTGGAAATTATATTTCTTTTATAGAAATTCTCATATGGAGGTTTGTAAATAGTTCTTCTTGTTTTTCTTTTTTGGGAGTTTATGTTATTTCTCTTGTATTGGAGATTGGGTTAGTTACCTATAAGAAAGAAAAATAGTTTCATTGAATTTGAAGAATAATGTTCCTAATATGTCAAGTCCCACTAGAACAACTGGTTGAGGATGAGCCTCCTTAGCAAAGCGACCCAAGATCAAACCTCACGTGGGGTGGTTGAGCCCTATTCTAGGGGGAGGAGACATGTTAGGTTGGGTGTGATCCTCTGGTCAAACATTTACGGTGTGCTCCCCCGGTTAAGTCTGGTCAAGTTAGACATTGGATGTGATTCCCAAATCAAGTCAGACATTAGGTGCGATCTCCTAGGCCGAGTGTGTGATCCCCCGGTTACGTCCGGTCAAGTTAGACATTGGGTGTGATTCCCCAGTCAAGTCAGACATTGGGTGTGATCTCCTAGGCCGGGTGTGTGATCCCCAAGTTAAGTCCGGTCAAGTTAGATATTGCGTGTGATTCCCTGGTCAAGTCATACATTTGGTGTGATCTCCTAGGTCGGGTGTGTGATCCTCAGTTAAGTCCGTTCAAGTTAGACATTGGGTGTGATTCCCCAGTCAAGTTAGACATTGGGTGCGATCTCCATCCCCCGGATAAGTCTAGTCAAGTTAGACATTGGGTGTGATTCCCCAATCAATTCAGAGATTGGGTGTGATCTCCTTGGCCGGGTGTGATCCCTGTCAAGCCTAACCATACAACCTGACAAACAAAACAAAAAATTGTTCTTAAGATAAAAGAGTAAATGGTCCTATTAAATTCCCTCCATATGATTTTCACATCCATTATAAGCAAATAGTTAAATTGAATTTCATATGGATTATAATACTAATAAAACAATGTTGTGTATATATATTCATTCAATCATATCTAAAATGTTATATATGCGTATATCTAGAATGTGTGAAATATATACGAAATTCAATATTATTTTTATTTTCATATTGAAAAATAAAAATAAAAATCAACCCACTTTTGAAATTGAAATATAACCATTCCCTTCAAATTTGCTTTGAATAGAATATGAAAATGAATATGCTGTTTTTTTTTTTCAACACACCCGCCTGTCGACCTATTAGCGGTTTTGCTGGGTGGACTCCATTACAGAAAAATAGCATCTATGTCAGGTGAAAGAAACTGCACTTTAAAGCCACTGATCACCGTATTTACGGGAATATCTTTATTCCCTCTTCCGAAAGCCCCTGTAGGGAAAAGCGTTTCAGGACAGGTTGATTTGTTGCTGTCAATTTCGCTTTCACTGCTTTATCAGGACCGGACAGGTTATATTATCGTTCGTTCCAGTTTTGCTATCTGATTCAGTTATTTGCAAATGTGTGAGAAGACTAACGAAGATATACTTCTTAATGGACACAGTAATTCGATTTCTGATTGGTGTAGGTATGTAATAAGCAAGCAAATACGTAATATCGCACAATTCACAAATATGCAAGGGAAAAGATCTGAAATTGCGGAGAATCAGTTCAGAGGGAAGATTCACAGCATTGTGCGGTATGCCTGCTTGATCTCAATCTTTCAAAATATTCTTCCTGTCATTTATGAAGGCATATGCTTTATTGTCATCATGGATATCCCTTGTGCTAAACTACATAAATACCCGAAATCTGCCTTGATCTATGAACAAGGAGTAGAAGCAGGTAGCAAATTTTCGTGACTTGTTGGTGTGGTGACCATTTGCGGTGCAACTCTCCTTGGGCGGGCTGGAATAAGGGCTTATAATAAGAATGTCACTCTACCCACGGCATCATCGACAATGATTATTGGTGGTGGCTGCTCCATTCCACTTCCGCCAAAGGAGAGTTGCTCCGCGATTGCTCCCCATAGTGTAGAGTTTGCAGCATGATTGTGACAACGATTGCACCAAAAATGGTGCCTGTGCTACTGGAATACAAAGGGCCAAGGTACTTCTTACAGTATTTCTGGCTATTCTTTACTTAGCGGATTGTTGTTGTGCATTCCTTTTAAAAATTATCTATAATTTTTTGCGATAGTCCTAATTTATAGAAACGACATTGCTTTCATCCTAGTTTTAACAAATGTGACACGGGCATTGCATTGACGAAGCAACCAGGTTTCTGCGGGACGTGATGCATCCAATCCAAAAGAAACAAAATCTACGCCGAGATTTGCAGTTCGATGATTATTAAATTCTGTCATGTAATTGTTTGTGTATATACAAAGACTGATTTAGTGATCTCGGGTTTGCGACTTACCAAAAACTAAAGTGAGATACCTATTTTTCCGAAGGACACAATATCGCACCACAGTTATGAACATGTATGTAAGAATTGAGTTTTCTTCATCATTAAATTCTGTCATATAAGTGTTTGTGTATATACAGAAACTGATTTAGTGATCTAGGGTTTGCGACTTACCGAAAACTAAAGTGGGATACCTATTTTTCCGAAGAGGGCAAAATCGCACCACAGTTATGAACACGTAAGTAAGAATTGAGTTTTAATATTCATTCATCACTTGTGTTTGTTAAAATGTCCGCTCTTAAGCTTGAATTTCGATCACAGATCCCTTCAAAGAGTCCAGATACAAAAACACCACGGTAATACCTCTAAGGCCATCACTGTAATTCAAATTAATTTTGATAAACAGTATATATTTTGTGGAGGAGGTTGCAGGTGTAGAAAAGCTAAGAGGGAGAGGCATAGTGAAGAGAAACACAATATAAATATTGAACTAAAAAAGTATATCAGATATATCAGCGCTTGAGATTTTTTTACTTATCTGCCTAACAATATATATAGATTTCAATATTTTTGTAACTATAGAAATTGCCTTCACATTCTACAATTATGGAAATTTTCATTTGATTCTAATTTCAACTAATTGGCTGAGTCTAATCCTAATCCTAACTTCCTACTGATCTACCGAGTTATAATCTATGATGACATAACTCAAACGAGTTATAATCTATAATAACATAACTCAAAATTTGTTGAGTGTTAGAACTATAATATATGTTGACAATTAACTCAATCAAGCATTATCTTTAACACTTTCTCTTAATGAACACTTTCTCTTAATGTTTAATGATGTAACTCTGAGTATGTTTCTCATAAAATGCAACTTTTCTTGTAGTAGTGCTTTGGTGAATCTATCAGCAAGTTGATCAATTGTCCCAAAAAAAAACTTCATTTCAATTTCTCCTTTTGCCACATAATCCCTTATGAAGTGATATTTGATATCAATATGTCCGGTGTGGCTATGAAACACTAGATTCTTACTTATGCCAATTGTAGGTATTTTATCACAATAAATAATTGTGGAATATTGTTGTTCTTACTTCATATCAAAGTTTTTTGTACTCTGCCTCTGTAGAAGGTAATGAAATAGTTAGTTGTTTCTTTGAAGACCATGATATTTCACCTGATCCTAGGCTAAAAACAAAACGTAAAGTACTTTTCTATCATCAAGAAATCAAGAATCCATCCCATTCATTGTTTGTATAACCAACCAACCCAAATTTATTTGTTGAAGTATACCAAATACCAAATTGCTTGTTCCATGAAAATACCTCCAAAATAGTTTTGTTGCTCCAAAGTGAATCACAGTTTGGAATTTGCATGAATCTATAAATCAAGCTTATTGCTTGCATAATATTAGGTCTATTTACACTAAGATACATAATACTTCCTACCAAAATCATGTAGGATTTAGCATGTACCTTTGTAGCTTCATCTTCTATAGAAAAAATTTCATTTGAATTCATGGATATGCTCATGGCTTTACTATTTTCCATTTTCCATTTGTAAAGAAGATGTGTATCATATTTTTATACTTGTGAAATAAATATGCCATCATCCATTTGCCTCATTTTTATGCCAAGAAAATAATGCTTCAATCACAAATCAATCATTTCGAACTCAATCATCATAACATGTTTGATTTCTTCTACTAATTGATTACTTGAAGATGTATATATCAATTCAGCTACATATAAACAAACTATTAATATATGATTACCATTTGACTTTATATATAATTTGTGTTCATTTTTTCATCTGTTAAATCCTTTTTTCAAAAAATAATTATAAATTATGATATATGATGCTCTTGGGTCTTGTTTAAGCCCATAAAGAGATTTTTTCAACTTGTAGACTTTATGTTTATTTCATACAACTTCATATACTTGGTGTTGTTGAACATATTTACATCTCCATGCAATACAACATTAAAAAAAATTGATTTCACATCAAATCGATAAACCAACCATTTATATCGTGTTGCTAATGCCAAACATTTCTTTATTTTTTCAATCTTGCAACAAGACCATATGTTTGATTGTAGTCAATACCGGGCTATTGAGAATACCCCTTTACCACTAGCCTTGGTTTATGTTTTTTTATATATACATATGTTGCATACTTTTTTTTATACACTCATTTGACCACAATGACTTATTTTTCCAGTAGGAGGATCCACAAGCTCCCATGTTTCATTCCTCTCATTTTCTACAATTTCTCCATACATTGCTTTGCACCATGCCTCATATTTTACTACATCCTCAAAATTAGTTGGCTATCTAAGTCACATGACACAGGACACGAAGGAAACGTTATATATATATATATATATATATATATATATATATCTTACACAAATTCATTGATTCAAACGTAAATCTTCACCTATATGTAAGTTTTACAAAGATATAAAGTAACATTATGCATACATATACAATTGTGACATATTCATCAATGTTCCAATAGGAGAAAGACAAGATAATATAGTTTTCTCATTAAGTCATCAAAATCAAAATGTGTACAGTGTTACATAGGTAGTAGCAATGCTAATGGAAAATAGAAATAGCAAATACAAAATTAAAACAACTACAATCTTCAAGGCAATAGGTACCTCATGAGTCATCAATCCTCATCATAAAAATCAGTATCATTGTACTCATCATCCTGGTCACCATTTCTCTCCTCTGGTGCATCCTCCTCCTCTGTATCCAATGTCATATTTGCATATGTTGGTGTGGAGGATGACCCCTTTATAGTATCACCATCATCAAATGGGACAGGCTCTAACACTGGCTCATTGAGATCCAAGTTTTCCAATTCCAACTCAATACTATTGTCTAGACCCATATCATAAGGAAAGAAATCCCATATCTTTGTCTTTCCCTTCAACCACTCATCCTTCTTTGTGTAAATTAGAAGGAGCTTGGTGTGTACATACACCATTGTCTCTGCCCTGGACTACTCAAGCCTGCTCTTCTTGATACTATACAAAATCCCATATGTGCTCCAATTCCTCTCACAACAAGAGGATGAAGTCACCTGAGAGAGGATCCTCATGGCTAAATATTGTAGAGGAGGGCTTGTTGCCCCATGTTTTTCCCACCAAGAATAGTGCTTCTTATCCCCCTGTCTCTAATCACATCATATCCTGCAAATCGACTAGTGTCAGTGGAAAACTTTGCAAAGGCATCCTCCACGTCATCAAGGGATGCTCTATCCTAAAAAATCCACTTGAATGAATCTTTTGTCCACTGTGATATTTCACCATCCATGTGAGGAAGGAATCTGTGGGAAGGTCCACCATTCATCCACTCATGGTTGTAGTATTTTAGGTTCAATGAGTGAGCCAAACAATGTAAAGGTGTGCAATTCTTGTCTCGTATGCTGACAAGAATATATTATATGGTGGTGAATAATTCCTTTGATGATGTCTCATACCCGAGGCACTCACTCTGTAAAATAATGCTCCTCACACACTCAATCATGGAATCCCATCCCTCATAAACCTCTTCCAGGATGGGTTGGTATGTATCTACAAATAAAAGCAAAGAAATGATAGGGTCCATGATCTTAATAAGTAGATATACCCTCTCCCAAAAATCATCATCTAACATTGTGTCCTTCACTCTTTTTGAGGATTCTTGATCTTTCTTTCTCCAAAAAGACCAAAACTCTAAAATAACCATGGCCCTAAGAGCGGTCTTGACCTCCCTCATCCTCTTCAACATGATGAATGAAGAGTCAAACCTTGTATCTGCAATCTTCAACAATGATAGATTGGTATACACCTTGTAGATAGTGAGGGAATTTGTATGATTTTTTACAAAGGTGTGGATATGTCGTGCATCCTCAATAATTCTTCCAATCCAAAGCACATCAAAAGCAATAGATTTAAGTGTTAATTTCAATGAATGGACAATGCAAGATGTCCAAAATACTTGTGGATATTTAGCTTCCACAATCATGCCAGTAGCATTGCAAACAGGTGCATTATCTGTAATGACTTGCACAAAAGAATAAGCACTTACATATTCAATAACTTTAATAAACAACTCACCCATATATTGTGCATCCTTGTATTTTCCAAGTGCATCCACTGATTTCAAGGAAACTGGATCATTCAAGGAAGACACCATGAAGTTGATGAGTGGGTGTCGTGCTGGATCTATCCATACATCAGAAACAATAGTAACCCCATGATGTTGGCCATGTTGATTTAATAGGCTCAAGCATTTTTTCCACCTCTTTCTTTTCCTTTGTCAAAAAGGTGGTTCTAAGCTTCTCTGACCCAGGAGGCACAAACCCAGATGGAGCCCCTTGAGTTGGTTCTCAACACATCTATATAAATAGAGGTGAGCATGCAACATTGAAGGATATGAAGTTGTGATAGAAAAAAATGCAATGGTGAGATCAAAATATTGTCCATTGGGCCAAGTGCATTTTTATTTATTTTTGCTGCTTGTCCCCACCAGAACTCTCAAATGGGACTTCGTTTTTTTATTTTACTCGAGAATAGAAGGAGGTTATCATTTGTTATGAAACCAGCTCCTAAAATAGAAGAAAAGAGAGATAAAATCCTTATAAACCAGCCACTTCGAAGGGGAAACCTCCTTTACATTACATAAATGAACAATTATTGGATGACACAAATGACAAAACCTCCTTTCTATATATAGGAGTCCATGGGATCACAATATAATATTAGCCAACCTAACAATAATAATGTAAGGGCACAACAATAACAATAGTGGGCTATTATGGGGCACAATAATAACAAAATGGGGACTACATGGGTACAAAAATAAGAATAAGGGGAATACACTAACAACAATAAGGGACTACACTAGTAATATAGGGCCCTAACATGCCCCTCTCCTTCAAAAAAGTGTTGGCCTCAATGCTTGAATAGTTTTGGATCCTTTCGGATAAAATTCTCATCCTCCCATGTGTAATCTTCAGTGGGTAAGTTCTTCTACTTGATGAGATACTTTAAAATTGATTGATTTCATAGTTTTTGAGTTCTTATTTCCATGAATGCTTCAGGTTCCAATATGATTTTTCCTTCCTCATGAAGTTTTGACAATATTGTTTGAACTAGAAGGTTGTCACCTATAACCTTCTTTAAGCATGAAACATGAAAAACTAGGTGCACTCTGGAATAAGCAGGAAGCTCCAATTTGTATGCCATAGTACCAATATTTTACAACACCTTGTAAGGACCATAGTACTTTGGCGATAATTTATTATCCTTCTTAGCTTTCTTGAGGGACATTTTTTTTTATGGTTTTAGTTGTAAAAATACCCAGTCTCCTACATCAAAACTTCTCTCACTGTAATGTTGATCTGCATGTTATTTCATTTGATTATGTGTCAAATTTAGGTTATCCTTTAAGAGTTGGAGAACTTGTTTTTTATGCTCGATGTGATCTTCCACTGCTTAAACCATAGAATTTTCTCTTAAATATGATTTGATGGACGATGGATGATATCCATAAAGTAACATAAATGGGGTCATTTTTGCTGCAGTGTGGAAGGAAGTGTTATACCACTATTCACCCAGAGGTAACCAATTGACCCATTGTGTTTGTTTATCAAATACAAATTAACGAAGATATCCTTCCAAAAAAAAAAATTACTATCTATGTTTTCCCATCGGATTAAGGATAATAAGATGAGCTATGAGCTAGTTTAGTACCCAAACAAGAAAATGATTTTGTCCAAAAAATTCCAGTGAAAATGGGATATCAATCGCTTACAATAATATTTGGGTTTCCATAAATGCAGTAGCAACTGTACTCTCTTTAAATGGATGAGATAATGCACAAAAGTGTGCATACTTGGTAATTCTATCAACTACCACCATGATGACACTCCTTACTTCGGACTTAGGTAAACTTGTGATAAAATCTATTTAAACCTCCTCCCAACATTGACTTGGAATGGATAAAGTATGTAGCAGACCTGGGGTCTTAATTGTATAAACTTTATTTTGTTGGAAAACCAAACATTCCGCCACAAATTATTGAATATCAGATTTAAGGCCCTCCCAAAAAAAAATATTTCTTCACCCTGTGGTAAGTTTTTGAAAATCCCGAGTGTCCTCCTATGGGAGAGGTGTGAAATTCCAAAAGAATATTTTGTTTTAGTTGGGAATTTTTACAAATATATAAGTGATATTTGTACCATAAGGAATATTTTTTCCAACTAATGTATTATATGTACTCGGATCTTGCTACAAATTTTGAATGAGTGTCCATACTTCTTCATCATCCTTCTATTCATCTCTTGCTTCGGTTATCCAATCGGGTTGGATAATAGAAATGGAAAAATTAATTCTTCCACATCTTCATCCTTTCTTGAGAGTGCATCTGCAACAACATTTAGCTTCCCTTTTTTTTAGATGATTCAAAGTCATAACCCAACATCTTTGTGACCTATTTTTTATACTCTTCTGAAGATATTCTTTGTTCCAAAAAGTATTTGAGACTATCATGATCATTTTTTACCTTGAAGTTTCTTCCCATTAGGTAAGGTCATCATTTCTTTAGTCCATGTGGTATTGCCAACATTTCTTTCTCATAAATAGCTTTTTGTAAGTACTTTCCTTTGATTGGACGAATTTCAAAAGAAATGGGTCTTCCTTCTTGCATCAAAACAATACCAATTCCATTTCCTGAGACATCACATTCCACAATAAAGGTTTTTGTGAAGTCTGGCGTGGCTAAGACTAGTGCTTGGCACATTGCCTCTTTAATATGTTCAAAGGCCTTAGTTGCTTTAGGATTCCATGAAAATGTGTCTTTCTTCAGTAACATTGTTAGAGGTGATGTTATTATCCCATAATTTTTAACACACTTGTGATAATACCCTGTTAACCCGAGAAATCCTTGAAACTTCTTTATGGTTGTGGAGAATTTTCATTCCTTAATGGATTTAATTTTGTTAGGGTCTACCTTATCACCCTCCTGAGATACAATATGACCCAGATATTTCACCTCTTGTAATCCAAAGAAACATTTGGAGGTTTTTGCATGTAATTGTTCCTCCTCCAATAGTTTGAGCACCCTCTCAACATGTTGAACATGATCCTTCCAAGACCTATTGTAGATTAGTATATCGTCAAAAAATAGTAACACAAATTTTCTAAGGTAGAGTTTGAAAATAGAATTCATCAACCCTTGAAATTTAGAAGGTGCATTGGTAAGGAACAAAGGCATGACCAAAAATTCATAATGACCCTCATGATTTTGAAATATTTTTTTTAGAATTTCTTTAGTCTTCATTCTAATTTGATGATATATTGAACGGAGATCCAACTTGGTGAAATAAATCTATCCATGTAATGCATCCAATAATTCATCAATCACAGGAATGGGAAATTTATCTTTAATAGTGAGCTTATTGAGCTCCCTATAATATGGACACATGTGCCATGATCCATCCTTCTTGTGCACCAATAATACTGGAGCAGAAAAAACTTTGACTAGGTTGAATTATACCAGCCTCTAGCATTTATGCAATCATATGATCAATTTCGCTTTTTGGACATAAGGATATCTGTAAGGCCTGATGTTTGGAGGAACACTTCCTAGAATCAAATGAAAAGCATGATAATGATCACGAATAGGTGGGAGTCCTTTGGGAGTTTCAAAAACATTGGAATGATTGTCCAAGACTTTTTGGAGATCTAGAGAAATATATGATTTTGATGTTGGAACTTCTAGTGAGCATAATTGTGTAATGACGCTTTGTTCTTGTTTCTTCAAAAGATTTTTCAAGACATTAGAGCTTATCGTCTTTCTCGGCTTCCCTACCATACCCCATAATTCAACTTCCTTTCCTTCCAAAAAAAAATTCAATAAAATTTCTTGAAAATTAAAATTTGTTGTCCACAAAGATTGTAACCATTGTACTCCTAGTACAACATCAGCACCACCCATTGGAATGGAAATCATTGGACTATTCAATACATATTCCCCCATGGTTAGCTTGATATTATGGCACTTTCCAGAGAAATTTATAGCTCCTCCATTTTCCACCATCACTTGACACTTTTTCACTCATGCCAATGCATTACAGGATATGGTCGGATTCATTTCTTCTTCCTCTAAGATTGGTTCCTGGTGTATATCCTCTTCTTTTGAAGTTTCTTGTTCATTTTATTCCTCCTCTTCAAAATCTATGTAAAATAATCTTTCTCAGCACACTTATGACCTTTAGTGTATTTGCTATCACAACTATAGAAAATCCCCTTTTCTCTTTTTTCTTCCAATTTGTGTGGTGTCAACCTTGTAGGTTGTGGAAGTCTAGGAGTAGAAACACTTCCATCTTTATAGATGTGAGCGGTAAGCTTCCTTGCTAGCATAATTTTACTTTCAATTTTTCTTGCCAACCTGAATGCCTTTTCCAATGAATCAGGCTCCCAAAGGCGAACCTCATGTTGTATGTTATCCTTTAAAGTCCCTATGAAGACATCGATCATGTGTTCCTATGGAATATCAGTTACCCTTATATTAAATTTTTGGAAGTCCGCAATGTGCTCCACCATTGAACCCTTTTGTTTGAGATTTATCAATTGCTTAAAGAAGGTGTTTCTATTTTTATACTCATAATGTGCTATCATTTCCTCCATAAAAATTGACCAAGTGACATTTTTTTATGAGATAAAATCCATCGATACCATACAAATGTATTTTTTTCTAAATATAAATTTGCAATGCATACCTTTTCTGTGTTTTGTACATTATGGAGGTCAAAATATTGCTCCATATGTAGTATCCATGTTATGGGATCCTTGCCATCAAAATTCCTCACATTGATCTTTGGAATATGGTGGGTCTTCAATACAACATTATAATTTATGAAGTTACGATTAAAATTTATTTTGCTCTCATCAAGAGTTTCCTCTTCTACCTTTTCACCATTATGAATCATTTCTTGTATCAACTTTGTCAAGCCTTCCTTCAAACCTTCCATGTCCTTCTTCAAATATTCCATGTTGCCTTCTAAACCATCCATCTTAGCTTCCATGCCATTCTTCAAACCATCCATATTAGCTTCCACGCATTTATTCAAACCATCCATCTTAGCTTCCACGCATTTCTTCAAACCATCCATCTTAGCTTCCATGTTGCCTTCTATACCATCCATCTTAGCTTCCACGCCATCCATCTTAGATTCCATGCCATCCATATTAGCTTCCATGCCATTCATCTTAGCTTCCATGCTTTTCTGCAAACTATCCATCTTAGCTTCCACACCTTTCTTCAAACCATCCATCTTAGCTTCCATTTCATTTTTGTTATTCTCTGCGAGAGTGAAATTTGTTGCACTTGTTCTTGTAGTTTCGATATATCATGTTGCACTTCTTCCTCTTCATGAGTCATAGTAGATCCTTCTTAGGGCTTAATGGGTGTTTAATTCTTTTCAAGGGACATTTTAGAACCCAATACTGATATCTATGCTTCAATATTCCCTTGGAATCCCTTCAAACTGATTTTTCAAACAAGACTTTGCAATTTTAAAAAAAAATACATACTTATTTCTTTCTTTTGATGAGATCTATATTGGATTTGATGTACCTCTGTGATTTCGAATCCCCAAGCTTTTATATTCTATTCTCTATTAGCCCTCTAAATTTTCTTTCCAATGCCACAAGTCTGACCTGATTTTGATTCTTCAAGTCAAATTTAAGCCCAATCTTCCACAATGTCTTAATTATGGACTCGTTCAGTAGAGTGCACTTGTATGGCATGCCACGTGTCATAGTTTCCTTCTTCAGCTCTAAAATCAATACTCAGGAAACTACAGTCTATGTACTTTCAGCCACGTTTACATAATTCCAATAAGATGCTTAGACAGAGAGTTATGACTATTTTCCAAAGGTCACGTCTTTGAGATGAAATTTGAGAGCCTACAAAAACCCTAACTTCCACAGATCATATCTCCAACAATATTGCAAACCAAGATCTAAAATTTTTACACAAAGTTCCTCAGGATTTCCTCACAAATGGGTTTTGGGTTTAGCATTTAAAACTTCATATAAAAAAATTTATAGTGAAAATGCCACAATGTCCTGTTTGAAGCAATGAAACCCTAGAATCCAAAGCTCTGATACCAAATGTTATGAAACCAGCTCCAAAAATAGAAGAAAAGAGAGATCAATTCCTTAGAAAGCAACCACTTCGAGGGGGAAACCTCATTTACATTACACAAATTAAAAATTATTGGATGACACAAATGACAAAACCTCCTTTCTATTTATAGGAGTCTGTGGGGTCACAATATAATCCTAGCTGACCTAACAATAACAATGTAATGGCACAACACTAACAATAGTGAGCTATTATGGGGCACAATAATAAAAAAATGGCCACTACATGGGTACAATAATAATAATAAGGGGGCTACACTAACGACAATAATGGACTACACTAGTAATATAGGGCCCTAACATCATTCTTCTTTTTTTTAATATTTTGCAACCACATTTTCCACACCAACGTTGGCCTATTTTTCCATTTCTTTCTTATTTTCTAAAGACACATGTGTACAAGCTTCAATTCCACAAGTTTGTAAAGCCAAAAAATGAGCTTTCACACGTTAATATGTGCTCATGAAATGATTGTTGAAATAACTGCATTTCCAAGAAACATTACCTCCTCCATTCATCATGTTTCCTGACCCTTTCTCTCTTGTGGCATATTTCCACATTGGATATTTTTTATCTTAAGGTTTTTTTCTTCCCTCAACTATATTTGAAGTTGTTGTTGCAGCCCCACTTCCAATAGAGGGAACACTTGCAGACCCTAATGAAATTGGAATAGGAGGGGAATCTCCAAAGGGGACATTCTTCCCCTTCCTTTGCCCCTTCCTTGCTACCCTTGATTGAGCCATTAATTTTGTAAACAAATAAACAAAAATGCACAAATTTTTAAAATAAATGCACATGCAAATTGTTGTAATAAAAATGAAAAAAAAATAGATAGAAAATACACTTACATGTTGCTTGAATCTCCTTGAAAATGCTCCCACGCCCTTTTCTCCTTGCTCTCACACACCCACAACAAACCCATAGCCAAGAGAGAATGTCAATGTGTAAAAATAATAGCCAAATCGGAATTTTGAAGTTGTGCAGAGGTCCCTTTATCAGGTCCCTTGTCCCAGAATCGGGACACAATCATGTCCAATCGGAACATGATTTGTACATGATCGGAAGGACATGAATCTGACCAAATCGTGTCTAATTCTCCCGACTCGGGACACGACAGGCCAGGGGAAGGAATCTAGTCTCTTAGTTGGCTATGCTTCAATGTGATACATTAAATAAAATTTAGTATATCCATAAATTTCATTTAAGGATTTTACCTTTCTTGGAGGAGTACTTGGACTTAAAATAGGACTTGAACTTGTAGAAGATGATGAGTGGATCAATTTGGAGAATTATTTGGGATACTAGTATATTTGTAAAGACAAAATATTTATCTTCTTGTATAACAACTTTTGGGTTCTCTTGTTGTACACCTTGATTATATTGTCATTCATATATTTCATCAAATAACACATCACGACTAACCAATAATTTTTCAGTTTGTGGATCACATAATTTATAACCCTTTGCCTCCTCACAATAGCCAATAAAAATTCACTTCATACTTTTATCATCTATTTTTTTCCTTTTTTCAACAAGAACATGAGCATAAACAATACAACCAAAGACTTTCAAATGAGAAACACCAAGTTTTCCTCCACTCCATGCTTGATATGGAGTCATATTTTGCACAAATCTTGTTGGACATCTATTAAGCAAGATGTAACTATAGCTTTAGCTCAAAATGTGTTTGGAAGACCTTTACCTTTCAACATGCTCCTATCAATTTAAAAATTGTCATATTATTTGACTCAGTCACATGATTATGTTGGGGAGTATAACTTGTTTTCGATTGCCTTTGGATGCCATTCCTTTTGCAGTAACAATCAAATTCATTAGAAGTGAAGGCTACACCTCAATTTGTGCGTAATTTCTTCAATACATAACCACTTTCCTTCTCAGCAACAGCTCTAAATTGTTGAAAGATAAAAAATGGCATTAGAGGAAATTTTATCCAAAAGGCATGCATGAAATTTTCAAGTGATTTCCATGTCATAACATATAAACCAATAAAAATCCTTTAAAATTAAAAAGAGGTAGATGTAAATATTTTGGAGCTAAAAGAAGAAAAATTACTTTCTTAATTGTATTTTTGTCTTATCTCCTTATAAGTTTACTCAAATTTGAAGTGTATACACTCATTGGATGTGGATAAATGTGGGTCTTCTCAAAAGTGTGCATAATGGATACTCATTGAATGTGTAATTTAATCTTACATCCAACAAGTGTCTACACTTCAATTTTAAGTAAACTTGTAAAGAGATAAGCCAAAAATACAATTAAAAAAATAGTTTTTGTTTTTTCCCTCCAAAATTCATAACTCTTGTTTTATTATTTTAACTCATTTTATTATTTTTATTTAGGAGACCATTTTTTGGCTGAAGCTTCCTCTAATGATCATATTTTTATTCAATAAAATATACCCATCTTCTTATACTAAAATAATCAATAAAAATATTAAAATACTTATTTTTTTTAGAGACCATGTTTGCTAGGAACACATATATCTACATGCACTAAATTCAATGGTTTTTTTTCTCTCCAAGATTTTTCTATGGGAAATGAAGCTTTGTGTTTCTTTCTAAGAATACATCTTATTGAATTTTTTATCTATGGTCAATCTTCATAATTTATATTTTAGCCCTTGTAATGTATAAAAAATTTGTAATACATGTTCTTCATATCATTTTGGTTATTTAGCCCTTGAAAGAATTTATATAAGACATGTTCTTCATCCCATATTTAAAAGACAAAAAAATGATTTTTTGGCTCCAAATAGTCAATTCGGCCCTCCTTTAATTCAAGTTAGCCTAGTGAAGAGACACACCCATTTTGGATAGGAATAACATTATATAAAGGCATTCAACGTCCTCCACAAAGGCAACATTCAACCTCTCACAAGAAAGATATTTTTTGGGAATCCAAGCAAAGGACGAGAAGAACAAGAAGGGAAAAAAGAAGGATGAAGATCATCTCTCTCTCTCTCTCTCTCTCTCTCTCTCTCTCTCTCTCTCTCTCTCTCTCTATCTATCTATCTATCTATCTATCTATCTATCTCTATCTATAAATTCCATCTCTCTCTCTTAGCTTGCATGTTTGTTTCTAGGCAACATATTCTAGGCAAGCCAAATTTCTAGGGAGACTGGGAGGCCGAATTTCTAGGTTTCTAGATAGTTTCTGGGAGGTCAAATTTCAACCTAGGTCAGATCAAATGAGGACAAGTTACAAGACACATTGGAGGCCTGACTTGAGGGTTTTTGACCAGGTTTTACCATAATAATTGTTGGTCAATTTGACCTCATAGTTTACTAGTAGCATTAGATGTATATCTTGTTGAACTAAATAATTTCTCTATGAAAAAGGTTGTTGGGTTTTTCCCCTAAGTGAGTTTTCCAAGGGTAAATCTTGTGTTTTCTTTCTCCATTGTGATCTCTACTGTCCTTGTGGTTTTATGGTTGAATTTCTAAGGTGTAATTGTTTAATGATAAACTGGAATTGTTAAAATAATATCTATATCATTAGAATTAATTATCAGTATTTCAGAAATATTGTGCTTATATCTATTGCACTAGAAAACTCAACACATCCTTCACATACTTGATCCACAGAATCAACAAGAGGAAAACCTTTAACCATTTTCATATTATGTAGTAATCTTAAATGTCTTATATTAATATTCCCATATTTCATGTGCCATATCAAAGAAATATTATCATAGCCAACTTTTAACGCTCTATTTGCTTTAGGGGGGAGATTAAGAGTAAAAAATCTATTTTTCAACATATTAGCCTTGGCTATAATTTGATTATGATTATCCTTATCATAGATGATACATTGATTTTTTTTAATATAACAAGATATCCCTTTTCAATAAGTTTTCCCACAATCAACAAATTATGTGCTAAACCAGGAACATATAAACATCATTAATATGTTTTATTTCACCTTAATTTGTCTTTACCACAATTTTTCCTTTACCTTTAGCTTCCACTATCTTTTCATCTCCTAACAGAAATTCAAATTTAGTAGATTCATCAATATTCAAAAATCCATCATTTCTTCCATTCATGTGATTGCTACAACCACTATCCAGAAGCCATACCTCCTTGGAAACCTTATTAGTTGAATCACAATGTAAAAATATGTTTCTCAAATCTTCTTTCTCTTCAGAAAAGTTAGTTTTTTTCTTTTATTTTCTCCTTCAATTATATTCATAATGGCCAAATATTTTACAATAAAAACATTGAACTTGAAAATTTTCATATATTTTACCTCCATATTTATTGTAATTACTTCCCTTATTACTTGTAGGAAAAATTATTCCTAGACATTTGTCTCCTCTATATACTTGTCCTCTTCCTCCTACACAAATGCTCATATATTTCTCATTTGAATAATTCTCGACTTCTTGACCTTTATTTTTGAAAACATTAACTTTTTCCTGAAAATCCTGCTCAAAATAATTTTTCAGCAGATCTATTCATCCTTTGCTCATAAGACTAAAGAGATCCCATAAACTCATTCACTAAAAACTGAGTCAAATCTTTAGATTAATTAATAGAAAAAACAACACCATCAATTTTGCAGGAAGACTTCTTCAAAAAAAAATCAACTTTTTGATCTCTTAATTCTTCTCCATAAGATCTAATTTGATTCACTATTCTCATAACTCTAGTGAAAAAATATTGCATAGACTCAAAACTTTGCATGAAAAGAGTTTCAAATTACCTTCTAAGAGATTGAATTTTAACAACTTTAACCTTATTTGTTCCTGTATATGCTTTCTGTAGCACATCACATGCCTCCTTTGATTTTTTTATTTCAATGAGTCTTGTAAAAATGGAATTGTGCACTGCTTGTTGGATGAAAAATAGCTTTGAGTCATTTTTTGGAATTTCCATTAATTGTTCTCTTTGGACTTGAGTCCAATGAAGCTTGAGCATCTACTAGTTCTGCATAACCACTTTCTACTAAATCCCACAAATCTTGTGAAAGAAACAATGTCTTCATATTAATGTTGCAAAAATCATAATTCTAAGCTTTAAAGATAGGTATTTGAGGTTGAGAAGTATTAATATCACTATTATTATTGGTAATTTGTTTAAACTCTCCAACACTGCTATAATATAGGTTCACAAACAATTAAATATTTCCCACTAATGGTAAACAGATTTGATACCAAAATTAGAAAATATATGAGGAGGCAATCACAATCAAGTAAAAAACAATATAAATATTGAACTAAAAAAATACAAAATATCTCAATGTTTGAGATTCTTTGTTCTCTTTATTATTTCTCCTCTACCCAAAACAATTATATATATATATATATATATATATATATATATATATATATATATATATATATATATATATATATATATATATATATATATATATATATATATATATATATATATATATATATATCGTCTTCAATACTTTTTCAACTATAGAAATTGCATTCACATTCTATAACTATGCCAATTGTCATCTGACTCTAATTTCAACTAATTAGTGAAGTATAATCCTAAATTCCTACTAATACACTAACTTATAATCTATGCTAACATAACTCAAAATTTTATAAGTGTTAAACCATCATCTATGTTGACAACTAGCTCAATTAAGGATTATGTAATATTCCAAAAGGGAGAATGTAGTAATACTAAAACACAATATAAGAACTGCATCAAAGTAAAAAATAAATCTATATACACATCAAAATACACAAAAATAGCTTAGCCATTTTATTATATTGGAGGTGCAAAAAGCAAGTACAACAGTGCTCAAAATATGAGACACTCAAGCCACAAGAGTAACCTAGAATGACCCTGCAATGATATCCCAAAAGGGACTGCATAACTGCTGCTCTGCTGGAAGGTAAACTGTGATGTCCCTACTGCAACTATAGGTACTACAACTACCTATAATATATAAATTCAGATCTAGAGAGAATGGGAGCTCTGATGATGTTGAAATTGTAGATCTGGGCTCAATGATGGATTCCCAAGATAACCCAGAAGGGATTTCTCATATCTGTAATTCTAAGAAAACCACCCTCTTAGGGCTTCACATATATGTTGCTGGGAATGCATATTTGAAGCTAGATCTGATGATATGATGGCTGCAATGATGTAAAATCATATCTATGCAAGAAGGGTTGATCCCTTCACTAGATCCTTGGGCTAAAAGCTCAAGATCTAGCTCCTCCAATCTCCTCCACTGAAAATAGTTACTGGATGAACAACAGCTTCAGAAAATTGTTTTTTCAAAGAGGGAGGCTCATTAGCCTACTATTAGATGTGTCAAATCAGCTTCTGAGTGATGGAAACAATAGATCCAATGCGAGGAGGTTATCCCTCACAGGATTTCCAGCTGAAATACTGGAAACTTCCTTCCTCTAATAGATCTACAAGACTGAACTACGCAATCATTGAAGGGACTGCTCTGCAAGGAGGTAAAACCCAATGGCATGAATGACAGATGTATATCTATTTCTCCTGAAAGGCTAGATCTGAAGAACAAAGTGGTACGATGAATCCTCCACTGGTTTCCTAGTTGAATGCTAGAAACAACATCTTGAAGATGGCACCAATGCCTGATAACAAATGAAGAACAATCCTATTTCCAGAGCTACCCAAAGAAAGAGGTGGGATTCCTGCTCATGAACACTCTATGATAAACAGCACTGTGAGCTCTGCTAAGCAGCCCAAGCCTGCATAGAGATTTGCTAAGACAAATCTATATCCAAACAGATCAAGAAATGAATAATCCAAATCATGCCTTCCATTGTGCCTTCACCTCCATTATATGCATGAGCCTTCCATAGCCTAGGCCCACTCCAAATCTGTGTTGTACATGTGGACAAAGTCTCCATTTTTTACTACGTTGTTGATCCATGTCCTCCATCATGTTTATATGGGGTGATCACCCTCTCCATCATGCATGCATTAAATGCACCACTTCCTCCACTATCTTATCATAAGTGCTTCATGATATTCTTTGAATGCACTATGATCTCAATTGACCTTATCAAATATCCTCATGATTTTATATTTCAAATCCATGATCTTATTTGACTGTTTCATCCTCCATAGTTTATCTCATAAATGAGACATGGTCTCCATAAATAGAGTTTCTCCACTACTCCATGTTCAATATCTAGATCTAAAATATCCAAATACACACATTAAAAGTGGATTTATTCATCTTTGAGTTTTTTAGGTCCCTCCACCCTTTTATTTACTTAATTTATTAAGAAAATCAAGGACTCGAATATTCCAAATATGATGTGGAAATTTGGGAATATTACAGTCCCCCCCTGGAAAAATGTTGCTTGTACTCAAGCAACTCCTAAAGTAGATGCAAAGCCATATATTCCCCTCCAAATGGAATCGACATAAGGAAGGCTTCCTCCATTTGATGCAATGTGTTATGCATGTTTAGTTCCAAAGTTATCTTTCAAAGACATATAGAATAACCTCTAACC
Organism: Pinus albicaulis; assembly: GCA_034641835.2. Lineage (NCBI taxonomy): Eukaryota > Viridiplantae > Streptophyta > Pinopsida > Pinales > Pinaceae > Pinus > Pinus albicaulis. The sequence continues at coordinate 681,663,984 of CM076571.1, read as the reverse complement.
GTATGGTTAGATGTCCTCCTTCCACCATGAAGTACCAAGTGACAACCATATGAGTTCCAAATTCATCATTAATACATGAGATACATAAAATAAAGTGGCTCTTTCCACAAAGGAAAAGCCCCATCTCACAATACATCTCTTCATCCCATGCTTTATGAATTTGATTGAGCATTGACATGCTCTCATCCTTAGCCCTGTTGGCCTTGTTGGATCCAAGCATCAGTCCAACGTTATGCAAAAGAAGAAGGAAAGGAGTTATATGGGTAAAAAAAGATGTAAAACCATATTCTCCTAATAGCAACCACCGAAGTAAGGCCCTTTGCTTCCATCTTCCATCTCCTCCATGTAATATGGACAAGCCAAACTCCCCCAAAAGAAACCAAAGAAACAAGAGATATTATTGCTTTCTCTCCTCCTCATGTGCATCATGGAGAAAAAACATACTAATGGACATGTGGAATGTCACATCAGCCCAATACAAATAAAAATCATCAATGCACATCATGAGAGCATCATGCCAAGCTTTACCCAATACAAAACACATAGACATAGGAGATGTCATGTGGTGAACAAACTCTCTCAAGGGAAACCAAACTGAACATGCCTTCTTTTGCAACATTTTATCATTGATATACAAGGCATGAATCAGAAAAATATGAGATATTGGGTGGTAACCATACTCACCCAAGAGCAGCCAGTGTAGCCATGCCTCCTTCTTCATTTCATAAGTGTTCTTCAAGGCATGGATCAAAGAAATAGGAGCCTTTGGGAAGTGACAAAAAACTCCCAAGGGCAACCAACGTAACCAATCTTGTTGGCCTATGTCATAAATCTCCAAGTGGTCATGCAACCCATTTCTTATCATCCTCATCCACTCATCCCAATGTGGATGGTGAATGATGTGTTGCATAATCATGGTATCCTCCCTTTGTAGAATACCATCCTCCCCAAAATGATTAAGAACTTTGCACTTCATGAAATGTTGAAGTGCACCTCCAATGAGATCTCTCAATGAGATTCTCTTTCCACCAAAGACCCTCCAAAACCAATGAATTTTTGGATCTGTTGTGGGTAGAAGTCTCTCTTTGAGCAGTGAGATGCTCATTGAGAAAGGGTCATAAAGAAAGGAGAAAAAATTCCTCATCTCAAGATCTCTACCATTTTTCATCTTAACCTCCATTGCTTCATGAGTGAAGCTACCTTCAGAATGCTCTAAGAATGATGGGGCCTCTTCATTTTCACAGCCACTAAGTGACAGCACTGTAGATCTACTAGTAATACATGTGTTGCCTCAAAGAAAGGCATAATACTGATCTCATAAACAGTCATTGTACTTAGGATCATGCTCATCCCTTCTTCTGAAACTCTACACTCCAACTCAAGAGGTTGAATGTAGTCCATCCATGACAAACTGGGATAGCTTCTCATCTCCTCCTTGATTAGATCAAGGGTCCTCTGCACTGTGATATTTTTCTGCTTCAAATCAGCATCTTATTCTAACCCTTGGTTATGCATTGGCCTTGATGGAATTTCCTCATAAATCCCAATAAGATCTACTGAAACAATATGTGATAAGCATTCATGCATACCTTGGATCAACTGATTTGTGGAAATCTCTTGCTTGAACACAATATTTCCTCCAACCGAAACAATAGTGTCTCCAACTACTGGTAATAGTGATGGCTTCTCTTCTCCAAGTGTACCAGCATTGGAATCTTCCTCCTCTCCCTCGTGCATCTCCTAAAACATGCATGGGACTCTATGTGTCAAGATTTCAAGACCATATTGCAAATTTGCAAGTGTCTCTTCTCCGGATGCAAGTACTTCTGCAGCTGGTGGTGAATGTAGTGACTTTTTGTCCAGAGTGACAAGATTGACATCCTCTTCCTTAGGAAATGTCACTTTGTGACACATCTCTAGTTTTCTCACATCAAATTCCTTCCTCAACTTGGGAAAGAAATATGAATATTTAGTCACCTTTGCATGCTCCATGTGACCAAACCACTAATCATTGGCTTCACCTAAAAGATGAAGTGATGCAATTTGAACAGCCTCTCCTTCAACTATAGGATGTAGCATGAAAAATTCATCTAACTCTCTCCTCCAAGCATTAACACTGCTCAAGGAAGATCCATCAAATGTAGGCAAATAGAATCTATTATGCCTCTTTCTTCTATTGTTGCTATACGATCATCTTTCTTCTTTGATTTTGAAGAATTGTTCAAGGGTTAGATTCTCCTTGAATGCTTTGGAATATGAATTTTACTCTTCAATATATAGACTGAGAATCTCATGAGTCTCAAGTTCATTCTTTTCTTCATTTCTACACCTTTCACCTTTTCCAAAGAAAGTGGGAATAGTGGATCTATGAGGATATCTAGGTTTCACC